>VWYI01015733.1:36393-123893 GCA_013399455.1 Anthoscopus minutus
CCCTCCCCTCCCCTCCTCTCCCTCGCAGGGGCAGCCACCTGACAGATGTAAGTACTGGAGGAGCCGGAGGAGCCTGGGCCCACAGCTGGAGCAGGGACACCATGGAGGCGATGGGGTTGGCAGGGCACCGGGGAGGGCCTGGTTTTGGGCTGGCCAGCTGCCTGTGGGCTGCAGGGCTTTCCAGGGTCGATTAGCACCTCACACCATTAAAAAAAAAAAAAAAGGAAAAGTGATTGCTGCTGTTTCCACATTGGAAAAATTCTCTCCAAGGCCCAGCATGGAGCCTCAGAGAGTGGGACCCTGAGTCCTACCTCTGTGGTGATTTTGGATTAGGTCCTGTCGCTAGGGGAGGGCTGGCAGGGGTGGGACTGAGCCTTTCCTGCCTGTAGAGGCTGCAGAGTTGCTGGAGCAGAGCAATGTGACACTGCCTGGTATCTGCACTTCCACTCCTGAGCAGAGGCTGGAGGAGCTGCTGACATTGCACTCGCTGTGTCAGAAAATCTCTGGTGCTGTTAAGCTCAGGTTAGTTTGCAAAACCAAATTCATGATGGTGCTTTCTGTGATTTCAGTTGGGTTTATTTATATTTTCCCCCATGAGTGCCAGCTTGTTTCTGTCTTCCTGCCCAGATATCCATATGCCGGGATTTGCCCAACATCGAGGTGATCACATTCAGGTGAATGCCAGTTTGCCAGCTTTGGAGAGGGCAGGGGAATCACCTTTTCCTGGGGATGGTTTGTTCCCACATTACTGGGGTTGTGTGTGTGAGCTGCGTGGCTCTTCACGCCCCATTTCTCAAGCAGCAGAGATAAAAAAATGATTATTCCTCAGCAGCTCCTCTGCACTACTCCCTGTGATCCTAGAGAAAATATTCTCTGTTTTGACATAAAAGCCCTTAGGATTGTTGCTCCTGAAATTCTATTCTATAGTTTTAACAGGGATCTTCTTGGGACTTGTATGTGGCCTTTTTCCAAAATGCTTGTTGGAATATTTCATGGATCTCTCAGAGCTTTCCCTTTCCGTAATATGCTCAGCTTTCACCTATGCTGGAGATCCTATGGAGCCAATGCTCTGCAAATTCAAGCCTTTTAACTTGGGAATCTTACATGGGTTCTCCTTGAGTGGGTCTGAGGAGCTGCTACAAAAAGGGCAGGTTTTGAGGGGAGAGGAAACTCTTTATCCTCAGCAGGGTGGAACGATGGCTCTTTCAATTCTTCCGTCTGCTGACAAAAGATGAAATGCCACAAACCATGGGCTGAACATCCCTTGCTGTGTCGTGCTGGGGTGAGGCTGTTGCAGGAGAGGGGTCTGGGAAGTGCTGTGCTCCATCCTGGATGGGCCAGCGAGGGGCAGGATAGGCTCTGACTGTGTCTCTGCAGCGTGAATGGCATCTCGGACCTTGAGCCGCTGCACCAGTGCCAGAACCTGAGTGAGCTCTACCTGAGGAAGAACAACATCATGAGCCTGGATGAGCTGTTTTACCTGAAGTCGCTGCCGCGGCTGCGGGTGCTGTGGCTGGCAGAGAACCCCTGCTGCGGACCTGACCCTCACCTCTACCGCATGACCGTGCTGCGCAACCTGCCCAGCCTGCAGAAACTCGACAACCAGGGTGGGCTTTGGTCACTTGCAAACAGCCCCAGGCCAGGGCCAGCTGGGAAACAGGGATATGTTGGCTCCTCTCAAAGGCATCCTTTTTCCCAGAGTCAGGAGGTGTTAGGAGTTGAGTTAGATCCAGTGCTTCTAAGATGTTTTCTCTCTTTGTCTTCGCTTTCTGTTTCTCTTTCCCTTTCCATCTGCCTCCTCTTCCTCCTTGCCCTTTTTCTTTCTCCATCCCTATCCCCTTCCCTGTCCCTTCCACATCTCTTCCTTTCCCTTCCCTATCCCCTCCCTATCCCTTCCCTACGGTAGGACTGTGTGCCTCATTATAGCTTAGACAGTACCACTTATTAGTGGTTTTTAGAGCTCTCTCTTTGTTGTGGCCAGACAAAGGTTCTATAACTGGATCTGCTGCTGTAGAAAAGCTTCCCTATTTTTTTTTCCTATCCGCTAGCAGCAGTCTGGTGGCTTTTGGAGCCTTCTCCAGAGACAAGAAACAGCAAAGCATGTTTGCATCCCTCCCTGATACCCTTCTCACTTTGGGAGGCTGCTGATTGCTTCCAGCATTCTCCTGCACAGGTTTCACTGCAGGAAGAGGATAAAAACAAAATGCCAGGCAATTTTTGTACCAAACTCCTTGGGAACAGCTCTGCAGCAGCAGAACCTGTCCCACGAGAGATGCCATCCCCCTGGGCTGCTGCAGTTCATAGCAACAGGCATTTGTTGTGACCTTTGCAGCGGTGACAATGGAAGAGCTGTCGCAGGCCCTGGTGGATGGTGTGGAGATCACGGCTCCACCGGCGCGGAGGAGTGTGGAGAACGGCTGGTCTGAGTCCACTGCATCCAGTGCCACTGCATCCACGGCGGAGCCCGATGGCGAGCTGCTCACCTGCAGCCTGGAGGAGACAAAGTGAGGGCTGGGGAGCTCCCAGCATTTCTGGGCTGAACTCATGTGTTGCAGGAGAGGAACCTGACATTCCAGGAGCCAGCCCTGCAGCCAGTGCAGGTTCCCATTGTTCTGGTTACTGCAGTGGAGCTGTGTTGGTTCAGTGGCACTGCTGGGGCTGGTTTGAGTGCCAAACAGGCTCTACTGTGGGGGGTGACTCAACCTCATCAGCTGCATATGCAGGCAGGGATGGATCCTCTCTGATCTGGTACCTCCAGTCCATTCTCTGGGGTCCTCCAGCTGGATACTCCTTGCATAGTTGCCTGTGATGAGGAAGGATTGGCCTGGCAGAGGAAAGTTCTCCCACCTGGTCATAATAATGTTTGATTTTCCTCCCTTTTTTTAGCAAAACTGAAGAGGAGCTTGATATGAAGCCTGTTCACAGGGATAAATATTCCTCCTTTTCTCCTCAAGAGACAGATTGCAGCCACAAGAAGACAGTGAGTATCTTTTAAAGACCAAATTGCTTTTCCTTGTATGCAGGGCTGAGCCCCAGCACTGAAGGATGTGATGAACCTTGGATGTCCCCAGATGATGGGAACAGAACTGATGCCAGGACTGGAAGAAATGTGCAGGAACAGCTGAGGGCTCTGGGTTTGTTTAATTTGGAGAGAAGGAGGCCAAGGGGTAACTTCATGCCCCTCTGCAGCTTCCTGAGGAGGGTATGTGGGGAGAGGGGTGCCGAGTTCTACCTGAGATCCAGCGATAGGAGATATGGGAATAGTTCAAAGCTGTGCCAGGGTAGGTTCAGACTGGACATTAGGAAGTGCTTCTTTAGCAAGAGGAGGGTCAAACCTTGGGAAGGGGCTGCTGAACAGGAAGCTTAGGTAGTTCCTCAGCCCTCTCCATCATGTAGCTTTGTATGAACCTGGATTTTGGTGGTTGAGCTGGGAATTGCAGAATTCTGGACTCACTGTTGTATCAATCAGTAGAGCAAGATATAACCCACACTGCCTCAGTCAGCCATAGCTGTCTAGAGCAGCACCACAGGCTCTGACCATTAAAAAGGGAGGAAGTGGCCCCCCATTGCAGCTGGAGAGGTTCAGGTTGGATGTTGGGCAGAAGATTCTGCCTAGAAGGACAGTTGTTTAGGCTGTGGAATCTCTTCCTGGAGTTCTTCAGGACATGATTTGACAGAGCCACGACCTTGTGTTGGCAGTGATCCTGTGGTGGTGGAAGGGCTGGGGATATTCAAGGGTCCTTTGCAGAGAGCACCAGCTCTCCTCATTCCTCAGAGCAGGGAGCTCCTGTGATTTCCCATCCTACACATGCTAGAGAGCAAGGGCAGCTGCTCCTGAATGTGCTTTTCCTTTCAGAAGCCAGGCTGGAGCCCGAGGCATGTGGGCAGCCAGCACAGAACTGGGCGGATGGGTTTGTCCTGCATTCCAGCTGCATCACGTGCCACATGCAGCCTCTGCCTGTGTTTGCCCTGAGGGCTTGGTCCTTAGTCCCAGCTCTGTGGCTGCAGGTGGCTGTTCCAAACTGCTGCCAGTAATGGTGGTGGTGGAGGAGTTCCTAGAAAGAGCAGGGAAAATCGAGTGTCGTTGTCCTGGCTGGCTGGTACAAAGCAGTGTCTGCCTTATCCCTGCAGAACAATGTTCTGAATGCCATCCTGCTTCTCATGACGGAACTGGATGTGGAGGGGCTGGAGATCATCCAGCAGACGGTGGCGAGGAGGATCCAGGCCTTCCAGAAGAAGGAGCTGCAGGAGGAGTGACAACACCCATCCCCATCCCAACCTCCCTGGAGCCCCAGCCCCACCGTGCTGTCCATCCCTGGCTGCAGCCAAAGCCTCGATGCTCCTCCCTCTGTTTCCCTTGCAAGGGTATGGGATGGGATGCTCCTTCTCCGGAGATCTCCTGCTTGTGCAGCAGGCTCTAACGCTGTATCCTGGGTGGCTGGGGCTCTTGGATGGGGGCTGCAGGCAAATCAGCAAAGCAGAAGGGAACAGGACTGCTGCTAGAGGTGCTGTGTGATCTGAAGGGGAGCACAGCCTGCTGATGTCAGGGAAGGAACCCCTCAGCCAGCCTGAGGGTTAATAGCACTTCTGAGGGCAGTTTGTGCCGCAGAGATTTTGTTTGGTGAAGTCTGACAGGGAGACATTGCCTGAGATGGTCACAAAGAACTGTCTGGTGAGGGTGGTGAAGATCAATGTCTAGTTATTTATTTATTTTCCAGTTCCTGGCTGACTTCCTCAGGTCCTTGCTGGCGCACACGGTGCCTGCCATGGGGGTCAGGCAGCCCAATGGAAAGCTCAGAGCAGCCTAGGTGAACCAGAAATTACTCCCACATCCTGAATGCTCAGCTGTCCTCTCACCCCAACATTCCCTACAGGCATTAGAGCAGCTTAAGGAAACATCCCAGTTAAAAGGCCCTGAGAATTCTGCCTGCTTTGCACGGGCATCAGGAGTGGGTGTTGCTCTTTAACTGATAAAACTGCATTTACCAAGTTATAGAGTTGTTAAGTACAAAGTAAATTGTTGTGACATACCAAATAAACCAAATTATCCCTCAAGGCTGTGTAAGTGGTGGCTGGAGTTCAGCAAAGGCCTGGCTGGGGGCACTGCTCCATTACCTCTGGTTCAGGGAGTGCATTGTGAGCTCTGCAAGCAGGAGGAGGGCTGGGAGCCCCGCGCCTTCCCGCTTCACTGCGCTCTGAAACAGTGAGTCTGCTCCCAGCGCTGCTTTGCGGGGACACTGGGCTGTCTTGCAACCTTCTTGCAAACACAGCAAGGGCAGGGAGCAAAAGAGGTGGTGAGGAAAGCTCAGTACAGAGCCAGCTGGGCAGGACGATAGCCCTGAGATATGGAACACGAGCCTTCCTTGCCTCCCAGTGCTGCGCTGGTGACGTGGCCTTTCCATGGCCCCCCATCCCTGTTTGTGCAATGTCTGGGCTGTGCTACCAGGAAAGAATGCTCTTCAGGGATGGTGACATTCCTGTGTCAACAAGCCTGACCTTGGTGGGAAGGGACACAGTTTGACCCCTCATCAGTTGGGGAGATTTGCTGATGTCTTTAACTCCTCGAAAGACCTTTGTTCTTGCCTTCTGTGTGAAACACAGCTGCAATTGTGTGATTTATGATGTCCCAGATTTCCTTTAACAGCCAGGGCCTGGGACACTCACCCTGCTGAGTGCAAGCCTTCTCCCAGGCCCCTGGCCTGTCCATGTCAAGAAACAGGGGAGTGTTGTTGGGGTGAGCTGGAAACCCAGCATTTCTGGGATGCATGTAATAAAAGGAAATGTCCATTGGGACTCAGTCATGGGGCTGGCAGGGCAATCACCATGCCCTTGAGACCACACTGACACAATTCCTGGAGAAGTTGGGCTGCTTGCTGCCTACATGCTGTGCTCATCATCCTTGGCTGCTTCTGGTGCTGCCCTCAGAGCTCCCAACTGCTCCTTGCAGCATCCCAGCAAACCCCAGTGGGACCTCAGCCCCTTCAGGGCCCTGGCAGCCTGCCTTCCACTGCAGGATGCTCCTGGAGGCTTTCTCTGCTCCCCTTTCAGGGTGGGGTTGCTCATCCTCAGAATGCAGTGGTTGTGCCTGTCCATTTTCTCCCAGGAATTTGGCCCTCCAGGTATTTTTTTAGTGGAAATGAGGTGTGATGGCTCTAGTGACTCCTGTCCCTCAACATGCAGCTGGTCTGAGCTTGGGAACACCCCTGTCCCCATTCACACCCTAAACCTGTCTGCTGCAGGGCTGTGCTGCTGACAGATTTTCCACGTGACCTGCTGTCACCCTGCCCTTGCCTCGGCCAAGAATATTGAGCGGTGAATGCAGATGATTCCCAGCTGTGGAAAATGCCAGCAGCTGTACTGCTGCACTTCCCTTCAAACCATCCTCAGAGACTCAGAGGCTGATGGTGAGGCAGGTGTGAGGTCCATGGCTGAGGGAGGGAGGGAAGGAGTGGGCTGGAGCTCCCCTGAAGTGGCATATGGGAGAGTGGGAGAGCCCATTTCCCACCCAGGAAATGGAGCTCCAGGAGAAGCCAGGTCTCTGCATGGTGACCCCAGAGCAGATACTCATTAAAGAGCAGCAATGCTGCCTCCATCAGCAAGGTCTGCTACTTTAGGGGTCCAGGGAGGAGACAAAATATCTTCCTCCAGAGCAAAAAATGTGTTCAATTATGGGAAAAGCACTGAAATCATGGAATCATGGAATAGTTTTGGGTGGGAAGGGACTTGAAAGCTTGTCTCATCCCACTCCCTACCATGGGCAGGGACACCTTCCACTATCCCATGTTGCTCCAAGGCCCATCCAACCTGGCCTTGGACACTTGCAGGGATGGGGCAGCCAGCTTCTCTGGACAACCTGTGATAAAGCCTCATCACTCTCACAGCTGGTAATTTCTTACCAATATCCCATCTAACCCTGTAGCAGTGGGAAGCCATTCCCCCTTGGCGTGTCACTCCATGCCCTAGACCAAAGTCCTCCTTCAGCTTCCTTGTTGGCTCCTTCAGGCACTGCAAGGCCACAGTGAGGTCACTCCAAAGCTTCTCCTCTCCAGGCTGAACAATCCCAACTCTCCCAGCCCTTCCTCACAGCTGAGCTGCTCCATCCCTCTGATCACCCTGGTGCCTCCTCTGGACTCTCTCCAGCAGCTCCAGGCCCTTCCTGTGCTGGGCCCCAGGGCTGGGGCAGCTCTGCAGGTGGGGTCTCACCTGAGTGGGGCAGAGAGGCAGAATCCCAGTCCCTTTCCTGCTGCCCATGCTGGGGGACCGGCCCAGCACAGGAGCATTTCTGGGCTGGGGCATGGCCAGCCCTCATCACCTGCAGCCCCAAGTCCTTCTCCCAGGGCTGCTCCATCTGCTCATGCCCAGCCTGGACTGATCCCAGGAGCTGCCCTCAGCCACGGGCAGCACCAGCACTTGGTGGTGTTAAACCTCATGAGATTCCCATGGGTCACTTCTGGAGCTTGTCCAGGGCCCTGTGGATGGCCCCATCCTTCAGGAGTGTCACTGCACCTCAGCCTGGTGTCACCTGCAAACCTGCTGAGGGTGCCTTGACCCCTGTGTCTGTGTCAGTGATGCAGGCATTAACCACCACTGGTCCCAGTACAGACCCTGGGACACCACTGATGTCAGAGTGATGTCTGGGAAGTGATGGCCAGAGTGGTCACTGATGACCACTCTGAGTCACTGACCCTCTGGATGTGACCACCCAGACAATTCCTTATCCATCTAACCATCCATCCATGGAACCCAGCTCTCTCCAACGCAGAGAGGATGTTGGGTGGGATTGTGTCCAGGCTTTATAGAAATCCGGATAAAATACACCCATAACTCTTCCCTTGCCCACTGAGAGAGTCGCCCCATCAGAGAAGGTCAAGAGGCAAGCCAGGGGAACTTTCACTTGGGGACAGCTCCATGAGGAGGACAAAATAATGGCATGTTTGAGGCCAAAGACTGTGATGTGTGCTGGTGCTGTCCCACAGGCTGGAGCCGTCAGCAAACAGCCCCAGGAGGGAAGTGGCCTGGGAAAGGGGCTCCCTGTGACCATCTGGCGCAGCCTGAGCACGTGGAGCTCTGCCAGGCCGGCACACTTGGCCAGCACTCTGAGAAATTGTCTCACAAACAAGCACAGCACCACCCAAAATCACTTGGGTGTTTCCCTTGACGGTGGGAACTGAGTGATTTTTCTCTGGAATTGCAAAGAAATTGCAAAAGGATGCTGACCTTGCACCTTCCATGACATGGACAGGGAGGAGAAGCTGCCTGTGGTCCTACTCTCCCAGGCTTTGAGGATGCACAAAACCAGGAAGCCTCTCGGCCCGGCATTAACCCGGCTTGGGAAAACCATCAGGCTTTGCTTGTTACCCCACTCTGCCCCTGGCCTACCCCAGCAATGACCACTCCAGGAGGCAGGTTTGGCTTCAGCAAGTTTTATTTCTAGAGAGCAGCAGTGCCGTGGATGGTGCAGGATCTGGGGTTGGACCTCACGGAGCAGCAGTGAGGTGACAGACACAACGCCCACAGCCACGCAGTGACAGTCGCAGCCAAGTGTCATGCAAGGGGACAGAGGCTTGCCAGGACCCCTGTGCTCAGCCCTAGAGCCCCCCACAGGGGATGGAGCTTCACCAGGGCTCAGGGGCACCCAGAAGCCCCTGGGACCAGCTCTGACTCGCTCCGGGATGGCTCCGCATCCTCCTCACTCCCCTCCCGCACACGGGCAGGCAACTACAAGCAGCAGCAGATGGCTCAGACAGTCAAGCCACTAAATAAGGACTCAAAATACTCCATCATTAAATAATAATAAACTATTAAGGGACGATTAAGGGTCTGGGCTGCGCAGCTGGGCTCAAGCAATTCTTCTGCATCTGCACAGGGACCAGAACCCGCAGCAGTGATTCGGGGCAGGATTGTGCCATTCTGGGAGCCAGCACCAGGCTCTGCCTGCTGTAAGGGGTTGATGACAAAGCTACTGAGAACAGAGGGGACACAGTGCTCCCCCAGCAACACGTGGGCACAGAGAGGACACAGAGCGGGCTATGGGTCAGGCTGCTGGGACTAGAAACCCTTCTCGATGCTGAGGGTGCGACGGGTGACGTGCTCCATCTGCCCCGAGACATACTCAGTGAGGCTGATCTGGTAATTAGCGAGCATCTTCAGCATCAGCCGTAGGTTCAGCCACCACTGCTCCTGGGGCAGCCTGTGCCTGTGCAGGGGGACACAGCTCTAGAGAAAACATCCTGGAAGTTTCCCCTCAGAGCTGGTGAACCGCTGGATGTAGGGACTTACTCAAAATCTGTGACTTTCTTGAGCTCTGTCACAGGGCTGAAGGCCACAACCTTCTTCCGCAGCCCGATCACACAGGCAGTGTCTCCAGAGTTGGCAAACACACGCCCTGGGAGGGGGACACTGCTGACCTTGGCCACCTCACTGGGTGCCAAGCCTGGAAGCCTGCAGCAGCAGCCACCAGCCTCCCCCACCCCCAATGGGAACCCCAGCCCTCAGCTCACCCTTGCTATAGACTTGCTGCAGCTTCTCTGACATCCACAGCACTGCCTTCACTCCCAGCTTGGTCCCGTAGTTCCGGTCAAAGGGGGTCGGGGCTCCCCCCTGGGGACAAAGAAATGGGGATGTCAGGTCTTGCTCAGCTCTCAGGGCCAGCAGAGCCCATGTCACCTTGTCCCCTGTACCTCTGTACCTGCTGGAGGTGACCCAGGACGTTGATTCTGCAGTCAAAGATGCCTTTGCCCTCGGAGGAGTAAAGGTTGTAGAGGAACTCGGTGGTGTAGTGCTCATGGCACTTCTCATTGCTTGGAAGCAGAAGGAAGGGCTTGGGGAGCCGCTCCTTCCGCTGGCATGCCCAGGGGGTCCCCCTTTGTTTCCCCTAATACCCTTTTTGTGCTGTTTTGTTCTCCCTGAGGCCCAGAGCCCTGGCCTGTTTCCCCAGGAGGACCCTGGGGATGCAGTAGGGACAGCAGCGGAGGCACCCAGCATCCCCACGGCCAAGCACATGTCCACTGTGCCAAACCTCACTGCGCCCAGGACCCCTCTCTGGCCATGGGAAGGGCTCAGCTCCAGCCTTGCTCCCTGCCACAGGGCTGGGATTTGCAGTGACGGTCCCCAAGGGCCCCCAACTCACCGCAGCACCAGCCCTCTCTGGATATCCGTCTTCATTTTGTCGGTCAAGTGCTCCACGTTGGCCTGCAAGATGAACACAGGGATGCCGGCAGCCATCCCACAGCCGTCCACTCCTGACATCATCCAGCGTCTGCACAGCGTGGCAGGCTCTGCTCCTGCTCTGCTCTGGAGCCCTCCCTTCCCCAATTTTCCTTCTCATTTTAGCCAGAGAGCTGCTCCTACCCACTCACCTTTAAGTCATGGATAGTGAAGGGGTCTTCATAGACGTAGGCAGCATCAGCACCCACGGCGATGCCAGTGACTGTGGACAGGTACCCACAGTAGCCCCCCATGGTCTCCACGATGAACACACGGCGCTTGGTGCCCGAGGCCGACTGCTTGATGCGGTCGCAGCTCTGTGCCCAAAGAAGGGGAGGTCACACCAGGGAAAGCCACCTTTGCTTCCCCATCATGGGCCACAATGGAAGGTGGTGGAGTGCGGTGCCCTTATGAGCTGTCCCCATGCGTGTTCCTCACCTCCATGGCGGCGTTGACGGCTGTGTCGGAGCCCAGGCTGAAGTCGGTGCCAGGCACGTTGTTACTGATGGTGGCGGGGATGACGCACATGACCATGCAGAGCTCCTCGTACTGCCCTCGTGCTTCCACCAGCTGCAGCACCCCCTCGTACGCCTGCAAACAGCCAGGGGATTGGGAAATGCTGGCCCTGCAGCCAGATCTGCATCCCATAAAGATTCCTCTGGAATGCCCACAGCCACCCTGGCCCCCACTGAACCAAGGATTCCGCCGCACCTCAAAGCCCCCAATGACCAGCAGCCCCTGGATGTTGAATTTGCGCACGTTCTCCACAATCTTCTCCATGCAGGTCTTGGGCAGTGTCCTGTGGTAGGGAAGGGGGGCAGATTGTGGAGTGAGGATGGTGAGGACGCCACTCCCCTATGCCACTGTCCTCAGGGCAGCACTCACCGCTTGGTGCCCAGCATGGAGCCGCCGCGGCCCAGCCATCCTGCCACATCGTGCCAGCCAACCTCGCGGACCTATGGGCACCAGCGACAGGTTAGGGGTGAAAAGAGCCCTCCTCCCCCAAGCCCAACCCCATGCTCCAGGACATCCCAGAGTCCCCATGGTCACCATCTCCCTTACCTGCCCCTTGGCCAGGCCCTCGAAGCCGTCGCTCACCACGTAGATGGTGTGTCCCTGGCAGATGCCGATGCGCACGGCTGAGCGCACAGCAGCGTTCATGCCGGCAGCTGGTGCTCCCACATTTAGAATGGCCACGCTGAAGGGGCTCTACAGGGACAGGGATAGGAACAGCATATGCCTGTGAGTCCCCAAGGCGGGGATGGTGTACCCTGCTGCTCACCATCGCCCCTCACCTTCTCCTGAGCTGGTTTCTGGTGCGCCAGCAGCTTGTAGATGTTCCAGTTGTTCTCAAAGCTCCTGCAAGGACATGGTGATGCATCCCCAAGGCATGTCTGGGAGAAGGGGAAGTCTCCCCAGTGCCCCTGGGGTGTGACTGGGGATACCCTTCTGGCTGCAGGAGCCAGTGGATTCTCGACAAGGAGAATCCCCCTACTCAAGAGGGATGTCTCCCCCAGTCCTGGTCCCTGCTCCTCACCTTCCGCGGAGCTGAATGGCCTCCTCAAACCTCTTCTCATCCATGGCCTTCTGCACATCCTTTGTCTTGGGCCAGGAGAAAGATGCAGCACCGTGACACCCACTTCATGGGGAGGGGAGTTGGACCCCCACCCAAATTCCCCAGTACTCACCACCTGGACACACTCCATGAGTGGCAGCCGCACCGACTGGTTCCCGGAGAGGCTGACCACGCAGGCTGGGGTGTCCGGCGTGGCCTCCAGCAGTGCCATCACCGCCTCCATCCCCATCTTGCTGCTCTGCAAAGGGACAGGGGCACCTGTGATACTGCCACCACCAATGCCAGCTGGGTGGGATGCTCAGGGATGCTCCCACAGGCTTGCAAACTATGTGGCTGCTGATTGACTGCTGGAAAGCTGATGGGTTTTTTTTAAAAATCCATGAAATTTGGAGTAAATGAGGAGAAACAGGTGCACAGCTCTGCCCAGCACAACAGGGCTGAGAACATCGGAGCCTCACCCCAGCTGGCAAACCCTTTCCATTGGGCAGAGGGGTGGCAGGAGTGGGGTTCCCTCTCTCTGTGTCCTCCCCTGGACCTACCAGCACGCGGTCAAAGGCAGACGGGGTCCCTCCGCGCTGCACGTGGCCGAGGACAGTGACCCGTGTGTCAAAGCCCAGGCGTTGCACCACCAGCTGTGAGGAAGAGGGGACATCATGCTGGGGACCCATCAGTGTCCATGGGTGCCAGCGAGGTGCTGGGGCAGTCACTTACATCCTTCACATAGTTGGAGGAGATGGGTTTGCCACTGCGGTCGATGGCACCCTCAGCGATGATGATGATGTTGAGCCGCGAACCCCGGCTGCGTGTCTGGCACGAGGAGAGGACAAATAGCCACCATGGCTCAGCCAAAACTCACCATGGGGCGTGTGTGAGTGCCCTCCCCTTCCTGCCATCTGTGCTGCCTCAAGGGTGGCTCAGGTCACAGGCAGCTGAGCCCCCAAGGCAGCGCTGCCTCTGGCACGCAAGGGCTGGATTTGCCCTCGGCTGAGTGCCCCGGTTCACAGGGACAATGGTGGCAGCTCCTGAAGCTTTGCAGGAGCCAGGCACTGGCTGCAGGGCTCAGCCCAGGCCCCTGCAGGGACTCCTTGGGGGACACAGGGGATGGGATGGTAGGAACCCCCCCTCACCTCCCCAAGCCTTTCGCACATGAGGTCCTCCCAGCCATCCTCTGGAGGGGATTCAGGGATGAAAAGCCAGTCGGCACCTGAGGCCAAGCCGGACACCAGTGCCAGGTACCTGGGGGGACACGGCAGTGGCAGCACTGGCCCCAGAATGTGGCACCCTGTCCCACTGATGGGCTTTCCCACCCATGAGGGCTTACCCGCAGTGGCGACCCATCACCTCCAGCACGAATGTCCGCTGGTGGCTGCAAGGACACAGGTGGGAAGAGAAGGAGGTGGGTGGGTGCAATGGCCGGGATGGGACAGCCCCCAACCCCATCCCGCTCACCTCTGTGCTGTGGTGGTGATGGCGTCAATGACCTCCATGATGCGGTGCAGCGCTGAGTCGGTGCCAATGGTCATGTCGGTGCCACAGAAGTCGTTGTCGATGGAGCCCACCAGCCCCACGATGTTCAGCCGGCAGTTCTTCCTCGCCACCTCCTCGCTGATCTGCCCTGGGGCGGGTCACGGCCACCACACCGGTTATTTCAGGGCACTCATGTCCCCACCATCACGGGGCTGGAGCCCAGCCCTCCTTGGGGTCACAGCAGTGGGGTGACCCTCCAGACATCATTACCCTGGAACGCCTTTTCCTACCCACCCAGGGGTTGGGAGGGGCTCACCCACCATCTCGGACCAGCTCCTCCAGCAGCCCAGCCCACTCGGAGCGGAAAATGTCAGCGCCGGTGAGGCTGCCGTCGCCGCCGATGACACACAGGTTGGTGATGCCATGCTCCACCAGGTTGCGGGCGGCCCGGAGCCGGCCCGCCCGCGTGGTGAAGGCCTTGCAGCGGGCGCTGCCGATCACTGTCCCACCCTGGCGACAGAACGGGGCACATGGCTTGTCACACTTGTTTGGGGGGTTGGGATCTGTTGTCCCGTGGTCCCATAGTGACCCTCACCAGCTGGATGATGTTGGAGACGCTGAGCCAGCTAGCTTGTTTGATATTGTCACCCCCCTCCACTAGCCCCTCGTAGCCCTGTGGAGAAGCAGAGGGTGGTGAAAGGCACCCTGGCACAGGGGGGGTGGATCCCCCCAACCATGATGGGGACCAGGGGGATCCCCAACCTCATAGATGAGGAAGACCTTGGCTCCCACATATATTCCCATGCGAGTGACAGCGCGGACAGCGGCGTTCATGCCTAGAAAAATGGTATGGAAGCTGGAGTATTCCCATGGGATCCTGCGCCCCACAGAGCATGGGATCCTACAGGTGACCATGAGGTGTCCTTTTGAGTGGGCGGGGAGGCACGTGGGCTGAGACTGGGAAAACTCAGCGCACAGCTGGGCCCGCGGACGAGAAAGTGCCCGGGAGCGAGTTGCTGATCCAAAGGGGCAGGTGGGGACGGGGACAGGGACGGACACACTCCCTCCATGGGGCTCCCCGCGTGGGGCCCCTGCCCTCCCACGGCCCGAGGGTGACAGCGACAGGGAAGCGGGGCGGGCAAGGACACACGGGAGGGGGGTCCCCATCCGCCCGCCCCGGGGAGGAGCGCGGGCCGCGGGCTCCGGCCCCGGGCGATCGCGGGCATGGGCACAGGCAATGGAGAGGCCACAGACCCGGCCCGAGCCCCCCGCCACGCCGGGCGCACCTTGCGCATCGCCGCCGCTGGTGAGGACGGCAATGGCCATCCCGGCTCCCGCCATCCGCAGCCGCTCCAGCTCCGCCGCCGCCATCGCTGCTTCCCCGGCACCGGCGCCACCGCCGCCGACACGCCCCGGGACACGCACGGATCGGGGACACGCCCCAGGACACGCCCTGGGACACGCCCCAGGACACGCACGGCTCGGGGACACGCCCCGGGACACGCCCCGGGACACGCCCCAGGACACGCCCCGGGACACGCACGGATCGGGGACACGCCCCAGGACACGCCCGGGACACGCACGGATCGGGGACACGCCCCGGGACTCCGCGACACGTCCCTGCCACCTCCGCGCAGCGAAAGGGTGACACGTCGCGCCATGTCGCGACATGGTACATCATGTCGTGCTGGACAGTGGGCACTTGCCTTCACGCCGTCCTGCCTGAAAGAATTGAAGAGCCCTGAAGGAATTGGCTGGTGGAACTGCCCAGCCACTCTCCAGGATATTTGAAAGGTTCTGGGTGTCCGGTCCAGTCCCAGGTGACTGGAAAAAAACGGAGTTCTTGTCCCCATCTTTATAAAGAGGGGAAAGGAGGATCCCGGGAAGCAGAGCTGCCGGCCTGTCAGTCTCCCCTCTGTGCCTGGGAAGATCCTGGGACAGACTATCCTGGAAGCTCTGCTAAAGCAGAGGGATGACAGGAGGTGAATCTGGACCGCCAGCATGGCTGCACCAAGGGCAAGTCCTGCCTGACCAATCCAGTGGCCTTCTCTGATGGGGTGACTCTCTCAGTGGGCAAGGGAAGAGTTATGGGTGTATTTTATCCGGATTTCTATAAAGCCTGGACACAATCCCACCCAACATCCTCTCTGCGTTGGAGAGAGCTGGGTTCCATGGTTAGATGGATAAGGAATTGTCTGGGTGGTCACATCCAGAGGGTCAGTGACTCAGAGTGGCCATCAGTGACCACTCTGGTCATCACTTCCCAGACATCACTCTGACATCAGTGGTGTCCCAGGGTCTGTACTGGGACCAGTGGTGGTTAATGCCTGCATCACTGACACAGACACAGGGGTCAAGGCACCCTCAGCAGGTTTGCAGGTGACACCAGGCTGAGGTGCAGTGAGACTCCTGAAGGATGGGGCCATCCACAGGGCCCTGGACAAGCTCCAGAAGTGACCCATGGGAATCTCATGAGGTTTAACACCACCAAGTGCTGGTGCTGCCCGTGGCTGAGGGCAGCTCCTGGGATCAGTCCAGGCTGGGCATGAGCAGATGGAGCAGCCCTGGGAGAAGGACTTGGGGCTGCAGGTGATGAGGGCTGGCCATGCCCCAGCCCAGAAATGCTCCTGTGCTGGGCTGGTCCCCCAGCATGGGCAGCAGGAAAGGGACTGGGATTCTGCCTCTCTGCCCCACTCAGGTGAGACCCCACCTGCAGAGCTGCCCCAGCCCTGGGGCCCAGCACAGGAAGGGCCTGGAGCTGCTGGAGAGAGTCCAGAGGAGGCACCAGGGTGATCAGAGGGATGGAGCAGCTCAGCTGTGAGGAAGGGCTGGGAGAGTTGGGATTGTTCAGCCTGGAGAGGAGAAGCTTTGGAGTGACCTCACTGTGGCCTTGCAGTGCCTGAAGGAGCCAACAAGGAAGATGGAGAGAGAATATTCCCACAGGGAAGTTCACCTGACAGAGGGAAACGGCTTCAAACTGCCAGAGGGCAGGGTTAGATGGGATACTGGGAGGAAATTCTTGGCTGTGAGCGTGGTGAGGCACTGCCACAGGTTGCCCAGAGAAGCTGTGGCTGCCCCTGGATCCCTGGAAGTGTCCAAGGCCAGGTTGGATGGGGCTTGGAACAACCTGGATGTCCCCACCCATGGCAGGGGGTGAAACAGGATGGGCTTCCAGGTCCCTTCCACCCAGAGCATTCCATGACAATATTCCATGCCGTAGCAGGCTGTGTGATGCCATTATATGCCATGCTAGGCTGTGCCATGCTCTGTCAATGAGATGAGCTGGTGCTTTTACTAGAAATTTCACATTTTAAAAGTTTAAATTTAGAATTATTTTTGGAGTAATTAAAAAACAAACTTATGGAGGAATCCTTGCCATGGATTTCTCATCCCCACTACCCAGTGCAGGTACCCAGAGTGCCAGCCCTCTAAAGGAGATGGGTCCTGTTGCTGGGTGCTGGATGCTGCACACCAGGTGGGTGCAGTGTGGTGCTGGGAGGCTGCTCCCTTCAATACTCCCCATTTCCTGGGAATGGCTCCCATCACTGTGTCCCCCTGGTCTCCCACATCCCCCAAGTAGTGGGACAGGGGCCCAGCCAGGGGATGGGGAAACTGAGTCAGGTTCTGGCAGCTCGCTCAATTCCATCTGTGCCTGGGGGAGCTTGGAGCCTCATCCTACATCCTCAGGCGCCGTGGGGCCTGGCATATCCGGCAGGGAAGGGGTGCGGGTGCCTCGGCTTAAGGAAATGGGAGAGACTTGGCCGGAGTCCCGCTCTCCTCCTCCCACAGCCCCACCTCCCTGGTCCGCTTAACATCCCATGGGCCGGCCGTGGGGCCAGCAGCGCGTCCCAGCGCCGTGCCCGTCCCCGCGATGCTGCGGCTGCTGCTGCTCAGCGGTGCCCTGGGCTGCGGGGCGGAGCAGGCGGGTAAGACGGTGACGGTGGCTGGGAACACTGGGGTTGGGGTTGGGGTCGGGGCACACGCGGCTTACGGCGAATTACGGGGTGGTGGAATATGTCTTACGTCTCCCGCAGCCCCGCTCGCTTTCACCATGCTCCAGCTGACCCGCGTCTACATGGGCAATTCCATGTTCCGGGGGAACGCCAGCCTGAATGGGCAGCTCAGCCATCTCCTGGAAGAGAATAATGTCACCCAGGTGCTCTCGCTGGAGCCTCCGGACGCCTGGGCCCGGCGGCAGAACGTGGTGATCACCTACCTGAGGAACTTCAGGCAGCTGGTGAAGCTCTTCGACAAGGAGAGACCCATCAAATGTGAGTGGTACCCGAGGGACGAAGGTGGCTGCCCCAGGGAAGGGGAGTCTCTTCTGCGCTTCCAGGGCGCGGGAGTGGCTCTCCAGGGACAGATGGGTGAAGGGATGGGGATATGGCCGTATGCAAAACCTCTCTGTGGGCAAAGGGAGCCCTTCTGTGGAGCTGGGAATTTCTTACCCGAAGCACACCCTGGGAATGGGATGATGCTCACCCTGTTGCTGCTCCTCTGGAAGAGGGCTGGGGGCTGCAGTCTGTGGGGTGGTGAAGTGTCAGAACCCTGTCTGCTCTCTGCCTGTGCTCTGCCTGCATCCCACCTGTATCCCACTCGCACCCTGATTGCATCCCGCCTGCTGCCTGCCTGCATCCCGCAGCTTGTGAGAGCTATGGGATGCTGCTGGCGATGGTTTTGTGCTCCTACCTGCTGCTCCCCACAAGCCCTGACACCTCTGCTGCTCCTGCCTGGGGTGTGTTCTTCTTTACTTTCCTTGGTTACCCCCAAACCGGTTTTGCCCCAGCCCCACATTCCTGTACCCTTGGGGAGCCCAATGTCACTGCAGGGTCTCTGGCATGACTCACCCCACCTCTCCAGGTGTCCCTGTCCCAGCGTCTCACCCCATCCCTGAGAGCCATGAGCTGCTCCATGCCCAAAACCTCCTTCTCTGTAAAACCAGAGCTATGCTGTGTGGAGATAAGGGAGGGAAAATAATCCTGACTGCTGGAAAAGTCACTGCCATGCTCAATGTCTTGAGGACCACAGTGCAGCATCTGCAGGTAGCAGATCTGCCATGCTCAAACCGAGGGGAAGCAAAGCTGTGGATGGGTTGGGTGGTGCAAGGCTGAGGCTGTGTGAACTCCGTTTGCTGCTGGCAAGGGCCACGGGGTGCTGAGGGTGGGAGCATGGTGACCCTGTCCCCTCCCTCTGTCTGCACAGTCACCCAGCACCTGTGCTGCCACTTCGGCTGCCGCCTCTACCCCAATGGCACAGCCCAGAGCTTCTACGAGGTGACCCTCAACAGCACAGCGTTCCTCAGCTTCCATGTCCCCAGTGCCACCTGGGAGCGGCGCTGGCCCGGCGAGCTCCCGGTGGCTGCCTTTGCCCAGGAACAGCTGATGAAATACCCCATAACCACCCAGGACCTGCAGTATTTCCTCAACACCACCTGTGTCAGCATCCTGCAGGCTCAGAGCGCCAGGACAGGTCTGTGGTGGGGCTGGGGCTGGGGACAGGGACATGGTGGCATGGCCCAGTTGTCACCTCCATCCCTCTTGCCTCTTGCAGGAAAAGTCAGCGGCCGATCACGCACTCCGCTGGTATTGGGGCTGGTCCTGGGAAGCCTCGCCCTGCTGGGCATGGCCCTGGGCATCTTCCTATGCACGGGAGGGAGCTGCTAGCATCAGCAGCTCTTCCATGTCACCCCATGGACACGGGGGATGGACTCGTCATCTTCCCATGCATCCCTGTGCAGGCAGGGGACAGACCTATCATCTCCCTATGAAGTCAGGGGATGGATCCATCATTGTCCCAAGGATCCAGCAACTCTCCATGGATCTATCATCACCCTGGGGAGGCAGGGACTGGGATCCATAGATCTGCATGGAGACAGAGGATGGATCCGTCACCCCCCTGTGGAGGCGGGGACCAAGGCCATCCCTCAAAAGGAGTGCATGTCCCCAACCTTGGGGAGTTGTCCTGCTCCCCAAGGACACCAGTGGCTTCCCAGTCCTGTCCCAGCTGGACTGACCCTTAGCACCCCCCAACCCTGTGGATGGTCCTCACGCCGGGCAATGCACTGAGAGTCCACACAGAAACACTGGGCATGGATGGAAAAATGGGGGAGAGGGGCATGGTGGGAAAGCAGCATGAGAAACAGCCATGGAATGGTTAGAAGTTTGGTGTTAAACCCTCATTTATCCCTGTTCCACGGGGGTTGGAGGAAGGATGTCACAGCTTGTGTAATAAAAACACTCTTCCACTCCCACCACACCTTTGACTGCTCTTGTTCCCCTTGGCAGCACCAATGTGGGGCTGTGGAACCATCCTGGGCCACGGCTGCTGGTGCTGGGTGGGCTTGCTGGTGTTGCCAGCCCCTGTGCCAGACCTTGGATTATGTGCTAAGTTTTCCAGGTCCCTGGAAAGATGCTGGTGGTCTTTGAAAGAGGGTGTTGCATCTCCTGAGCTCATTTCAACTTTCTCCCAGTTTTGGTTTGACTCAATTAAGTAATTTTCTCAACTTTTTCATTTCCTCCCTCGGTGTGAGATGCTGAGGTCAAGCACACACAGCTGTGAGGGGACAGTTTTCCATAACCCTAATCTGAGCTAAAATCTCCACTTTGACTGTTTAAACTTTGAATGCATCAACAAGAAACTCTTGGCCATGTTCCCCTTTCACTCAAAAGGGGATTTTGAGCTCTCCTGCACATCTCCACTGCTCTGGTGGCAGGAAGGGCTGGGGATGATCCAGGAGCTGCCTGGGGACAGCAGAGGAGAGAGGCTGTCCTGGATTAGCTTCCAGCTCTTTCCTTTCTAAATACCCTGCAAGCAAGACAGGGTGGGATGAGGGAAGATGGGAAAAGAGATGAGGGATAGAAGAGATGACCTTAGGGGTTGTCCTGATGGAGGGATGGAGGAGGAGGTCTCCAAAGCCCACATCTCATCACCCTGGCCCTCAGCCACCCCTGGAGCAGCCCCCACCTCCCTTGGGCTCCTGGGACAGGGGCCGGGGCGCTCCCCACCCTTGGCGGGCTCCAAGAGGCTGGAGAATCCAAAACAACATGGATGAGGCATGGGAATGTCATTGCTCAGCCTGTGGAGCAGCGCCCTTGGCAGGAGCTGTGCTGTGGGCTGAGTGCTCCGTGTCCCTGCTGCCTGCATCCAGGGACACCAGGGCAGTGCTGAAGGTCACACATGCTACATTTGCTGCCCACAAAGTGATTAAATCCGTTCCAGCTGGGAGAAACCTCTGCATTCCCAGCTCTGCTTTGATTTTGGACTCAGGACATCTCTGCTACCTGCAGATGTTGCACTGTGGTCCTCAAGACATGGAGTAATTCCCAGTCTCCTCTCCCTGGGCTGCAGCGCTTTGCTCCAGCTGAGATGGCTGAGGGTGAATGCTGTGGGATCCCCATGGCTGTGATGGAGTGGGGATGACACCCAGGAAACCCCCAGGAGGCAAACACTGTGGGGGAGGCCTGAAACAGCAGAGCTTGTTTTGCTTTTTGTTCCAGATATGTGTCATCTTTCACAGAGAAGGGCAAATCTGAGCTTCTCCACTTCATGCAGCTCTGGAAATGTCCTTTCCTTGCCCCTGAGCCCCCCATGTGTCTGGAGAACGCTCCAGAATGGAGCTGACTCTGCTGCTACTCTTGAATTTCCACAGAGGACTGGGCAGTGGGGATCCCTTACACCTGTGGAACCCTGAGGAACAGCCTCATCTCCACTGGTGTCCATGGGCAATGCACTCAAACGTGGCACTTCCATTTCAAGGCACCTCCCTGGTGGTGACCAGCATCAGTGTCCGACCTGGACACGGTGGCCAACAGCAGAGGGGTTATGGTGGCAGCATCCACCTCCAACACATCATAGCCCCGAAATTTCTCTTCCTCACCCCAAACACCACAATTTGTCACCCCAGCATATCTCTTCCTCACCACAAAACCCTCAAGTGCCTCATGGCGGGGCCACTGAGGCCTGGCTGGGTGTGGCAGCTGGGGACAGTGGCCAGGCTGTCTCAGAACTGGGAGCTGGGCTCCTGTTCTGCCACCGTGCCAACACAGACCAGCTTCCTGGCAGACAGCAGCCACATGCACAGCTCATCCTTTCCCAAATTTGGCTGCTCTTCTGCCCCAGATCACAGCTTGGGACAGGTGCCATCAGTGTGGGGTGATTTCAATTTTCTCCTTGGAGGACTTTTGGGTTCTGCAGGAGGGTGAATGAACCCTCACACAAACCTCTGGCAGCTTTAACCAGCTCCCAGAGTGACCTATCCCTGTTATCTGCAGGGATTTCCAGGCAAGGCTTTGTTTTCCATGCATGGTTTCCATCAGCCCACTCCGCTGTCTTGGATAAGGGCTCTGATAAGATGTTCAAGCTTTGAGCCTTGTTCCAATGAGGCAATGCCCATGTGCCAGGAGCCAGCTCTTTCCTTTGTGCCATCCCATGGGGAACTTGGATGGGGTAGGCAAGTTGCCCCATTTCCTTTTGGATGTCAGCTCCCTCTGAAAGGTCGGTTGGTGTCTCCATCCATGTCTTTTGGGAGCTGCTGCGCCTCAGGACAAAGGGCTGGATGGCTCCAAGAGCTGCCCAAAACCACTGATGGGCTCTGGTGCCTGCTGTGGTGGGAGAGGGGAAAAAAAGCGGGGCTGATGGGATCGTCCGGAAGAAAGCGGGATTATCCCTGTAAACACCTCTTACGCACTCGGAGCCGGCGCTGGTGTCATTGTGGCTTTTCAGGACTAAACAAACGCCAGCCTTCCAAACTCTCAGAGGTCACAGTGTCACAACCACAGATGTTTTAATTACTGATTTTGGGACACCCTTGTTAACCCCAGGGGCTGCACTGGGGTGAGGGGATCTGCTTCCTCGCAGCCTCCTGCTCCCACACAGAAGCGAGCAGCTCCCTGGAAAAGCCTCCCAGCACAGGGAAGGGCCGTGCTGGCCACTCCCTCCTCGCAGTCCGGCCGGTGGTGCCCACCCCTGCCCTGTTCTTCCCTTCCCGCTCACCTCCCAGGTCAGCCGGAGGAAACTGGAGGAGCGAGCTGGCTGCTGGCCAGGAAGAGGGATACGTGGTAGGCGAGATGAAGGCAGCGAGTACCACCCATCCCACACCTCTGCCCTGCTCCAGAGGGCTGCCCTCTCCCTGGGGACTGCTCCGGAGCAAGCCAGGCTGCTTCACCAGTTCCTGCAATGCAGGCAAGCAGGGATGGGGGCTCCTAGCTGGGAATCACAGTAAGGATTCCAGCGATGAATCATGGCTTCACCTTCCCAGCTGGAGGCTCCCACTCCAAACCAATGTGTCCTCAGAGCAAACTTGTTCTGGCACCAGCCCCTTCTCCATTCTTCCTCCACTGCCCAGTCCTGGAGCAGAAAGGTTCAGAGAAAGATAGAGACATGAAAAACCAAGATTTTTCTTTGAAAAAGCCCAAGCTTACTTGCACTGCACTTTCAGAGAAGTTTCCCTGAAAAAATGGCTGTTTGGGAACACTTTTGCCCAGTTCCCAGAGTTGGAGCAGCCTTCGGTGTGACTGAAGCCATTGGGAGCAAAGCCCTCCTCCCAAGACCCCCACACAAGGGCTGAAACTCCTTGGAGCAGCCACAAAACTTCACCATCCTGTGTGGGATGGGGAATGTGGCTCTAGGTGCAGCCAGTCCAGGCTGTGGAGGGACAGAAGACACAGACAAGGCTGCAGAGCATGATGGAAACATGGATCTGAGCCCTGTATTCCCTCCCATTATCAACCTGCTATGGAATCCTCATCCCATCTGCTCCTAACCCTCCCCTGGGATGGGAGGGATCCAGCCAAAGGGTGGGAACACAGCACTCATGGAGGTGATGACATCTAAAAGCCAGCCTGTGGAACACAGGCCCATGGAGGTGCTGCAAACCATTCCCTTTAGGAATAAACCAGGACCCCATTTTAGCCAGGCCTTTCCAAAGCAGCATGGACTTCTGGGAGTGCATTCCAAGGACAAGTGTTTTCAGATGAAGGCATGTTGTTCAATTCCTAGAGGAACTGAACAACATGCCTTCATCTGAACCCTCACAATCTTCACTGTTTCAAGGATTTAGGTTAAAAGAGGCTCAGGAAGTCCGAGTTTATTTGTTCCCAGTTTGGGAATGGTGTTGCTTAGAAAGGACTGGAAATTCAAGCTGTGCATTACAGAATTCCCAGCCTGGAAGTTCAGTCAGGATCCTTGTTTGGTGCCAGACCAAGATGTGAACACTTAAATCTCATGGGAAGCATTTCTATGGATAAAGGAGTCCATGTGTGCCATGACTTGCTCCCACCAGCTCCATGTCACTGGAGAAGGGGACAGAAGATGTCATGGACACTGAGCACCCTCTGCATCCTCAATCCTTGGGGGACAAATATTCCATGATCCTAAAAAAGCACAGTGCAGGTGGACTAGAACCAAAACCACTAGGAAAGCTCTGCTGTTGCTGCTGGGCAAAAGCCCTGGAAGCTGTGTCTGGAGGTGGGAAAAGCATTGGATGCAGGCTCTGAATACACCCCATAGCACAGGGTAGGGAAGGGTGGAAGGAAGCAGGAATTCTTGGTTGGAATTTGGGGCTTTTTTTCCTGTTTTTCTCCTTGCTGGTGTGCAAGCCGGGGCTCTGCAGTCATTGTTGTGCTCTCCAAAGTCTGGCCCCAGAATGCAATAAAAACAAACCACAGGAAGGAAAGGAATTAGCAGGGAAAGGAAAAGCAGCAGCGGGAACAAGGAGTCAGGCCCAAAATAAACCCAGTGGCTGCTGCTGGAGGTGCAGGTAGGAGAGGTTACACCTTCCCCTGGGGGAGAACTTGAAGCTTAGGGTAAAATCCTGGCTTTTTGTGTTTATTGCTACAGGTGAGCAGGGTTGCAAGGGACTGGAACAGGAAACAGCCTCATGCACAGAGACATGGGAGCAATTTCTTTGAAATCTGAGGTTTCCTAGGAACTTGAACTAAGAGGGAGCAGAGGCAGCACCTGGAAAAGACTGGGCATCATGGGCAGAGGAAGCAGCCTCAGCTGGCGTTACCACTTCATCCTTATGGATTCTGAGAAGCAGAGATTAAGGGTTTGACATTGCAGGTTTGTCTCAGCTGCTCCCCAAGCCCCTGCTGTGCTCTGCCAAGGCAAATGTACACAGGATCCAACAGGAAATCTTCCCGGGGCTGCTGCTTCCCCTGCGTCACTCCCACTGGAGCTGCAGGGGTGGGTGGGACTTGCTGGACCAAGGGCAGCATGAACACAGGGGCTGTGCCCAGCCTCGAGCTGCTTCCTGCTCCCAAGGAAGGAAAACAGGGAACAGACTGAAAACAAATCCACCTTGAGGCTGCATCTGCTGCTCCCCTGCAAGCACTTCCCTGTAGGGAAGCACTGCCCATCCACTTCCCAAACAGGGAATGGGGTAGGGAGAAGCTGGAAGGATTCCATTTTACTGCCCCCAAGATCCCTGAAGGAACTGGAAGGAGTGTGGGGCTGGGTGGCATTGGGATCTTCTCCCAGGGAACAAGTGACAGGACAAGAGGAAATGGCCTCAAGTTGCTTCAGGGGAGGTTTAGATGGGATATGACAGAAAATTCCTTCCCTAAAAGGGTGGTGAAGCACTGGCACAGTGGTGGAGTCCCCATCTCTGGAGGGGTTTAACAGATGTGTGAATGTGGCACTTGGGGACATGGGGCAGCAGTGGCCTTGGCAGAGCAGGGGCAATGGTTGGACTTGACCTCAGAGGGCTTTTCCAGCCTTACTGATTCCATGACTTCTGTTGCTGCTTGGCACAGGGAAACCCAGGTCTGTCCCAGAAACACATCACCAGGGAGGTTTTGCCATTCCAACTCCAACAAACACTTTATTCCCATCAGCCTCACCCGTCCTCACGGAGGACAGAGCACAGGAGGGGAGGGAGCTTTTCCAGACTGGTTCCATATGGAGGCAACAAGGGACAACCAAAGCCATGAGGAGCTATTCTCAAATTCCACCATGACTAAGGGGTCTTTGCTAAGCTCGTGCAACTTCAAATTTCAAACCGAGTCTTGACTTTTGGGACTTCGTAGTTAAGACAGCCCACAGAGGCCTTGAGAGAGTCTTTTCCCAACCAATTGTGGGGACTTACACAGCCCAGTGCACTCCCAACAGCACCAGTATTCCTGCCCCAAAACCAAACTCTGAACCAATACCATATTCTGGACTCAAAGGGGAAGGGGAGGAAGGGCTGGGATTAAAAATATCACCCCAAACAAAAGGAATTTGGAAGAAATTTACACCAAGGACGTAAAAAGCAGGAGCAGCTATGAAAATATGTTGAGATGGTCAAGAAAAGTCACATCAAAATATATTTAAAAACCAGAAATTCCAATCTGTGTGGAATTTAAAACTCCTTTCCCCACTTATGTTTTCCTGCTCAAGGAATCTCAGTTGTTCCAGGACATGGAACATGATAGGCAGCACCAGTTATGTCCTGAAAAAGTATTTCCCCAAACTCTGAGCACTTCCATAATTTACAAACCAAAGATGAGCTAAACCTCAACCATTGCCCCCCTCCCTCTTCCCCCTTCTACAGTGGGCAGGAGAAAAGACCGCAAACAAATCTGACGTTGCATTTCCAGGGAAGTCCAATTTTTCCACACATCAATATCCCTGCAATCCATTGTAGACCTTCTGCACTGATCCTTGCTTCAACAGCTGCTTGAGACCTGCAAGGGAAGGGAGAGTGTCACACGCAGAGCACAGCAAAGACATCGGGATGACTTTTCCACTTCTTCCCCATTCCTGAAATCCCGTACACAAAACGTTCCAAGGAACTGGCAGTTCAAGTATCAAATTCTTACCAAACAGGCTAAAAGAGTGAGTAAGCCCTTAAATCCATATTAGCTCATCTCCTGGGGTGGGCATAATAGGGAAGAGCTGGCAGGTATCCACTGCTGCTTAAAAGGCAAGTCTACACAGAGCAGAGGAAGCAGAGTGGCAAGAATGGATGTGTCACTGTTTTTCCAGAGATTAGAGAGGGAGTCCCCTCTGATTAACTGAGCTTGGTCACTCACTGCCCTGGAACCCCTCAGGACAAAGCTGAGAGCAGCCTCAAAAACCACTGAGCCAAAACAGAGGGAAACACCCTGTGGGTGACTTTAAAATAATTAAAGAAGGACATTGAGGGGCTGGAGTGTGTCCAGGGAAGGAATGGAGCTGAGGAAGAGGCTGGAGCCCCAGGAGAGGCTGAGGGAGCTGGTGGGGCTCAGCCTGGAGAAAAGGAGGCTCAGGGGGAACCTTTGGCTCTGCACAACTCCCTGGCAGGAGGAGGCAGCCAGGAGGGGGTCAGACTCTGCTCAGGGGAACAGAGACAGGATGAGAGGAAATGGCCTCAAATTGCTGCAGGGGAGGTTTAGATTGACTATTAGTAATGAAACCAACCTATTTACTTGTATAGAAGAAAATTCCAACCTTTCAGGCATGCAAATCCTTCAGGAAATCCTGCTAAAACACAGTTTGTCTCCCTGCAACCCTTGTCCTACTTATCTATCCTTAAACCTCTTTGGCTACACATTCTACTGTCCTTGAAAACCAGTGATGGGATGTATAAGGGTCACAGTAACTGTGTTAAAATACTGGCAAACTGTCCTGGAAGCAATAACTGGAAGCAGGATGTCTCTCTGCCAGGCAAGAACTTCTCATGCTCCTTGCCTGATGGCCAGAGATTCCTGAACTCTTTTCAGGAACATCAGGACAAAGTGAGCCCCTGTCCATGAGCTACTCATTATTAGGAACAGGTCACTCCCCAAGGCAAATTCACTTCCTCTCCTGCATCCAGAGGAGGCTCCAAGTCATTTCCTAGCTGGTAGGTGAGAGGATGTGGCCCCTGGATGTGTGGTTCTTAGAAAGGAAGGCCACAGCTGGAGAAAAGTGTGCTCCAGGAATCCTGAAAAAATTGGGATTAGCACCATCCCACACCTCATTTCCCAGTGACTCCCACACCTCTGGCAGTGGCCTGCTGGTGTGTAAAACACCCTCAGTAGTGCATAGAATATTTTAACACATACCCGAAGTTTAGTCAGGAATTCCAACCAGGAATCCTAACAATTGGTGCTACTGCACTTCAGGCACTTTTTCTGGAGCCTGAAGTCAATTTTTACTTTGAAATGTTGCTGATACCAACAAGAAGTGGCAGGTTAGAGCACAGGGAGAGAGGCAGCTCTGATCAACAATGATCAAGTCCCACTGCAGGAAAGAAGGGATATTATTTCTGTGACTCCAAAGCTCAGCGTGGTGCTCTTGGAGCCAGAGTATCTTCTGACACCCCCAGGAGCCAGACATGTGGTCAGGAGATAAGAAATGAGGACCACTGCCAACAATAAGGAAAAAAGGGATGTTTTGAATTCTGAAGCCTACATTTTTCCATTGAATGTGTACACTGAACTGCTGCCATACACAGGAATACACCTATTCCTCATAAAACTCCTGAAATCATGTATGTGTGGAGATACCCAGCACACAGAAACGCATCTGACTGCCTACCCAGTCACCTTCCCCTGGGAAATGTGGAATTGCTTTAGGAGGGAGAGAAACACCCAAAGCCCTGTGCCTGAACACACCCATGCCAGTGCCACCTCAGTTCCTGGATATCCACAGAGGTATGTGAGCAATTCTGTCAAAAACATGGAGGCTTCTGTCACTGCTCTTTGCCCAGTGTTGTCTAAACTGCCAAGAACAACAGCTGGAATAACCTCACATCTGTTTCAGAGCTGATGTTGCCTGATGAAGCTTCTGGAAGGGCAACAGAGTCTGGACTGACACTCCAAAGTGACATGGTCATCGTGCCCTGCACAACACTCTTGAAACAAGAGGGAAAGCACAAGGATAAAATAATGAACCAGGATTACTCTCAGCCCAACCCACAGGTACAGACCTCCTGGCCCAACCAGCTGCAGGAAAAGCCTTGGGACATCTAGAGCTGCAGCCACCAGCCAGACTGCACAGGGCAGCTGGGACAGTGTGGCCAAGGCAGCAGCAAATGCCAAGGGTGGATTAAAACCTACCCAGGGCTTGGCTTCCCACTACAAACTTGAGGAGTCCAGGAAATCCACTAAAAGAAGTGAACAGACTTCAGAAGAAGCCTTGGAAGAAGTTCTGGAGATGGGGATTTCCTAAAGAGCTGCACTAGTACATGCCAGGAATATCTTTGTCCTGTGGCAAAGGATGATGCCCTTGATTCCTACTCTGACATGGAGCAGTAGAACCACAAAGGCTGCTAGAGCAAAGAATTTCCTGCTAGGAGTATAGGTTTTATGAATTTACCCTCCTGGCAATTTTAGGATTCCTACATGGTTCATCAGGTTTCCATTTGAGCACTGAAGCTGAGCAGCAAGTCTGTCCTAGAGGAAGTAGGGTGGAAGGAGCTGTGGGGAGGGACAACCCTTTTCATGATGCAGTGACACTCCTTAGCCTCAGCAGCAGAGGGATTTCCACAAGTCTTGCCTCCAAGAAAGTAGCAGCAAGGGCTGGAAAACCCCTTATGATCCCATTCCAGCTGAGGCAAAGCAGGCAAACAGAGGCTGAGCCCAGCAAGGCTGTGGGGTCAGATGGGCAGCACCAAAACAAAACACCTGCAAACTTGCCAAGAGCTGCATTCCAGCAGCAGCACATCCTAACCCCAGCCACAACCACAGCAGCCAAGCTTCCTCGCTTCCAAGGGAAATGGAAGTTAATCACAGGCCATCAGCCAACAGTGCTATGTTGGACAAGGGCAGGACAACCCCTCCTGAGTGTTCCAGCCCCTGGATGAGCTGTGCCAGGTTCACATTCAGGACTCTGGACACATACCTTCCCGCTGCTCAGGTGTCAGCTGCTCCTTGGGGAACTCCACATCGAAGGTGATTATTAGGGAGCCTTTGATGTTGTTGTTATCAAAGTTTGGAAGACCTTCTCCCTTCTTCCAGAGCTTGGCACCGGGTTTTGTGGTTTTATCCCGGGCAATGTGAACCTGGAGAGAACATTATTAGTGTTACAGGAGCAGGATCTCAGGATCATTGAGGTTGGGAAAGACTTCCAAGATCGCTGAATCCAAGCCATGACTGATCTCCACCTTGTCAACCAGAACAGAGCACTGAGGGCCACATCCAGATGTTCCCTGGACACCATCCCCTCCAGGGCTCCACCACCTTCCTGGGCAGTCCATGTTGTGTGTGTGCACCCCAATACTCCAACACTCTTTACAACCTACTGGAAAGCTCCAACTGGCATTGATCCCTTGCCAAAACCAGTGATATCCAATGGGTCCAGGCAGTTTTTACTGGACACATGCCAGTACAGACACCACCTACTGCTGGGACAGCCTGAAAGTGAAGCACACACTGTGCACCCCTTGTAAAGAGAGCCCATTTTGGCTCCATGGGGATTGGCCTGGAGTGCTGCAACAGAGGGAATGCTGTAGATATGCAGTGAATTTGGGGTGCACACCACACACCCTGGGTCTCACCTTGTGCCCATCCAAGTGGGCAATATCCATCTCAAAGCCTGTCAGTGCCTCGACCAGCGAGATTGTCACGTTTGTGTACAAGTCATCTCCTCTCCTTTCAAACACTGGGTGCCTGTGGAAATAAGAGCCATTGAACTTTTCTCCTTCCCCAGAGGGGAAACAGGTCCTTGAGCTTCTTTCCTTCTATTTGGGAGTTTGAAGAAATCATAAATAGGAGGGGAAGTGAGGAATGAATCAAATTTAGCCTCGTTTTCCTGTGTAGGATATGCACTGGTAAGTGTCTCTTCTATTTCTAGGGCACTGAGTGGTGAGGTGTGGCAAGAAGTCCTGACTCACACAGCAGTTTTCTTAGTAGTGCATTTCCTTACAATAGTGAGATTGTGTGCTAGGAAAAAGGAGATATTTATTCTGAATCACACATGGTGAATTCAAGCCAAAAAAATTAAGGTACTTTGATAATTCCACTTTTAACAGCATCAAGTCCAGCTCCTCCAGCACCATGAGGGCTAAGCATCCTGCACAGCCCTGAGTACCAGACCTGCCCCTGCCCTGCTGAAGGGCAAGATCCATCTGGCCAAGCAAGAGTCTAACTAGGCCACAGACTTACTTAAGAACTTTTATTCGGAAGCGCAAATCTCCTGGCTCCCCATCCACATGGGGCTCACCTGTGGGGAAGAAAGAAAACCTTTGTTTAAAGGAAACAGTTAGGAATGAGTGGAAAGACAAGCAGAATATTACAGACTTGCAGTTCACAAGTCAAAGGAAAAAAAGGCAACTAATTGATCTTTAGATGAACAAAATTCTGCTTAAACATATCCTAAAGAGCTTAGGGCTTTCTGAGTGTTGCCTCAGCAAGGTCACACCTCTGCTGTTCTGGGAGACCTGTCTGCATGTTAATGATGTCCTGGAGTCACTGAAGGGCACAGGGGATCCCTTCACAGGCTCAAGCCTGGAACATATGCCCCTGCTCAGGTATTATGTGAAACATCAGATTTAGGGCTGGTTTTGTTCAAGTCTCCAGTCCCAGCAAAGGGAGTGGAACTGTCCTATCTAGACTTAGGAATTCGCTCCTGGATTCCAGCACATGCAGAGGACACAGCACTTCCAACCACACAGGGAACCTGGGCTCTGCCAGTGCCAGAGAACCATGGAAGAGGAGCAGCTCAGAGCTGAGCATACACTCACCTTCCCCAATGAAGGGATACTCCATGCCATCCCTCACCCCTGGCTCTATCTCCACTTCCAGTGTCCGCTCCTCATTCACCAGCCTGAAAACAGGAAGAGCAACCCAGCACTCAGTTTTCAACTTTACTTATTTATTCCAGCTTTATCTCAGCTTTTAATTTGTGTCAGTGGGGAAGGAGAACACCCCCACAAAGCTCACGCATGCACTCCTTGCTCATATCTAAACCTAGAGGGTCAGAGCTGCCTTTCTGATGAGCTGAAACTCAGGCAGTAAAGGAGGTGAAGCTGGAAGCTCTCAAATACACAGGGTGTGTGACTACAGCATGGCATTCTATATCCAGTTGTTCTCAGCTATGTGCTTCCTGTTCGGATTTAGCTGTGGAACTTCCACTGCAGTGTGACTGTGCAAGGAATAAAAGGCTGGAAGAGGAAACTGAGGAGCTCTACATCCAACAGAGAACAATAAAGAGTGGCTCCCTGGGCATGAGGGCCCCGAGTTAAGCCTTCCCCAAGCACCCAGTTCTTCCTCAGAATACAGGCATGTTCCCCCACCTAGTGGTGGGTTTTGGGATACACATCCCCATATCACCACCTAAAATCACGGAATTTATTATTTTGTGGAGCAGGAAAGAGCACCAAACTCACTTGACGTTGGGACATTCATCACAAACAACTTCCTGAGTCATCTGGAAGCGCCCAGGCCCCAGCTGGGTAGTTCTCATCTCCTGCCTGCAATTGCATTTCCGTTTGCCAGGTGCCTGTCTTGCCACTGGCTTGTTCCTGACAACCTGCAGGGAAGAGGGAGATGTTGATGTCAGCGCTCCTGGGTCTCCACAAGGGTCTGGATTTCTCTGAACAGAGAATGGTTTGGTTAAGGGACCTTAAAGATCACCTAACTCCAGCCCCATGCCATGGGCAGGGACATGTTGTTGTGTGGTGCTGCTGTAATAGCTCCAAATGTAGCCTCAGCAAAACACTGACAAGTTTTCACCTTGTGATGACACATTAAACACCAGAAAAGCTCTCTCTGACATCCCTACTGCTATTTTCCTTCCTTATCCACACTTTTCCACACAGGAAAGATAACACTAGGATGGAACACCCCACACTTTGGTTATGACACTTCCTCGTCCCACACAATGGGGAAAATATCTGGAGTTCCCCCAACAGCCACAACAGAAAATCTACCAATGGAAAGCCAACATGCAGACAGGAGGGACTGTCAGTACCAGAGATAGAGCTAGAAGATAATTTTCCACATACTCTTCTCATTTATATAATCTGGAAAATTGCAGCAACACATTTGGCCATAGAAGGAAAAAAAAATCCTCAATGCGGTTTTGCAAGAATTGCAAAGTGAATTTGAAGCTTATGAACAGCCCCTCAAATATCCCTAAATTCTACAGAGGGACAATTTACACGTCTTCCAACTGGGCTGCTGCACTAGTCAAGCTGAGCTGGTGACTGACAACCAATAAATCAGTATTATCACACTTCATGGGGACAGTGCCAGATGCAAAAGGTGAATAAATGTGTGGTTTCTTCAGTAAACTACAGGAAACAGCACCACAACATCCACCACTGCCAGACACAGGTAAGGAACACCTATTTCAGCTCTAAGTTTTGAGAGAAGATGTTCTGAGCTCTGGTCAGGCGCTTCAAACCTGAGAACACCTAGAAACAATGAGACAAGTAAACTTACTTCTACAAAGTTTCCAGAATACACCTCCTCCAGAGTGACCTCCAGGTCCACGATGATGTCACTTCCTCGGGGAATATTCCTGTCTTGCTGGCGAGGGTTTCCTCCAAACATGAATCCAAAGTCCCCAAAGAAGCTGGAGTTAAAGCACTTTGATTAGGTCAGGAAGAAATTCTAGGCAAATGCTCCTACTCCACTAAAAACCAGCCTCCTAGCAGTCCTAAAGCTCCAGAGTAAATGCAGGAACCTCTTTTTGCTCCTGCAGGACACATCTAAAGCCTTCAAACAAAGCAGCCACTTTGGAAGAGTTTTCTGCAGTAAAGAAAACAAAATCTGGAGAACACTCAAAATCTGACCTTGCCACACTGCACTGCTGCGCAGCTGCCACCACCAAATGGTGTAAACTCTGAGTAGCACAGCAAATCACTGCTAGCAGGTTGGTTTTCAGTAGTTTGAGGACAAGAGGGATGAGGAAAACTCCTTAGGAATCCTGCATATTGTCCCTCAGAACACAGCAGAGCAGCAGTGCAAGTCTTCACCCAGGATTACAGGAGCTGAGCAACTTCTGGAATGATTTTAGGAAATTCATCCAAAGGGGCAGAAAATCAGGTTCTGCCCAAGCAGTGTGCAAGTGCCTTTGGTTTTTAATGCTCCAAATTCTATAGGTGCTGTGCAAGTAACCACAGCATTGCTTTGCAGAAGGAAAAGCGTACCCAAAGTGAAGTGTGACAACAGGTTAAACCCCAATCACACATAGATAATCTGAGAAAGTTTCCATATGTTTGAAGCAAATGCTGCACCTGAAAAATCACCCACTGTACCCAGAGGTGCCAGTGAGGGAAGTTTCTACTGGTTCCTGCTTGAAGCAAGTAGTGGGGCACAACAAAACTGGAGATTACATGTGGGATACCCACTGTAAACGTATTTCTTCAAATTCTCAACTCACACATCAGTGCCAGGTAAAAATCCCATCAAAAGAGTGCCTGAGCATCACAGAATCAGAGCAGCAGCTGTAGGACAGCCCAAAGGGGTTAAACCTCCTTACTGGGAGAAGATGTCTCCATGGGAGCCCTGGTGCCCATCCTTCAGGCCCTCCTCTCCATAGGCATCGTACTGCTTCCTCTTCTCCTCATCGGACAGCACCTGGAAAAGGCAGGGATGTAGGAAAGGCTCATCTGGAGCTGAGGGGAGGTGTTAGACAAGGCTTTGAGGGCCCCCAGGACTTTTCACTGGAGACATTACAGGAGCCCTGCTTGCTGTGCTGTCTAGAACAGTTAAGCTTGTAACAAGCACATTTTGTTCATTAAAAAAAGCAGAACCTGGAAAGTGTAAACGCTGAGTTTAAGTAAAATATTAGAAAATAATTAGAAGGAATAAGTCAAATCCTATAAAGTAGGACAGGCTGACACAAATAATCAAATACCACCTGTGTCTCAGCCATGACTTTTAAGACTTCTAAGCATCAATTTTATTTCCTAAGTTTTGACCTCCAGTCTTTTCTGCCTCAGAGATACAGAAGTCTCTGGTCACATTTAGTCTTCCTTGCCCGTCCTTCCCCATTGATGATATTTGGAAAAGTCAGAATTGGCAGGCTGGCTTTCAAAAGGCTGTACAGGAGTGGGAACAGATGGAGAAGCAGCTAAAAGATGAAAACCAGCTGAATTTGGGGTGTTTAGAGAAGCTCTGGCTGCCCCTTTCCTGGAAGTGTCCAAGGCCTGGTTGGATGGGGCTTGGAGCAACCTGGGATAGTGGGAAATGTCCCTACCCATGACAGGGGTGGGACTGGATGAGCTTTAAAAAGCTCAAACCATCCTGAGATTCTGTGCAATTATAACCACTGGTAAATGCTAGCAACAGGGAAAAAAATCACTACTTTCACCCAGCAGGTAAAGGTTCAATTTTCCCTTTGCCACTTGAGATTCCCATGGAAACTCTTCCCAAATCCATCCTGAGACTCATGGCTTTGTAGAAGTGTCTCAGCTCCCTCTCCTGGGATCAGTCTCTTTCCTAGCTGGAACAGCTGAACACAGACCATGCAGCTCTGGGCTGGAATCACTGAGCCTGTGAAAATAAAGAGACTGAGCAGGTTCACTAACCTACCTTCCCCTCAATATTTGGAAAAGCTTTGCCAGATCAGCTACCCAGATCCTAAGCAGCAGTGCTGTTAACAGAGGCTTTATGGCGAGGAAAATTCTGGTTTATAAGGGACACCCACTTGTGGTTTGTTTTCCCAAAACAACCAAAGCAACTCACTGTCTCCCACAGCTAATTCAGAAGGATTTCTAAGCTGTCCTGACTAAACACAGATGAAGACTGTGCAGGAAGGGCATCAAAAGCTTCCTCCAAACCTCACACACATCAATGCTAGATTTCTGATTTGATTTTACAAACATTTTTTCACTCAGCTTTTAAATAGAAAGAATAATCTCAACTGCTGGCAAATACTTAAATCGACTGGAACTCAAGGAAAAGTCAGAGAAATCCTTTGCCAGCAGGAAGTGCCAACAAGATCCCAGCTCACAGAAGCAGCACCAAGCTCACAGCTCCACATGCATCAATCCTGAGGTGCTGCAAATGATAGGGGATTACTTTTATACACAAAAAATTTCTTCATTTTAATTTTCCCTGTCATAATTAAGCCTGTTTATTTAAATCTGAAGTAAAAAGGGGTCCCAGCTCTGAGACAAAACTAAAGTGAACAGTTTTATTTCTCAACACAGAGAAATAAATGCCAGCTGCCTCTCTCATTTCCCTATTTGAGGAATATTTGCATATCTGAGGAGCACCAGGGATGGAAGCAGGAGCCAGGCTACAAATGCTTTCCCCTGCAGCTGGATTCTTCCTAAAGGACCCCAACCCAAAGAGCAAGGTCACTTCTAGGAATTTTTGCTAATGGAATTTTTCAGCACCATCTTCCTTTGGGTCTCTCTGCTGCGCAGGGGGGAGCAGGAGCAGATGGAGTCCAACAGTGACTGAAGAAGGACAAAAGGACAGAAATCATGGAGGAAACAGCCTGCATTCCATCACTATGTATGTACATCCACAGAAAGCAGGCTTTGACTTCAGACCTCTGGGCAATACAATAATCTATATTTGATTTGTTTAATGCACAGTGCTATTACTGTAAGGGATCATTTGCATGCCACAACATGATCACGGAACAACAGGAATCCTCTTGTGACCCACAATTACTTTTCTCACTTAACATCCTCTAAACCCAAGGCCAGCACCTTTCACTTCCCATCTGCTCAGACTAATCCCAGCCAGGCCCTACACACACTTGGAGCTGCTGCACCTTCACTTCTCCCTTGAGGATCTGGGAATAAATTCCAAAGACCTAGTGTCTTGGCCTCCTCCTAGCTGAGAGAGCTGAGGTGCTGGATTGTCCTCTGGCAGGAGCAGGTCTCCAAGCAACCTGGTATGTTCTGGATCTTTGTTTTTCATTTGGGAGAATATCTGGAATTGGATGTATTAACAGGGGTAGGATGGAATTTGGTGTAGTAATAGGGGGAAGTTGATGAGAAGGAGAAGGACGGGAATTAGATTTGGAAGGTGTCCCTGCCCACAGCAGAGGGATGGAATGAAACTCTTTAAGTTTCTTCTAACCTAAACCATGACGGAATACAATATATTAACAGAGGGAAGATGGAATTTCACATGGTAACAGGGGAAGGATGGATTCCAGCTGCACCTTGTGGAAGAGCCTTTACATTCCCTACAAACCTCCTTTCCCATCCCGTGAATGCTACAGGATGAATCCTCACGAATCTCAATGGCCAAATTCCAGCCTGTTTTACTACGAGCTCCAGACACCCTTCTCAGCCCGGGGAGGACATTCCTGGCTCCCGGCCTCACCTCGTAGGCAGCGCCCAGGTCCTGGAACTTCTCCTGTGCGCGAGGGTCATCAGGGTTCCTGTCGGGATGGAGCTGCAGCGCCAGTTTGCGATAGGCCTTCTTGATGTCCTTGATGGAGGCGCCACGGGACACCCCCAGGATCTTGTAGAAGTCCCTCCTGCCGTGGGGGGAGAGAGGTGAGAGAAGCGGAACAGGGAGAAACTGAAGGAGAACGGGCATGGGAGGGAGAGGAAGGGCATGGCAGGGAAACGGCAAGGGAAAAGGGCGAGGGGAAAGAGGTGAGGGGAAAGAGGAGAGAGAAATGCGATGAGGGGAAGGGAGCGGGGTCCCGTCAGAGCCGCGGCCGCCGACCCTGAGTAGGGGGAAGGCCCTGCGCTGAGGCAGAACTCCCCAGGCCCGTGGGCGCGGCCTGGCGCACTCACCCCGCGGCGGCCTCCCCGCAGAGGCAGAGCAGGAGGAGGCAGAGGCGGCCGATCCAGGCGGGGGCCATGGCGGGCCCGGCCCTGCCGGCTAATGGGGAGCGGCGGGAGAGGCGCGTCCGGACGGATCCGCAGCGCCCCGGCCCCGTCGGCCGCCGCCAGCCAATGGGAGCGCAGGGTGTTCACTGCCAGCCAATCTCAGCACGCCGCCGCGCGCCGCCAGCCAATGGGCTGCTCACACTTCACTGCCGCCGGCCAATCGCCTGCCGGAGCGTCGCCACCGAGCCCGCCAGCCACGCCTAGCCAGCCCGACAGAGTGACTTCCTTCCGAGCAGCCAATCAGCGAGAGCATTGCTTTTTCCCGCCCCCGCGCCGTCAGTCTCAGCCAATGGACAGCGGCTCCAGGCAAGAGAGGGGATGCCCGCGGCGGAACCCGGAAGTGGGGGTGGCGATGGCGGCGGCGCCGGCGTCCGTGCGGCTGTGGGTGCGCACGGAGCCGTTCCTGGTGGGAGCGCTCCCGGCCCCTCCGCCCTCCCGCCTCACACCGCACTACCTTCGCAAGGCGGCCGCCTACGCCCGCGCGCGGGCGGACCAGGGCTGCTTCCCGCGGCTGCGCTGGCCCTGCTGGCGGCACATCGCTTGCGGGAAGTTGCAGTTGAGCCGAGAGATCGCCTGGCTCTACTTCGAGCTCTTCCGCGGCCTCCTCGGGCCCGTCTCGCCGCTCCGCCTGCGCTGGGCCGAGGCTGAGGCGGCCTGCGCCAGCGCCGAGGAGCTGGAGCGGGAGCGGAGCAAGGCAAGAGCCCGGACCCGGCCTAAGGCAGAGGGAACCTGTCCCCGCCTAAAGGGGAGCCCGGCCCAGCCTGACTCCCCTCTGTCTCTCCCGTGCTCTCCAGCTCTCCGTGGACACTCTGCAGTTCCTGCTGTTCCTGTACGTGCAGCAGCTCCACAAGGTTTCTCTGCGGCGGTCTCTGCTTGGGGACGAGTGGCCCAGCCCCAGGACCAAGTCTCCCAGCCTGACTGGGAAATCGACCGGCGGGAATAAGGTACTCGTGCCTGTGGGATTCTCCGCATGCAGGAGCTTCTTGATTGTGCCATGAGGGTGGTTGGAAAGGCTCTGCTTTGCTCCTCGGAGGGTTTCACCTGTAGCAAAGTGTGAGCAAGGGTCCAGCTGCAGAATTCCGAAGTGAAGTTGTTCTCTACAGTTTATAAAAAGGTTTTTTTTTAGTTTTCCATGAGACTTTCCTGGAATCCCAAGCTGACTAAATATTCCCTAAGAGTCTTGGCAAGTCTCCTTTTAAGAAGCAACAGCCCTTTTGCTTTATTAGCCAAGTGCGAAGATCTCCTCATGCTTGTAGTGCCTTTCTCATGATCCAGGGAGTTCTCTGTAATCACATTCTGTTTCTGTTCAGCTCTAGATCAACCGTGTGGAAACGCTGTTTCCTTTTAAAATACTGCTGGGTGTTTAGGGAGGAGCAAGTTGGATGTGTGCCGTGGGCAGCTCTGTGTGGGAGAATGGATTATAATTTGCACCCCTATGTAAGGCCATTGAAACCTCTGGAATTCTGGCACAGATGTACTGCCGTGGGCAGGAGAAGCTGGCAAAATGTAGCTTGGGGCAAGTTGGAATCATTAAAAATAGGAGCTGGGTAACTTCATTCTGAAATGTTGAACAGAAGTGGTGAGGACAAGGTGTAATCACAGCTGTGTGTTCCTTCACAAAAACTGAAGTTTATGAAGCTCTGCAGAATTCCAGTCTCCTGGTTTTTGTGGGCTGGAGCCCTTTAGAATTTGAAGTAAAGATTCTTTCAGAGGGTTGGTTTATTGGTGCACTCGCTGTGGAGAAATGACCCTCTGCTTTTTGTCCTGGGAGGTGGCACTTGGGCCACAGGTCTGACCCAGCTGCAAGGATTTTCCAGCAGAGCAGTTCCAAGACCTTGATTGTCACTTATTGATTTGTTTCCTCCCTTCAGCAGCAGTGGCCTGGATTTGTGTAGTATTGTAGAAGAGTCTGGTGCTGCTCTCTAGAAGGAAATACTTGATACTTGAGTTGGAATGAAATGTTTTGAGTTTTTAGGGGGAGGTGTCTTTCCAGCTTTGGAAGAGCAGAGCAGCAGGAATGAGCATGGTGTCTGACTGGGTTTCCTTCTAGAAGGACTCTAAGCAAAAATTTGTATATATGATGTCTGTGGAGCTTCTCAGCTTGGAGAGCTCACTCCCTTGTGTGTTTTCCTGCCCCCCCAGAACTGGAATGACCAAGAGCACCTTGCCTTTGTGCAGAGCCACCTCTTGGATATGTTGGAGCTGCTGCTGGAGCCAGAGCAGCTCTCAGCCTCTTCCCATTCCAGCTGCAGCAGCCTGGTGTCCTTGGAAGCCGTGTGTGCCCTCAGCTTCCTGGTCGAGGGCACCGTCAGCAATTCCGGCACCGTCCGGCCCCTCCATGAGCTGGCCCTCAGGCAGCCCTGCCATGGCCAAAATGGATATTCCAAGGTGTCCAGAGCCTTCTCCCTGCCCAAGCTGGAGAGCTGGCTGCGCTCCTCCCTCACTGCTAATCCCTTGGGAATGACTGTCTGCCTCAAGGCTGGGAAGAAGCTCGCGTGGGCACAGCAAGGTGGGAAAAACTGCTGGGAAGCTGTTCTTAGAGAGACAGAAATATGGGGGGGAAATAGGAATATGTGGGTGAAATAGAAATATATAGAAATACACAGAAATGTGGCAAATAGAAATATGGAAAAATAGAAGTGTATGGAAATACAGAAATATATAGAAATATGAAAAAGTAGAGAAATTAAAAAATAGAAACGTAGAAAGATAGAAATACAGAAAAATGAATGTAGGTAAATAGTATAAATAAAATATAAGAAAAAAAAGAAACAGAAATGGGAATTCAGCTCCTGTTGCTGGCCAGGGATCTGGCTGTGGGGTGGGTCCTGGTCTAGGTTTCCTTGACTCCAGTCCAGCTCCACTCCTTCAGAGCCATGGTTGTGAAGCCAAGGCACTTTCCCCCTTAGGATAAGGAATTCATCTCAATGTTTTGTTTTCCCTGACTGCAGGATCCCAAGAGGGGCAGTGAGTTAGGGAGGATGGGGAAGGGCTTAAGGATTGTGTCCTAGAGGGAGCATTTCCCTTTCTAAAACACACAATTCCTGCTTAGAACTTGGCCTCAGGATCTTCATGTTAAGCCAAGTCTTGTGTTCAGGAACAGGCTTGTGGAACTGAAGATTCTTTGCTTGGTGCTGGCTGGAGCTTGTGGGAGGCTTGGGTTGCTCTTAAGTAACCTTGAAGTGGTTTTGATCCTTCAGTGTCTCTCAGTTTCTAAAATTTCTGGTGCCTCGGGCTCCTGACCTGCCCAGGAGACATCAGGGATGGTGTGACTGGTGTAGGAAGCACTGTCCTTGAACTTTGGGGCCAGTTATTTTCCTGAGGAATTGCTGGACCCAGAACTCTTGTGGGCTTTGTTTTGCAGTGGAAGGAACAACTAGGAGAGCCAAGATTGCCTGCAGTGCCCGGGTGGTGCCAGAGGTGTCCCCCATGGTGATCATGAGCCAGGTGTACAGGCAGACCCTGGCCAAGAGCTCAGACACTCTGGTGGGGGCTCATGTCAGAATCCATCGCTGCAACGAGTCCTTCATTTACCTCCTGTCCCCTCTGCGGTGAGTTTGGTTTCTCCTGAGACACAGCTGCGCTCCTGGCTGACCATGGCTGTGTGTCCAGGGGGCTGGGAGGCCAGTAGGATCCTGGGGGGCATTAGAAAGAGCATTCCCAGCAGGTCAGGGAGTGATCCTACCCATCTTTGTGAGGCACAGCTGGGGTGCTGTGTTAAGGTTTGGGTTCCTCAGGAGGGACAAGGAGCTCCTGAGAGGATCCAGTGAATGGTACAGAGATGATAAAGGGACTGGAGCATCTCCCTGACAAGGAAAGGCTGAGGGAGCTGGGCCTGATTAGTCTGGAGAAGACCAGGCTGAGTGGGGATCCCATCAGTCTGTGCAGAGATCTCCAGAGTGTGCCAGAGGGTGGTGCCAGGCTTTGCTCAGAGGTGCCAGCAATAGGATAAGGAGCAAGGGCCATAAACTAAAACACATCAAGCTTCACCCCAACGTGGGAAGAACTTTCTTCAATTCAGGGTGGCAGTGACTGCAACAGCTGCCCAGGGAGGATGTGGAGTCTCCTCTCTGGAGACATTACAAACCTACCTGGATGTGTTCTTGTGTCACCTGCTGCAGGTGACGCTGCCTTGGACTAGATAGAAATTCCTTCCAACCCTAATGGTTCTGTATTTCTTTGGCAGATCTGTGACCATCGAGAAGTGCCGGAACAGCACCTTTGTCCTGGGCCCGGTAGAGATGTCACTCCACGTCCAGAGCTGTGACAATGTCAAGGTCATTGTGGTTTGCCATCGCTTGTCGCTTTCCTCCACCATTGGCTGTACTTTCCACACTCTTACACCCACGCAGCCCCTCATCCTCTCGGGGAACCAGGCAGTCAGCTTTGCCCCTTTCCACACCCATTATCCCATGCTGGAAGACCACATGGCTCAGGTGGGCTTGGCCACTCTGCCAAACTACTGGGACAGCCCCATGCTGGTGTGCAGGGACAGTGGTGATGCGAGCATCTTCCGGCTCCTGCCCCCCTCAGACTTCTACAACTTTGTGATTCCCTTTGAAATGGAAGGAGACACCACAGAGACCCCAGGGGGGCTTCCTCAGGAGTACCAGGAGGTGCTGAGCCAGCGGGAGCAGAAGGTCCAGGTGTGGCAGCGCATGGTGAAGGAGGCAGGGCTGACCAGGTGAGTGCCTTCCAGGAAGGGCAGAGCTTGGCTGCATGGACAGAGGGTTTTTTGTTGGGGTTCCACAGAAATCCTTGAAGGATGAGTTGGGTTTTGTGAGCTATGTGTTGCAGATCTAGAGCATTAGTAATTAGCAGTCCTGGGATCCTGCTTGGTGAGATGGGAAGAGTAATGCTCACAGGCATAGCACAGAGTTGTAGAATCCCAAAATGCTTTGGGTTGGAAGGGACCTTAAAGCTTATCCTGTTCTACCCCCTGCTGTGGAACACCTTCCACTGTCCCAGGTTGCTCCAAGCCCTATCCAACCTGGCCTTGAGCAGTTCAGGGATAGGGCAGCCACAGCTTCTCTGAGCAACCTGTGCCAGGGCCTCACCACCCTCACAGGGAAGACTTTCTTTCCAATATCAAATCTCTCCCTGCCCTCTGTCAGTGGGAGCCATTCCCTGGGTCCCGTCACTCCAGTCTCTTCTCCAAAGTTCCTCTCCAGCTCTCCTGGAGCCCCTTTAGGCAGTGGAAGGGGCTCCCAGGTGTCCCTGAACCTTCTCCAGGTGAACGCCCCCAGTCTCCCAGCCTGGCGCCAGAGCAGAGGGGCTCCAGCCCCTGGAACACCTCCATGGCATCCTCTGGATTCCAACAGTGGCACATCCTTGCTATGCTGGGTATCCCAGAGCTGAAGGCAGCACTGCAGGTGGGGCCTCACCAAGTGGAGTGAAGTGGGACAGTCCCCTCCTCGCCCACAGTGCTGCTAAGGAGGTGCTTTCTCAAGGTTGCATTTTCCCAGCTTGTGTGACTTCAGGAAAAGCATTCCTGGATGCTGCCGGGGTGAGGGATCCACCCTGGCAGTGGATTGGGTTAGGGCTGGGTGTGCACCTGAGCTGCCTGGGGTTCCTCTTAGCCCAACCTTCACCTTGGGGTTGAAGTTGTAAATTACTGTCCCAGCCCTTGTTGAGGTGAGCTGGGAATGTGCATATGGATTATTGCAGCAGACCTTGTGGGCAGTAGCTTTTAAATTCCTCTGGAGCAGATCACATGGAATCCTCTGCCCAGCTTCCTTGGCAAGCACAGAATGGGGATAAAACCTCATTTCAATCATCTGTTGCTCTCCCAGGGCTGCTACTTCCCACCACAGTTTTGGGAAGGTAGTTGACCTGTCAGAACCTTCCTGTGAAAGAAGTGGAGGAAATAGGGATGATGTGCTTAGATTTGCCATCATCTGCCACAGTTGCAGGAGGCAGGAGCTCGCTGCTTATTCCATAAAAGCGGGGTGAACTGGCAAGTTTAGAAGCTAGTTGAAAAGAAACTGGGCAGCTGACAGTGTAAATTATTGTCTCCTGCAGGCAGGGAAACAAGAAGGGAGACAAGTAGGAAGCTTAGAGCAAACAGGATATCAGGCTTGTAGAAATAAAAAAGCTGCTATGCTCAAGCGGGGAGGTGAAAGAAAGTGTTAGAAATAAGAAGACATCTTTCAAGAAGTTGAAGTTGTCTGATTGAGGAAAGTGGGGCAAAAAAAGAATGTAAATCCTGCCAGGCTGAAAGTAAAACCCCCGTAAGACAAGACCAAGAAGACAGTTTGAGAAACAACTTGCAAAAGCATAAAATCCTGTTTATTCATTTCCTAGTCAGAAAGTCTTTCAGGGTCAGTAGCAGATCAAGGTAGAGAAAAAGCTCTTGGAGAAGATAAATCCACAAGAGAAGAAAGAAGTGGCTGCCTTTGTGTTCACTAGGGAGGAATTTGGGTTAGTTTGTGTCCCAGAACTCTGCTTTTTGGGGAATGACTCAAATGGAGGCAAACATACAGACAGCAGTCTTAACTTGAAAAAAGGATGTGGATATGTGGAGCTTGTCTGAAGCTGAGCAGGACAAAACTGAATAGAATGTATTGAGTTGGAAGGCACCTTAAAAACCCAACTAGATTCTACCCCCTGACATGGGCAGGGACACCTTCCACTATCCCAGCACTAGCCCTGTCCAACTGGCTTTGGACTCTTCCAGGGATGGGGCAGCCACAGCTTCTGTGGTCAACCTGTTCCAGGGCCTCCCCACCCACACAGGGAAGAATTCCTTCCCAATATCCCATCTGACACTGCTCTCTGGCAGTGGCAAGCCATTCCCCCTTGTGCTGTCTCTTCAGGCTCTTGGAAAGTGTCTCTCTCCGTGTTTCTTGTAGCTCCTTCAGGTACTGGAAGGTCACAGTGATTTCACCCTGAAGCTTCTCCGAGCTGAACAATTCCAATCTCCCAGCATTTCCTTAGAGGAAGGGTGTTCAACACCTCTGATCTCCTTTGTGGTCTTCTCTGGGCCGGTTTCCTGCTTTTCCCAGTACAGAATGGGGTCAGCACACCAAATTAGGAATGAGTTCAAAGCAAACCCACATAAAATCTCCAGAATATTGAAAAATGTTCGTGTTTCATTGGTGTTCAGAAATGATTTGTGTAAACTCCTTGAAAAAGTCTGTCAGGAGCTACAACATCTGTGCCACCTTTTGCTTAAGAAATTCCGGATGTGAGCTGATCCCAGAGGACTGGGATGTTGTTCTGGAGATGCTTTTGGGCACCTGACCAGTGTCAGTTAGCCTGAGCTGAGTGGCCCACCCTGTTACTGCTGGGCTTACCAAAAACACCCCAGAAGTTCATAATGAGCAACAGGAATGATGTAATGTGGCTTTGTAGGTGCATTTTTTCCCTTATCTCCATCTTCTCTGGTGCTGTAAGAACAGAATTTTGTATCCTTAGTGCTTAAGCACTGGTTTCTAATCTTAGTTTTCTCCCTTTTCAGACAGTTTTTTCAGCTGTGCCCTGAGGGGAAGGTGGAGGCAGCCCTGGAGGAGGGTGGTTGTGGTGGTGGGATGGGGAATTTTGTATGACTTCCCCAGCTCTACCAGGTTCTGCCTTTGGGGTTCATTATCATCACATTCACTTGGTAAAAACCTTTTCTGGTTGTTCTTGCAAGGTTCAGGAACTAAGCCTGGCTCTTCCTGATACATCTGGAGGCTTTTTTGAATAGTGAAGACGTGGTAGAAGTATAGTACTGTAAATAAATGTGATTTTTCCATATTTTCCTGCTGATGTTTCTGTTTCAGGGATCAGAGGAAACAGTTCCAGACGTTGGTAGAAAACAAATTCTATGAGTGGCTGGTTCAGACGGGGAACCGGCAGCAGCTGGACAGCCTGGTCCCTCCTGCTCTTGGCTCCAAGCAGGCAGCAGGATAACATTCCTGGGCAGCAGAAGGAAGGGGAGGTGAGTAAAAGGCTTCCTTCTTCTCTTGCTTCTTCTCTCTCCTCAAGAATTGTCCCATGTTTGTGTGCACAGCCAAGGCAGAGGTAGGAAAAGCAGGAGTCTGTTGAGTGAATGTTCTTGCAAGAGTCTGGCATTTGGGTTTAGTTCTTACCTTCCTGTTAAAACCTGTTTTCAGCTGAAATCTGTGTCCTTGGCACTGCCTTGCTGTCAAGTTTGATTTGTTGGAGGCATCTATAAGGCAGATGGGCATATTGCACATAATGTGATAAAAAACTGATTGGAATAGCTGTTCTTTCAAAGAAATTCTGTGTATTCATGTCTACCCATCTCACTTTTTGTTGAAGAAAGTTTAGTGAGACTTTGGACCATTCTTGGGTAATTCTTACAATGAGACTTTAGGTAATTCTCACTTACTCTTCCCAAGCAGAAGTGGTTTAGGAGCTGGAGACCTGCCCTTACTGTGTTTTCTGCCATGGCATGTGTCAAACCATTAGAAAATAGTTTTATTTTGACTTAGCCTTTGAATTTCTTTTTCTTTGCTAGTGTTAGAAGTAAAATGGTGTCCTTTTATTTTGTTCCAGAGCTCTGGGAGGAGGCAATGATCCACTCAGCCCAGTTCTCATTAAGACTTGGTGGCCATTCCATCTGCACCCACTGGATCCTACAGCCAGCCCTGGTGTGGCTTGGACTGCCCAGCTGCTGTAGGATTTCTGACACTATTGCTTTCCCAGGAATGTGCTGTAGCCATCCTGTTGGTGACTGAGGGGAAGATGAAGTGTGCCTTGTTGCAGAGCTGTCACCTCAGTTAGTGTCCACAGTGAGCAGGTGTCCAGCTCCCCAGGTTTCCTGGAACAAATCTGGATCACCTGCATCCTCATGGTACAAACCAGCTGTGTTGTTTTTATAAATGTGAAAAAGAAATGTTTAAATTTTTTATGAATGAAATCCAGCAGTTTTTTTAATATGAAGATGGCACTTTTGTGAAGATGAATTTTTGTATATGGTTGTATTGTTTTGACAAATGTCAATAAACCAGAGTTGTTGGATAAACCTGGCACATGTCCTGGGGAAGGGGTTTTACCTGTACAGTTGGTCTTAGAGGGACACAGCATCTTTTATCTTAATGAAATGTGAGAAAGAGAGAGAAACTGCTAATTTATGAGGAGAGTGGGGCAAAAAAAGAATGTAAGTTCTGCCAGGCTGAAAGCAAAACTCCTGTAAAATTCAGCCACGGAGCTGAAGGTTTTGAAGGCTGCCCTGGCACAAGGTTTTGGTACAAGCCCTATTCCTAGCTCATAATTTTCATAAAGGTTATCAGCTTGAATAAGCACAGTTGTCCTGTGCTGGTGGGATGTGTTTTGGGAAGATGTGTTCATAGCTGAGCACCTAAATAAGCTTGGAAATAGGCAAAGGCATTGCATGGATGAGTGGAGGCAGCAGCTGGTGGTGCCTTGGGAAGAGCTATCCAAGCTGAGAATGAGGGGAAGGCACAGTGCTCTGGAGTGCACAGCCTCAGAATTCCTCTGAACATCTCCCTTGGCTCCTGGGCAGGTGAATTGAGTTTATTATGTTTATTTATGTAAGATGAGTTTATTGTATTTAACCAGGCTCTAAAGGAGGGATGGATGAAGTGACCACAATTTTGAGCTGTGAACCTGCTGATAGAACCCAGCTTGTGCTTGAACTCTGATCTTCAGGAATTTAAATCAATCCAAGTGGCCTCAGTGAGAGCAAAAGCTCTGGGTGATTCAAGGCTCCTAAAATGGGAAGAGGAGCAGCTGCTGATTGTGTGTGCCCTGGGCTGTCCCATCTGCCTGCATTTACAGAGCTGCTGTTGTGAGAGTGCTTGTCCTGACAGATTTGAAAGAGGGGCTGTGTGTTTCGGGTGCTGCTGTGCCAAATTCATGTCCCTTTGTCTCACTAAGCCTTTGGGCTGGAGCGCTGAATAGCTGCAGAGATGGTTTTTCATAATGCACTGCTGGGGGCGGGGGGTTGGCTGTGGAAGCCAGTGATCCTCAGCCTCCCCTCTCCAAGGGCCTGAGTGTGACTGAATGGAAAACTGCTCCAGCCTCAGGTGCTGGGCTGAGAGCTGGGAGTTCAATTTGTGGCACTTGCAGAGACAACTAGAAATCTGGGCATTGTTTGATATGTGAAATCACTCTGTTGGGAGTGGGGAGGTGGCCACACATCCTTCTTTGTGTCAGGAGGTATTTGGAGCAGTGTGGCTCCAGCTGAGGATGTCCCAGGAAAATCTGCAGCCTCTTTGCTGCACAGAGATTTTCACTGAAAGCTTTCAATGCAGAGCTGGTCTTTGCAAGCTTCTGGTGTCTGCTGTGAGCACTTGTTTATCGTTCCTTAACTGCATCCTTCACTGGAACATGCCCTGATGAATATCACGTGCCCTCCTTACAAATGGGGTGGGTCTCTAAGAGATAATGAGGATTCCTTCTTGTTTAACAAGCTTGGAAGGTAGGGAGCAGCCAAATTACCACCTGTTCTTGCAGACTTGGCAGGGGGCTGCATGTTTTGAGTGCATTTGGCAGAGTTTTGGTGCTCTGACTCAGCTAATGGTAACAAAGGGAGGATGGCGAAGCCTTCCTTTATTCCATAATCCTGTTTGCTTTTCTGGAAATCGGCTATAGCCTCAGAATCACTGACTCAATTTTTGGATCCTATTCTCATGACAAAGCGGCTGTCTGGTTTAAAACAAGCCTGTTATAAAAAGGGCACCTCGGATCCTGGCTATTTGTAACAGCTGCTGACGTTCCTCCAGCACAGGGGAGCTTGGCTGGAACAGAAAATGTCCAGAGCTGGAACCAAGGTAAGTTTGTTTGCAGTGTATTCATGATTTTGGCTAAAAGTGCAGAATTTTGCAGGGATGGGTTGTGGAGAAACTTTGTTTTCTTTGTTCTGCTGACAGCTTCTCCCTCTGTCAGTGTGTGGGCATTGGGAGATACTTGAAATCCCTCCTCGCATGGAGAGAAGCTGGAGCTGAGCCCACCCAAGTATTTTCCCAGATTTTGGCTGGTTCCTTAGGTGTGGCTCTGCCAGAGGATGGAGTCAGGCATAGTGACTGGTGAGGAGGCATTTTGAAATGGTTCTAAATCAACAGGATCTGATGCCTGGTAATTGGGGGGGCTGTGCCAGCCGAGAACCCCTGCGCTTGCAGAGTGGAGTCTCATGTAAGGCTCTCATGGAAGCCTTGGGAGAGCCTGACTCCCAGCACAAGCAGAGCTGCTACATCCCTTTTCCGTGGTGAAACAGAGGGTGTGCTGTGACAGAGGGACTCCTGGACCATGGCTATGGCACTGAAGGGAATAGTGTTCCCTGAGCCTTGGGATTTGGTGCAGTTGGCACGGATAAACTGAAATTGGAGAAGGAGGTAGGTTGGGAAGCTCAGCCTCAGATGGAGTGACATCTCAGGTGGGGATCCAGCTCCTCAGGCCTGGGTTTAGCAGACTGAGCTGGCTGATCCCACAGAACTTGTACTGGGTCTGGAACTGGGCAGGGAGAAACAGCTGGGAAAGGAAAGGAGGGCAAGGACTTGAGCCAGTGTCCCCTGTGGAATGTCAAACACTGTTAGGAGGCTGCGAGAAGAGCTTCATCTGAGTTTAGCTTTTGGGCTGGATTCCTTTTAGCCTGTGGAGGCTGTGAGACCTGAGGGGCTTTGGAAGCACAGCAGGTTTGGAGGCACTGGGCAATGCCATGGAAGATCTGGAAATAGCTTTTCTGTGTCCTTCAGCTCTGTGGCTCTCAGGGTTTGGGCTTTTGGGCTGGGAAGCCAAGGAAGGTGTGCTGGTGGCTCCCAGATCCCAGGGTGCAAACTTTATGTACCTGAGCATAAAAAAGGTGCTGGGGAATTGCAACTGCTCCATCCTTGAATCTTCTGTCAGCTTGGAAAGCCTTGGGCACATTCTGCTATTCCCCTGCAGAAAGCTGTGTCCCCTCAGAGTGTACCACAGGGAATTAATGGAATATGTGCTGCTGAGGGGCAGCAAGATGGCCAGGAGGAGTTATGTCCTATTCCTCTATGCTGTGATCTTGTTTAGCACATTTCAGGGAGAAGAAAAGGGCAAACTAGGGAATTAAACACCATTTCTCACAATCCCAGCAAGTGATCTGCCCTGGAAAGGGATCCCTGCTGACAGAGGAGGCACTATTGGATATATTTTATGAGATTTCTTCTAGCTAGACTACTGTTGAAAATAATATGTGGGATAACTCAGGTGATGTGGTCAAAGCAAGAGTTTTACATTCCTGTAAGGAAGATTTGCTCTGGCAAATGTGCTGTGTGCCTGGCAACCCCCAAAAGGCAAGGTTTGGGCAGGGAGAGGTTACCAGGGGAGTGCTGGGAGCAGAGCTCCTGAAGGGTTTGGCTGAAGGAATGCGATTTCCCTGCAAATAAGAGGGGACAGAAACAAAGCTGCAAATCTGGAGTTGGGAACTGTAATTCACCTGTAATTATTCTATGGGTTACAACATCAGTCTGCTCTGTTGGCACATGAATCCATGCAGGAAAGCTGGGAAGTGAAGGTCTGAAACGACCTGAGAGTATGTCTGAAGGGCCATGACAGAGAATGGGTGGGCAGGATCCCTTAAATTCTGAGATTAAACCAAGGAGAAGTGCTTTGGTTGGACACAGTTCTGCAGGAACAGCCATATCCTTAACGTGCCTTTGAATTTCTTTGGCTTTGTGGTTTTATAAGTATAGGGAAAATGCCCCCCTGGAAACATCAGGAAGTTTTGCCAGGCTCCAGTTTTGTTGTGTGAGGCTGGATGGGGAAGGAACATCACTGAATCCTGGAATAGTTTGGGTTGGTAGGGACCTTAAAGTCCATCCAGTTCCACCCCCTTCCATCTACAGGGACAGCTTCCACTGTCTCAGTTTGCTCCAAGCCCTGTCCAACCTGGCCTTGAACTCTTCCAGGTTCCCTCTGCCCAGAAAGCAGATCCATGGTGGGCGGAATTCATCATTAACCATTTTGGACACTCACTGCATTGACAGGAGTGGAATAGCAGAGCTAGGGGACAGATGTTGGAAAGAAAGATCAACCATCCCAGCAGAGGATAATGCTGAAGTGGGAATAAATTAATCCCTGCAGAGGGTTTTCCAGGGATGCTGTGGTTTCCTTGACCACTGGCTTCAAGAAGAGGATGATGCACGACTGCCAAACCCAGCGAGCAGAGCCTTCAGTGTTGCCTTTGGGTCAGACTGGCAGATTTTTTGGATGATATCTTTAAGGACAATGATCCAGAAGCAGGATCTGGAAAAGGCAGTGGGTTGTGGCCAGGAAGACCTGGCCAGCGTGGTGCCCAAGAGTGGGAAAAGAGGAACAGGGCATTTCAGTGCTCTCCTTTCACAGCCTTTATTCACTGCTGGAAAGGTCAGAGTGATTCCCAGCTCTCCGCTGAAGATGGGAAGAGCTTGCTCAGGATGTTAGGATGTTTTGTGTGCACCAACTGCTTCATGATGGCAGATCCTTGAAATTAAGAGGAAAATAGCATTATCCTAATGAATGTCCAGTAACAGGCCACAAAATCAAGAGCATGAATCCTCTGGCATGATCAGTCTGACTCCCCAGATCCCTTGGTCAGGCTGGTGAGACATGCTGACCAACCAGCTCCGGGAAAACTGGTTAATTTAATTTTTAGCACAAAGCAAATGATTAAAAGTAGAAAGTGAGTGCGTTGTCCTGGATTTGGGTTGAAACACTGACAAGGAATAATTTTTTAAGAGCAAGGAGGTTACATTCATACCAATAGCCAAAGCACTGTAGATGAAGAACAGCAGGTGGGGATGTATCTTAATAGTCCAACTATGGAAAAAAAAAAAAGCCATGGGAAAAACGGATTGTGGAACACTGCATGTTGGGTGTGGCCCAAAAGGTTCTCTCTAGACCATCTGGTGGTGTAAGCAAGCAAGGGATGTAGTCAGGATAGATGGTTTGGGAATCCTCTTGGAGAAGAGCAACATTTGATGAATAATTGTCACCTGGGAGGATCTAAAAATGGGGCTGGAGAAAGGTCTGGTCTCGGGATTTGCAATATTTCCATGAAGGGATTTTTGAGGAAAACTGGGTCTCCTCTCCAAGGCTGGCTGGGTGCGTGATGCCTTGGGTGGGAGGAATGGGATTGGCTCATCAGCTCCCGAGATCATTTCAAGCCAGGTTGTGATCAATGATAAAGTGCTCCAGGATAAAGTGCTTTGGGGTCAGCAGCCTGGCTATAGAGCAGCTCTTGGAAAAGAAATGCGATGTGGGGACGGATTGTGAATTTGTCAGAGGTTTCATAGACTTGCAGCAACCAAAGCAGTACAAACCAACTGCAAATAAAATCCTTGGATGTCCATAAAACTGCTACCCACCATGCACATGGAATGCTCCCTTAGTTTGTCCTGGCATGGGCAAAGCTTGTGTGATGTCCAGCTTTGGGCAGTGAGTCTTGAAAAAAGGAAGTTTTGGGTTGTTCAAGCAGGAACAAGGATGGGCTGGAAGACATGACCTGGGAGGAAAGAGACTTCTCCGCTCCCTTCTTATCAGTAAAGGTCTCGCTGCAAACACTTGGTAAGCCAATATCAAGGAAATAATGGGATCGTTAAGGCTGGAAAAACCCTCTAAAGGCATCAAATCCAACTGCTACCTTAGTTATCCAACTGCCAGACCCATCCATGTCCCCAGAAACCTGCTTTGTACATTCCATTGACTTCTCACAGCTCTCTGGCCATAATTTAGTAACTCCTGAAGAGAAGGTGAGAGGGAATTATTTTGATAGTGTTTTGCTTGAAAAAGGACATAGACTTCTCTGTGGGAGTGTTGGGTTGGACTGGGACAGAACAAAGGTCTGGGAAGGGCAGAACACTGATGGCAGCTGGAGGCATTGGGGCCAGACAGGTGAATTAGTCAGACTGACTGCAGCTGGTCCCATTCCATCGCTGGGCTTGATGATTTCTAATATCTTGAGCGTTCTGCTTACGGATATTACCTGCCATGATGTGGCTGGAATATGGAGACCTGTGCTGGCTGAGGCACCTCCCCACTCTCCCCACTCTGCTCATTTCAGGTCACCTTCTATGAAGACAAGAACTTCCTCGGGCGTTACTACGAGTGCGACAGTGACTGCCCTGATTTCCACAGCTACCTGAGCCGCTGCAACTCCATCCGTGTGGATGGAGGTACCTGGGTGGCCTACGAGAGGCCCAACTATGCTGGGAACATGTATGTGCTGACCCAAGGGGAGTATCCTGACTACCACCACTGGATGGGCCTCAACGACCGCCTGGGCTCCTGCAAGTACATCCAGATCGTAGGTGTCACCCCTTCCTGGGGGATCCTGTCGCTTATATCCATCATGGAAAGAGTTTAGTGAGGGGTAATATGGTGCCCATCTTCCTGGGGAGCCACAGAGGGGGTGGCTGCAGGGGGTTTGCTCCTGCTCTGGGAATAGCAAGGTGTTTGGTGGGGGGAGAAGGTGAATATCTCCTGCTCTTGATTGCAGTGGGAAAAGGCAGATCCCTTTGAGTGTGGGTGAGTTTCCATAGGAAAAGCAATGTAGGTTCATCAGCATGTTCCTTTAGGGATTTCGGTGTCCAAGCAGATTGCTCCAAAGTTTGCCTCTTGCCTTTTCCCTGGTGTGTAAGCAACTGATCCAACAGGCTCAAGGTCTGTAGCAGTGGAATGTAGATTTTGCAGGAGCATTTAGAATGAGGGGCAGTTTCTTCTCTAGCAAACCAGGACTCCTTTCGGATACAGGGAACTGAAACCCCAAACCCTTCTGGGCATGGAGAGAACGAGTCCAGCAGCAGCCCTGGAGTGCCCAGAAACCAGAGGGATGCCTTGAGCCCTCCTGGGCCATGCTTTGAGCAGCCTAGTGCCTCCTGGTATTAGGAGAGCACAAGAGGTGTGCTCATCCCCTCCTAGCTGATGATGGGGAGAAAGGAACAGAAGGAATGATCCTTTTGGGAAGCCTATGGGGAAGAGCACCCTTTAAAACTGAGATTGTGGGTGAATGTGGATAGGTGCTGATGCTGCTGAGGTTTTGCCAGTAGTGGGGCAGACAATGGTGATCCATGGGTTGCTGACTTGGAGCACAGCCATGAATTCCCAGTGCATGGAGCAGATCTCACAAGTGAGAATGGGTTTGGCTTTTCTGCCTGGGAGTCTAATGCCCCTCTGGGCCTAGTCTGGCTTTGAGCTGAGTCTAAATCCCTTTTCATTGGTTGGGGAGAGTTTCCAGCCCATTCAGATCACTGATGTAGCTTAAGACATGGAGCCAAAACACGTGCAAGATGTAAAAGCAGCACAGCTTCCTGGTGGTACCTCCACCAGGATGAGATGTGGAAACCTTATAATCCTGCATATTCACCTTGTACCTGGTTTTCCCTCCTGCCCTTGGGACATCCTGAAACCCTGCAGAGCTCAGCTAGGGCTGGCAAGGAGACAGCAGGTTGGGGAGGCAGGGGAAGAGGTGTCCAGGCAGTTGCAGATTAGATGCTGCTGCAGTGACTTCGGGCAAGGAGAGCTTCCAATCCTGGTGGGAACCAGTGCTGCCTCCGCAGCAACACAGCCCCGTTGGGCTCAGCAGCTCATGAAGCTCCTCTCTACCTGGGGGAGAGGGAACTGGAGGGAGTCTGGCTCTCTGATGCTCATGTGGAGCACTGAGGGGTTCATGGCTGCCCAGGATAGCAAGACTGGCACTTTGACTCAGCCTCATCCCTGGAGCTGCTCTGCACATGATGCTCTGTTAAAATTTACCCCATCTGCTTCTCCCTGTGCTTTTTGAGGCTGATGTGAGATTTCAGCCCTGTTCTGCTGTTCTGGGGGTGGTTGGTACCTGATTTGAGTCAGGCTGTGCCCGAACTCTGGCCCCATGTCAGAGCTGGGACATGTCAGTGCCCCATCCTATGCTCTGCTTGCAAATGAAGTCACCCAGAGAAGCTGTGGGCTGCCCTATCCCTGTAAGCGTCCAAGGCCAGGGTGGAAGGGGCTTGGAGCAACCTGGGATGGTGGGAGGTGTGCCTGCCCGCGGCAGAGATGTAGAATTAGATAATCTTTAGATCCCTTCTGACCCAAACCATTCCGGGATTCTATTCTTTTCAATCCCTTTTTTATTTTTATAGCCAAGTGGAGGCCGAGGCCACATCCAGGTGTTTGAGAAGGGAGATTTTGGCGGGCAGATGTTCGAAGCCACCGAAGACTGCCCCTCCATCATGGAGGAATGGCACATGCGTGAGGTGCACGCCTGCAGGGTGCTGGAGGGCGTCTGGGTGTTCTACGAGCATCCCAACTACCGGGGCCGGCAGTACGTGCTGCCCAAGGGGGAGTACCGCAAGCCCGTGGAGTGGGGAGCGGCCAGCCCCGCCGTCCAGTCCTTCCGCAGCATCTCCGAGTGAGCCAGCTCCGTGACCGGGCCATCACACCCCCCCAATAAAGCAACTGAGTCGCTCAGCTCCGCGTTGTCCTGCTTATTCCCCGGGTTTGCGTGCGAGGTGTCCTGCCTCGGGGGAGCTGGGATGGCTCAGCTTCCCTTAGTGAAACACACCCCCGCCAGCCCCAGCTGCCTCATTGTCAGCCCCTTCCCCATCCCCTGCCCTCTGTCCCACTGCTCCTTTAGGAAAAAGCCATCCCGAAGGCTGGGGACGCTAGCAGCCCTGTGCATCAGGTACAGCATGCCCTCTCTAGGTGTGAGGCAAGGGATTCAGCTGCTTAAACTGGAGCTGGGCACCGCAGGGAGCTGGCGAGCTGGAAGCGGGAGAACAGGCTGGATATGGGATAGAGAGAGTGAGTGCCCTTGGGAGCTTCCCTGGCATGGGAGGTGGCTGCTGAATGATCCTGAGGGGAAGAAAGAGCTCCCTGGATACCTGTGATGTGCAGGGAGCAGAGAGGGTTCCCAGTTAGCCCAGTTTGCCACCAGGAGCATTCCGTTTTGCCCGGTGCTGCCAGAAGAGAGGCAAGTTCCAGGCACAGCCTCGGGCAGAAATAACTGATGGCTGGGCACTCTTGCCCTGGGAACCCCGGGGACATGCAGCGTGTTTGCACACGGAGCCGAGGGGCTTTGGGGTGATGACGCTGGAAGTGGAAGCAGAGTCCTCCCAGCAGTGTTCTGCAGTCTCTTCCCGTTGATGTACGAGGTTATTATACAGAGCAGGGAGTCAGGGTGAGTGATGCTCGTCAAGCCACAGGGCTGCCACCTCCCAGGAAAGCTGGTGCCGGTGGAGAATGGGAAGGAGCTGCCAAGAGGGGCAGCTTCAGCCCCCTGGACTTCCCCCAGCACAAAGAGCTGATCATCTTCCTGTGTCTTCTTCCTCCTTTCCCTTTGCCCTCTGTCCCATTCCAGCCTTTCCCTGTGAAGGGTGATGAATCTTCACTCACTTCCATCCCTCCTCCACTGTTCTCCATCACAGATCAGCAGGATGCAGATGATCCAGCAACACGGTTGGGTTTCACTGTATTTTTCTCCATAATATTTGTCCAGGACCAACCAGCCCTCAGTTCCAGCTCCCCTTTTCTCCCTGGCTCCTGGCAAAGCTCTCTGAGGGCTGCAGCTTGAGCACAGCCTGGCTCCTGTTTTTTTTTTGACAGTGAGCTTGTTGCTGTTCCTGTTGTGGATGAAAAATATCTCGTAGGTAGGTGAGCTCCACCCAGTGCACTTCCAGCCACCTCCCACCCTGATTTTGGGGAATTTCCCCCTCTCCCCATCCTATATGCTCTGCATTGGGTGGGTTTGGGGTGCTCCAGCTGTGTGGATGCTGGTGTGCATCCACCTTGCAGCACTGGAGGAGCCGGACCTGGATCTAGTTTGCCCTTAAGGTAGTGTATTCCCATGTCCTTCCCTTTCACTGCTGATCTCCCCACTTTTAAAACCCAATTATCCCAAGTCTTCCCCCTTCTCCTTGTCGTCCAGGCTATTATCCTTGGGTGAACGTTGTATCCTCAACATCTGCAACCAACACAAATAACAATAAACTGCTACTTGGATGTTTTTTTTATCGTTAGCCTTGATTTTATTGTTATTCCAGATGACTTTTTCCATTTTTCCCTTGCCACAGCAGCATGGAGCAGGGTGCCTATGGAGATGAGCAGGGAGGGCAGCAATCCAAGCCCAGCTGTGCTGATGCCGGTTTTTCCTTGACAGCTAATTTCCATTTCCCAGTATCAGGGGGTCTGCTCCAGTAATTGGCATGCAGATTGTGTCTGGTGGGCCTGTTAGACACAAGCAAAGGCTCTGCTGCTTGGAATAAGCCAACTCCAAGCTGATGGATTGGGTGTAAGGAGGTCATGGGGTGGGAGAATATCCAGATGCCCACGTGCATGCACCTATGAAATTTCCCATTCCATGCCCTCCCCCCATCCCTACTTTCTTTATTCGGCAAACTCTAATCTGTCATATTTCATTGAGGCAAATCCTGCTCCATTTCTCTCTTTTTCCCCTCTAAGGGAAGTATGATGGAACCTGCTCCTGGATTTAATGAGAATATGGTGCAGCGTAGCAGGAAGTAAAGTGATGCCACGCTTCATTAGCAGTTGGGGATCACATGGAGCAGGCCCAGATGTTAATTACACTTTGGGAATTAATTGGTATAAGGCATTCCTCTCCTCCATCATCTGTAATCCGGTGGGTGTGTGAGGACTTCTGGAATCACAGACCTCCAGGCAGGTGTCTGTCTGTCTGTCCTCACTCCTCAGCTTGCCTGGCACTGGCCATGACCAAGGGGCACCAGCTGGTTTGGATATTTTGAAGTCACCTTTATTTCCATCCCCTTAGTGCCCAAGGATCTGCTGTAGTTTTTCCTTTTTTCCCTTCCTGTGCCACTCTCCTCCAAAATTTTTCTGCAGCTACTGGGGAAAGCAGGTCTGGATGGAATAGGGCAATGGTGGGAGGTGGCACTGTGTTGAAGGAGGAAAGAACATCCCTCTCAGAGATGGTCATCCCCAGTGGATTCCAGGACATCCTGGTCCTTTCTTCTGTTCCTTGACCTGTCCTTGCTGGCCCATCCCTTCCATCTAGCTCTGGAGGCAGACGGGTGAGCCTCAGTCTATCCTTCTGCTGAAATCTCTCCAGTTCTCCAAGGCCAATGATCTCCAGTTTCTTCCCTTTTCCACCTCGGGCTCAGCCTGATGAAATGCAAAAGCTGCTGAAAAGCTGAGGAGGGGGGTGATATTTTGCTGGAGGACAGAAATGATATGCTTGGAAATGAATGCTGACAATTTGTTCCTTTCCTGAGCTGGCTGGTGGTGCCCCAGTGTGGGGCATGGATGTCACTGCGATGGAGCAGCACATCTGTGGGATCTGACCTGGAATTTGCTGCACAGCCCAAGTGGGACACTCAAACTCAGCTCTGCCCCCCCCAAATTGCTCCCAGGCCCTGATGGTGGGACATAACCACCACAAGCAGCCCAGGCTCCCATTTCCCCTCCTCTTCTGGAGGTCCTCAGGGCTTTGTGGATCTTCCTTTGGCATTGCCGATGCTCCTTGGTCTCAAAGTATCAGCACCTTGATGCATCTTTGTTCTGCCAGCAAAGATCACTCCTGAATGAGAGCCACTGTCCCTAGCCTCCTGTCTCTGGGAGGGCTCAAAAATTGTGTGGACGTGGCATATAAGGGCAGAGACATGGCAAACCAGAGCAATTCAAGGCCACTTCGGTAGGAGTTAAAGGAAAACAATGTTTTCAAAACTCCAAAATTAATTGTTTTAGGATTAAATGGAGAAAGAAGAGATGTTTAATCCTTTTGTTTAAACTTTCTTGATTTTAGGTCTTGATTTTCAGTTTAAGAGTGGGCTTGGCAAGTACTGGGGGAACAACTGTTGATTTTAGGTGCCTTTTCCAACCGAAGCAATTCTATAATTTTGTGATTTCACAATTCCATGATTCTGTGATTCCATGATTCTATGATTTTATGCTTCCATGATTCTGTGACTCAGGGCAGCGCTTCATTGCCACCTAGTTCCCTTGGAGCCCTGCCACTTCAGATCCTGCATTTCCCACCATCTCCTCACTGAGCCCCAAGTCTCTGAATAAAGGATTGAGCCTCCATCTCAACCCCTGCCTGGGCAGTCTGAAGGTCCTCCCCAGTGACTGCAGCTTTTCCTTTGTTTTTAGGAAAAATATTTCCCAGGTGTTGTTTTTTCCTGTTTTATACGTGACCCACCCTGTGCACTCCCTGTTGGCCCCAGTGGAGCTGTGGTTTCAGGATGCTCCTTCCATCCTGCTCTGAGCCTGTGCAGAAAGTCTGTGCCCAAATCTGGGCAGGCAACTGGTTTGTGTCTCTCACACACAGATGTTTTGGAGACTCCCTCAGTGTCTGGCCTCTGTCACACGTGCCCTGTCACGCAGAGGTGCTGGCCATGAGCGTGTGAGCGGTGCTGTGGGAAGAAGCTGCCTCTCCAGGATGTGTATTCGGGCTTGAGGGATGCTGGCACCCCAGATGGGGCTCTGAGATCCGCTACAATTGCAGAGGGAAAGGAGAGGAGAGAGCAGGAGAGGAGAGAAGGAGGGGGAGGGCCCTTCCCACGGCGCCATCCTTCCCTTTGCCAGAGCCCAGCAGAGGGCAATAGAAGCAAATGGAAGAGACGAGACCTTGCGAGGGATGCGCGACACGCGCAGATTCCAAGGCAGAGCGACCTGGAAGCGGAGGGATGTGCAGGAGGTTGCACAGGCAGAGAGGGGGATGTGCAATATCGGGGAACGGAGCGCGGTGCAGGGAGCAGGGCTGGGGTTGTGCTGAAGGAGGTCGGAGCAAAACAGAGCAAGTCAAGGTTATTTTGGTAGGAGTTAAAGCCAACCAATGTTTTTCTTGTTCCCAAATTCATCACTTAGGGGTTGGACGAAGAAGAAAAAGGAAATATTTAACCATTTTGTTAAAACCTTCTGGATTTTAGGTCAGTTTTTATAAAAAGTGATGCATGGCTGATCATATCCAGTGGATGATGTTGGGAGGAAAGGCTCTGAGAATTCCCGGCCCCAGTTATATTTCACCTGGGTAATTGTGTGACTGAGCTCAGCTCAGTTTCTAGATCTCTTGGAAATGAAATTCCACATGTGCCTGGAGCCTACTTTTGGTTCTGCCTGAGCCGTGGCAGGAGGGATGTGCTGGGCTGAGGCTGGCACTGTCCACAGGCTCCCTGCCTCCCTGCAGAGGAGAAAACACTGCAGGCTGTGGGGGGAAGCAGCAGGGAAGAGCTGGGAACAGCATTCCCTTCCACCTTCCTGCTGCTGGACCAGCTGGGACAGAGCTTGGGCAGGAGTCTCCTTTCCTGCTCTCTGTTACTGCTCCCTGCATGCTCCTGCCTGGCTAGGCAGGTATTTCCAGCTGGATTTCCTACATATCCAGGTCACTTCCCTGTGGATTTTAAGCTTTTTTTTTTACCTTTCCCAAACTCTTTGGAGTCGCACAGGGACCTTTAACAAGGAAAGCATTCCATGGCAGGAGTATGAGCAGGACAGCCAGGATAGGGCATCTACAGAAACACAGAGGGGAAGTCTCGAAGTCTCTCCTGGCACATTCCTGCCTGAGACCCTGATTCCCTTTTTTTGGGGAAAACAACAATTATTTCAAAAGGAAGGCCGAAATCCCTGTGACTGGGAGCAGTAGGTGGCTGGGAACAGGCAGGATCCTGCCTGGATGTGGGATGCCCGGGAGGGCCAGACATCCCAGGAAGCAGCCGGCAGGAGTTATTTGGGCATGGCCCCACCATGGTGCTGCGGCTGCTGGATGCGACCTTAGGAAAAAAGGCTGGTTTTTTTGGGAGTCTGACTAGGCTTTTTGTTGAGCAGCTGCTGCTTGGAGAGAGCACCACTGGGCTCTGGTTTTAGAGGAGAAGAAGGAAGGCTCGTCCCCACCTTCCTCAGCGGAGCCCCCCACCCGCCTCATTAAACTCGTCCTTGCCGAGACGAGCGCGGCGCGACCTGCCCATCTCAGCGTTATCTCTCGATCTGCCTCCTCTCCTGCCACGCTTCCAGATGTTCCTTATCTCTTCTCACCTTCCCAGAGAGCCAGCGTGCTGGGGGCAGGGCCGGCTGCCCAGACTCCCCACCTGTGATCTCCCTGGCTCTTATCAGGCTCCATGAGTTCTGATCAAGCCCCTGTCTCAAAGTCAAATGGATTTTCTGGCGGGGCGAGTGCGCCCAAGGTCGGGCGGTGGCGGTGAGGCTGCGGGGACCCCGCTCTCCCCCTGCGCCCCGCTCGAGCCCATTCCCCAGGTAGCGCCTCTCCCCATTTATTCTCCAACATTATCAATTACATTTGGATTATTATTCCTCATTGAAGCCCAAGTGAGCTGCAGACAGCTATTTCCTAATGGGGAAATGTTACAGGCAACTTATTAACGAACAATGCGTTATTAAGGGGGGAGAGCTTCAAAGGCTCCTAAATGCATTTCAAAGCACACAATGCGGAGCGGATCCTGCTGCCGCTTGTCTGGGGGACATGGGCAAAATTTGTGACAAGGAATAGACCGGGCCCAATGTAATTAACTAATTCTCGATCAAAGGGGTTTTAGAACTGAATGGTCAGGGAATTCAATTATGGGTTTCCTAATGAACCACTCTGTGCCAAGGCAGGGGGATGTTTTCTTCTGGAAAAGCAGGGCTGAGGATCAGGGCGAGGATTTCTAGGGAGATTTGGGAGAGAAGTACCAGAGGTGCCTCCCAGGTGGATTTGGTGTGGGGGGACAGAGATAATCGAATCATGGAATCCCAAAATGGTTTGGGTTGGAAGGGACCTTAAAGCTCATTTCATTCCAATGTGTCATGGCCAGGGGCACCTTCCACTAGGCCAGGTTGCTGCGAGCTCCATCTGCCACCATCCAGGCTCTCTTTGATGGCTGTCTGTCCTGAATATGTCCCCGTGGTGGTGGGACATGTTCCCCATCCCTCTGAGTTTGGGCAGATCCACAGCTCTTTGGAACCAGAGCTGATGGAAGGGGCTGTGGGATAGAGCAGGATGGCTGTGCCAGGGCTGGCATCTCCTGATCCCCTCCCTGGAAAACCTGGGCAAGGGAGATTTCCTTTTCTGCTGCCTGAATCCAGCCTCAGGCAAAAATAGCATGGTTTTCTGCTCATGAAAGGACCATCTCCTAGTCCTCCACTAGTTTCCTCTTGTTATAGAAAGTTGATTTGCTCACTTTACAAAGGGAAATGTATTATGAATTTTCGCTTCATTCTCCTCCTTTTTTTTGCCCCGTTTAACAACCGATTTGTGTGTTGCATGAAAGTTACACAGTTCTTTAGATGCGTTTGCTATTTTATTTTCTTTCATTCAAAAATATGTCAGTAATCTTTTTGTTAACATGAAAGATAAAGGATTAGTAATGCAAGATGCAGTTTTCTTGTAACCTGCTTGAAAGCAGACTATAGTTTCTTATCTGGCTCTAACATTCATTTTCCTGAAATGAAAAAAAAAAAGAAAAAGGACTTCTTAAAATGAAATAAACCATATTCGATTCAGATGAGCAGCGCCAGCAAAGGAATTTATTGCAGCTGGCAGAATGGAGCAGCTGCACTGAAGTTGTTCTGCCGCAGCACTGGAGACTTTCCCAAGGAACAGCGCACATGGATCATCGGGTGCCTGGGAGATGCAGCCAAGAGAAACCACCGTAGAATCATGGAATCATGGAAAGGTTAACTTGGAAAAGGCCAGTAAGATCACTGAGTCCAGCTGCTCCCCCAGCACTGCCCAGGCCACCTTTAACCTATGTCCCCAAGTGCCACATCCACACTGCTTTTAAATCCCTCCAGGAATGGGGACTCCACCACGGCCCTGGGCAGCTGTGCCAGGGCTGGACAGTGCTTTCGATGAAGCACCTTTCCCAATACCCGACTTGAACTCCCCTGATTCAACTTGAAACTATTTCTTCTTGTCCTATCAAGAGCAAACCTTGTGTTGACACCATTCCATCTCTCAAGATGTGTCTGTCCAGTTGACGTTGGCAGCTGCCATGTTTACCTTGGGGACATCCAGGATGTCCCAAGCTGGAGATGGGCCACTATTTTCAGGGCTTGGTGGTCACTGCAGATGCACAGAGATGCTGCCAGAGAAGCTGTGGCTGCCCCATCCCTGGAAGTGTCCAAGGCCAGATTAGATGGGGCTTGGAGGAACCTGGGATAGTGGGAGGAGTGCCCCACCATGGTAGGGAGGTAGAACTGGGTGCTCTTTAAACCCCTCCCAACCCAAACCATTCTGTGACTGTGATTCCATGATCTTCCACTTATGGCTCATAAGCAAACAGGGATTTGCAGGATGTCCAGCTCCTGGGAATTTTTTTGAGCTGCACTGGGTCTCCAGGAGGTCCCACCTTGCATCACTCTGCCAACAACTCCTCAGGGGTTAAATCCTTTTAAAAACGGCTGGATTTCTGTGGCAATCAGCTAATGGGTGCTCAGCATCTAAACAAAGTATTTTCCCCCCATCAGGTGGATTTGGTTATTATTGAGTTGGCCTGACAAGGAGCCAGCATTTACAACTTTGTTTATAATCTGGTTTGCAGGGAGTACTTTGTTTTGCTCCAGAGAAACTTGATATTTTCTGTTGCAGAGTGGAATGATGATTTCTGTCCCACTCCACATGAATTGCAGGGCTTAATAATTCAATAAAATAAAGTAAAGCATCATCCTGCGGGCTCAAATCTTTGCCTCCAGTGTTTAATGGGGCTTTTGTCCTGCGCTAACAAATCCATGGTTTCATTTGAGGGAAAAGTGTGTTTTCATATCAAAGGAACCCCTCTGCATTGACCCAGCCTTCCCTTCCCCCTCTCTGCCCTGGCACATATGCTATTTTAATATTTCATATATTTCATAAGCTTTTATGCTTCTAAAAGAGAAGTGAATTTGTGGAGAGTTGAGCTCTCCAGAGCTGTACTTCAGAGCTGGGAAGTAATTCAGGGTGAAGCCTGTATTAATCTCAGGTGAGAGAGATATTTAAATTCAGGCTACCAGTGTGAATATAAAATGGGGATCTCTTTACAAAAATTTCAAATTGTAATATGCAAAGCTTAAAGAAAAGAAACCCCAAGGGAACAGCTTTCTTCTAGAACATTTTGTTCCAACCATCATCTCTTTACCTTTATTTTTTTATTTAAAAAACCCTCCCTTTGCCATTTTGTATTTTTAAATTAAATCTTTCAGTTTTTAAAATGAAATTCGTTATTGCTGGAAGATGGTGATGGGGAAGGGGGAGCAGGGTGTAAGTGCCTGCCTGTTAAAAATGGTGCATGGATCCAAATTTTAGCTGGCACAGAAGGAATAGTGACCATTGGGAAAATAATTCCCTGTTTGGTTGGTCCAAGGAATGTGGGGCCACCTCCTCACTTGGGGGATGCTGCTTGAATCCTGTTTTTAGAGAGAAATCTCTGCTTGGAGAGAGGAGAGAGGCAGCACAACGTGTTCTGCATCCTTCTCCACCAGTGCTGGGGAGCACTGGGATGAGCCGGTCCATCTCATCAGCCTTCTCTTTCTCCTTAGATAAATTCCAGAATGGATTTATGATCCTGGCCAGTGGCCACATTCTCTCAGTGCATTTTCATAGGATAGGGATCACCAGTAGGTGTCTGTGCTGGGCGTAATGAGCCGGAATATCCCAAATCCCATGGCACCATGAGAGAACCCCGTATTTGCATCCCCACCTTCCTCGGTGGAGCCCCTCACCTGTATGGTGCTGGCAAGCACCTCTGGCTGCAACCAGCTCCCAGGTCAGGAGAACTGGTGACAAATGACATGCTATTATCAGCTTTGTCAATTAATTAAATTATACATTATGCTTATGAGGATGATATACTGAGCCACTCTAGATTAAGTGTCACAATTAAGTCTTTAATTTCTGTTTAATAAGTAGGTTATTATATGTTAATAAAAGATCAATTAGTTAACAGAGCATTGATCCAGGTACAAGGAGTGTGTCAGGGAAACATCAGGGCTGACACAAAAGGGGCTGGGGGATTTTGTGCACGACATGTATACAACTAGGGTTTTAATAAAGACAAGCTAGAGTGGGCAGGCGGCATCCAGGTGGGCTTAAAATATTGCTTCATGCATGAAACCTGGCTCCTCCCAGGCTAGTAGGGCTGAGACAGCCAGGACAGACTCAGTCATGGAATCCCAGAATGGTTTGGGTTAAAACATATCCCATTCCATGTTCTGCCATGGGCTGGAACACCTTCCACTATCCCAGGTTGGACATCCAACCTGGCCTTGGGCACTTCCAGGGATGGGGCAGCCACAGCTTCTCTGGGCAGCTTTTTCCAGGGTCTCCCGACCCTAACAGCCAGGAATTCCTTCCCATTATCCCATCTAACCCTAGCATCTGGCAGTGGGAAGCCATTCCCCTTTGTCTTGTCACTCCAGGCCCTTGCCCAATATCCCTGTCCAGCTCCCTTGGAGCCCCTTCAGGCACTAGGAGGGGCTCTGAGTTCTCCTTGGAATCTTCTCTTCTCCAGGTGGGCACCCCCAGCTCTCTCTCCTGCAACGTCAGTGACAGCAAGTGGTTCTCCTGTGATGGGATGATCCCAAGGAAGGACCTTCCACCAGAATGGTTTCCAAAGCAGGTGTTTTTACTGCTTCCTGCCCTAGTATCTGTATATCATGGCATCTTTCCATGTGCCTGATGCACCTCCTGCCAGGACCCCCTTCCTCCCCCATCCTCATCCAAGCCTGCTTATTCCCACTGGGAAATTTCAGGTGAGTGCAGAGCGATGAGGAGCCTGTGGCTGAGCCTCCAGCAGGAGAGGAGGGAAGCACTGTGCTCCAGTGGAGCCAAGATTCCAGCTGAATATGGATGACATCATTATACGGGTGATCTTTTCAGCAACAGCGAGCTGGGTTTTAAAGTAGCAACCTACAGCATACAAATGATGGGTTTAAAGGAAATAAAAAAAGAGATGATTTGAACAGCAGACATTTAGAGAAGAAAAGCTTCCCCCCCCCGTTTCCCATTTCTAATATCTTCTGACGGGGCAGGCACTGCACGTTCAAAAAGAAATTAAAACACTCCTCCTATATACGCTCCAGGCAGTAACAATGGCAAAGTTAAGAAGGTTACGAGACTTAGTTGTCCCAGCAACATGTCATCAAGTTGGAATGAGCAGGAAACACAGATAATGGGGAGAAGGAGGAGGTGGGGGGAGGAGAGGAATAAAACCACAGGAGGAAAAATGCCATGAGATTGAGGAAGAAAAGGGAAACCCCTTTTTATTTGCTGTTTCGTTAGGATGAATCTGATTGTATAGTCCCTAAAAGAGGCTAAAATATAATCTCCTTTTTTGTAATGTGTGTGGTAGGAAAATGTGTCATCAGCAATTCTTCTATGCACTCCAGCAACAGTCCAAAAATTAGCAGGGATATTCAGGGCGGGCTACAAAGAAAAACAAACTGAAGACTCACATTTCCAGACTGAACTGTCATTTAAGTGTGTTTCCAACTTTTTATTCACCTTTTTGATTGTCCCTTATGGTTTGTCTCAGCTGCAGCAGCAGAGCTTGGGGTTTCCAAAGGAAGACAAAGCAGAAGAGGAGGTCTGGCATGTGGCTGTAACTGCCTGGAGAGCTCAGGGCTCTCCCAATGAAGAGGGCTTTTGTGCTCAGTGCTGCACACAGATGTAGGAAGAAAGCACATGTGGTGCAACACCTGGCAGAGGACAGGGAAACAGAAGAGAAAGAGAAATAGGAGGCTCATCTGAGCCATAACCCCAAATCTGGTCACACATGGGTCACTTATACCAGGTACCAACCTGATGCTGAGGCTGTGTGGCACATCCACCCCTGGCTTCCACACAGGTACAATCCCAACTGCCACAGGAGCCCACAGCTTTTGGTGGATGTGTCATCACCAAAATGGGGCTCATCAGAGCCCACCACTGCCAGGTGTGTTGGTTTTGGGCTCCCCAGAAGGACATGTTCACTTCAGGTCAGCATCTCCCCTTGGAAGTGATGGGGCTTGGAGCAACCCAGGATAGTGAAAGGTGTCCCTGCCCATGGCAGGGGGTGGGATGAGATGGGCTTTAATGTTCCTTCCATGATTCTCTGATTCCATTATATTGATGTTTGATTCCTCACTAGAGTTACAAGGCAAAACTTTAATTAAAATAACAATTAATCACTCAGCCCATGTTTGTGGCAGGAGGTTTGAGTGCTGCTTCCTCTACTTCCAGACAGAGTGTACTAGAATGGTTGGTGGCTCATTTGGTTCCAAGGGCAAGATGATACTGGGAGAAATGGGGCTGAACTGGGAGAAACTTCAGCTGGCTGCATCAATCAGTTCCTGATGGCAGAGCAGGGGCTTGGGGAGGAGCCCCCAGACTCAACCCTCCCTGGAGAGGAGTGAGGTTTGCACTTACATGGTGAGTGAGGAGAGGATGAGATAACAGGATGAGGACTTGATGATCCCAGCTCTGTGTACCTAACTTGGACTGAGTACTCCAATTTTATGCACTTTTAAAACACCTGACCCATCTTTTTTGTGTGTGTTACCCTAAAACTCATGACACCCCCAAGTCCTTCAGTTACATTTGAAACCTCACACCATGCCTAGGCTTGCTTCACACAGAGATATTTTTGGTGCTTGCATGTGACACACAACCACCCAAAATGATACTGATCTCTGACAAAAATCCCTCCTCTCTCCTTCTCATCAGCTTCTTCCACAAATATTTGTTGTGCCTTTAAAAAAAATAAATTAATTCTCTTTTGCTGTGGCTTCTTGTAGTGGATTATATTTTACAGCAAGCCTTGGTTTAGTTAATTGATGGGGAACTTTGCCTGGGAGGATTCTGTAATCCTTGGCATTTTATCTTTGCAATAATTGCTGTGTTTGTGATTATTTCAAAGGACTCAGGGAAAGCAGACAACAAGAAAACAGCTCATCCACTCCTCTTTTGCAGCTTGTCTAGGCACCTGGGTGGGCTTTTCCTCTGCAAGATATTCCCTCTGCAACAGAGAAGGAAAACCAGGGTGAAGACCTGAGGCCCTGGAGCAGGCACAGCAGTGTCATGAGATCACTGAGGGCCTTGGAGACATGGTGACACTAAGAACTGGGAGTCTTCTTTCATCATAAAAATTTGCCTTTTTGGTAAGAAGGGTTTCATTGGGTTGTTGGTCTCTTCTCCCAGAAAAAAGTGACAAGAAGACAAGGCCTCAGGTTGCACCTGGGGAGGTTTGGATTGGTTAGTTGGGAAAAATTCATCACTAGAAGTGCTGTCCAGCCCTGGCACATTAGTACAGTGGTGGAGTCCCCATCCCTGGAGGGATTTAAAAGCTATGTGGATGTGGCACCTGGGGACACAGGTCGGTGGTGGCTTTGGCAGCGCTAAAGGAACAGTTGGACACCATGATCTCAGAGGGCTTTTCCAACCTTAGTAATTCCATGACTCAATGATTGACATCTTTCTGGCTTTGGGCCAACTGTGAGCCCCTGTGGGCTTGGATCTGATGGGAGGGATTGTAGGACATGCCACATGGACAGCACAGAGTGCATAGCCACAAACACAGCCTGTGTTTGCCATGGGACTTGGGGTGCAAGTCAGTGTTTGCTGTGGGATGTCAGGAACAGGGTCACGCTAGTGTTCACCAGGGAATATCGGACACCAGGCCACACTGATAGCAGCCTTGGGGCATTGGATGTGAGGCCAAACTGAAATTCACCATGGGACACTGAGGATGAAACCACGCTAGTGTTTGGTGTGTGATGCCACATGTGAGGCCACACTGATGTTGGCTATGGGTGATCAGACATGAGGCCACACTGGCATTTTCTTGGGAGGCTGGACATGAAACCATGGTGACAATGCTTGTGGGACATCAGGCAAGAGGCCACACTGGCGTTGGCCATGGGACATTGGACATGAGGCCACACTGGTGCTGGCAGTGGGACATTGAGGATGAAGCCACAGTAGCGTTTGCCACAGGATGCTGGACACGAGGCCACATTGGCTTTGGCCATGGGACCTCGGACACGAGTGCTGGCTGTGAGGCCACACTCTGCTGTGAGACAGCTGGACACGAGGCCACAGTGCTGTTGGCCATGGGACACTGGAGATGAAACTGTGCTGGTGCTGATCAGAGGATATTGGCCATGTGGCCACACTGGCGTTCGCGGGGAGCGCTGGCCAGGCCGCCACTGGAGGCTGGTGCTGTTTGCCAGCCGGCCACTGGAGGCTGCTGCTGTCCTTGCAGTCATGGGCAGCTGCCTGCGGTCCGGAGCATCCATGGAACTCTGCCCGGCCAGCACTGGCTGGACAGGAAACTGAGGCTCCTGGTTCTCCCCCAGCAGCCCGAGGCTGAGCTGGGAAACATTCTCCTCCCTTGTCTTTCTGTTCTTCACAGGAAGGAAGGCAAGAAGCTGGGTAGGGATCCTGGGTTTCTGGAAAGGAAGAGGTGTTTCTGTACCACACTCTGAAGCAGGATGATCTTCCAAACTCTCAGTGCCCAGGTGTGATTTTTATAAGAAATACAGACTTTTCAATGTTCTCTGTGCTTTTTCATAGATTTAGAAGCTGTTTAAAAGGAAGACAGCGCTGGTATTACTGACAGCCCTGGCATAAAGCCAGAGCCCTGAGCGTGCTGATGCCTCTTGACTGCCCTGAACAGGTTCACCTGGGACCCTGCCCCACACACACCCAGCTGCCCATGGGCTCAGTAACTCCATTTCATCCCAGACCTGGGGGTTTGCTTGTGGTGGAGGCCCTGTTGCAAGTATGCTTGTCTCCAGTCCTGCCTTTCTCCTGAGTAGGGCTGGAATGTATGTTGGGTTTAGCTTGTCTTTGCCCCGTCTTTTGAGGGGTCTCTTGGGATGGGCCTTTGTCTCATCCAGCCTCTCGCTGTGTCAGGGGCTGCTGGTGGAGTCCCCTGCCAGCATGGGATGGTCTCCATGGTGCTGAGGGGCTGTGTCATGGTTGGTGAAGGCATTGCTTGTGCTGGGATCATCCTAGGCTCTCAGCTCATCCCACCTTGGATAGTAGTGGAGCTTTCTGCTGTGTGGTACCGATGCAACCTCATTGGAATGACCCTGCTGCGTGTAACTTGTTGTTTGTCAAACTAAAGGGCTTTCCACTACTTTGAAATCTACAGATGAAAAACATAATCCAGGTGAGACATGCTCGGAATGCAACTAAATTTAAAGCTTGGGTGTGAAGCAAATTCCGAGTTGGACATCCAACCATAAAATCATGGAATGGTTTGGGTTGGAAGGGACCTTAAAAATCATCCTAATTCCGTTCCACTCCCTGCCATGGGCAGGGACACCTCCCACTATCCCAGGTTGCTCCAAACCCTTCCAACCTGGCCTTGTACTCTTCTACAGATGGGACAGCCACAGCTTCTCCGGGCAACCTGTGCCAAGGCCTCAGCACCCTCATGGGGAGGAATTCCTTCCAATCCAAGTATTTCTTATTTAGTTTAAAACATGGAGAGACCAGACTTCTCCCATGGACATGGGAGAGACTCCATCTCTCACTGTGTCACTCATGCTTTCATGATCCAGCTGCTTTTTCTGAATGCATTATGGAAAATGTGATACTTCTAGTGACATCCCATGGGGAACAGAAGCCATTTGAGTTCTGTGGTGTTGTCTAGAGAAGGATGAAGGGAATGATATGCTGTTTTTTAAGAGCTTCCAAGGATTTGGTGGGTGCATACATAGGCAAATAATAAAAATCACAGGATATGTTTCAGCCATAAAGGAAACAACATCCTGAAAAGATTCTGTAGCTTGTCAGGAAATGTGCCTTTACCTATTGGCTCTTGTGATAGTGGGAGACAGAGTCTTCCTGAAAGATGGCAGCACACACACTACATTTAAAAAAAATGCTTCCATACTCCTCCCTGCTGTAAGTGGAGTTTTGGTGACTTCATTTGAGTCAGTTCTCTGGGCTTTTTTTGCCTGTTATAATTTTCTCAAGTCCTTGCAATACACAGGAAAACTCCTTAAGCTACACAGGTCACACAACTCACAATAAAATGCTTTCAGTGTATGGGGTCTGCCATGGTCCATCAATCACAGGTGACATTTCTCACCTTGTCTCGGTGTCTTGACAATCCTCTCAAGCTCAGCCTCTGCATCACCTTAGTATGATGTGCATCAGCTCTTCCATGCCCTCCTCTGGGTGTGGGGGTGGCTGTGAGCTCTGTGCTGGGAGCAGGGGGGGGCAATGGGATATGGAGTCTCTCCCAAGCCCTCTGTAAGGCAGAACCGTGCAGGACTGAGAGCTCAGGGCACAGAAGGGGGCCTTCATCAGCCCAAGGAGACTGGATTAGCTCCTGGAAATGCCTAGGGGTCATTGCTCTCCTGCTGCTACTTCATAAACATGTTCCTGGTGCTAAATCCAGGGAAGTGTCATGATTGCAGGAGTGGTGTTCAGCTTGATCAGTTCCCAAGCCTGGTTGCTGAATTCCTGTTTTCCTAAATCTGTGAGGGCTGGAATTGCTCATGACAGTCCTGAGTTTAAGACCTGCCTAACACCTGAGCAGCTGTGCATTAAAATCAGCTTCTGTTTCCAGAAGAAAGGAATATCAGGGTTATGTTAGGGACCTAATCCTCAGTATCACCTCCCTGTAATGTTGGCACCAGGGAAAGAGGTTGAGTTAATTGCTGGGCACAGATCCTACAGCTTTCCATGAAACCAACAGACACAGACCCTCAGAAATTAGAAACCCCCTCTAAGATCATGGAGTCCAACCATTGGCTCTGGGAAAGAAAATGGTACTTGCTTGAGGTTCCAGGGTGTCTCAGTCCAGAGTCTTGTCAACATACTCTACGAATCATCTCCATAACTCAGGCATTTGGGTGCTGAAGGATAGAAATGGGTGCTGAAATACAGAGGCTGGATTTGTGAGGAAAGGAGATGATTTCCTCATGAAGAAGGCTGGTATTTGAAGGGAGAGGAGCACCTTGGAAAGTAAATGCACAGGGCAAGTGGGAGAACAGCTGATAAGGAAGTGCAGGGTCTGAGGCCATGGTCTTGGCACACAGGAATGGCTGCACATTCCCTCTCCAGCTCCTTAACTCATAGGTCCCATGTGATGAGCAGAGGTCTCCAAGGTCATTGATTGCTGTTCCTCTGTTCAGTTGCATGGATCCCAGAGGCCACCATAGCCTCTCAGGTCCTCAGACTTGTTTCCAATACCTGTAGCTAATCTATGATGCCCTGAGGTCCCTATGCACTGATGGTAACTGCCTGAGATTCTGGCTTTGCTCCCAGAAATGATCCCAGTTTGGAGGTGACCAAGGAGGGATTTTATGAAGAGAAATAAAATAGCTGGTGCAATCAGTTCTGAGAAAGACTAATCAGGACCTAGAGGTAGAGGAGGCTCATGTGGCAGCTCTGCCAAGATCATGAGACTCACCCCATTCCAGCACCTCCCTGCCAATAACACCATAACAGAAGCACTCCCTGTAAGAAAAACCTGGCATTTGAGGCAGCTTCTTTTCCAGCAGAGCAGAGGTGTTTTTTATTCCACAGGGAGAGAAATTTATATGCAAAATGATGGATACAATTGACTCCCAGCCTTTAGGCATGTAGGGGAAGAGCTAAAAGAGGTTGAGAATACAGAGAGAGGAAGGTGTGGAGAGCTGAGGCTAAAATGAGACAGCACTGCAGGAGTAGGTTTACGACATATTTGTATCCCAAAGGTATGGGAATTTGGGATCACTGCTGATGCAAGGAGACTAAAAAGGGAGCAGACTGACAGTGAAGAGTGGGACGTGTTCCTTTGTGTGTATGTAACCTGCTGGCTCTGGTCATCTCGGGTCTGTGCCCGGCTCTTCCTGGGCTGCCTTTATGAGCTACTGTTCTGCTAAGTCAGGCATGAGGGGATGGCCTCTACTAGATCTCAACAGTATTCTGAGTGTCCCTCAAATCCCTTCTGTCTTTGATCATAAAGGGGAAAATGCAATGCATTCCCTGGAAAAACCTTGCTCTGCCAGCCCTGTCCCTGACCCCTCTCTTTGTATGCAGAACTTGCTGCTGGGAGTCCTTCATGTTTGTGCTGCTTCATCTTTCAGGGGTTTGGATCTGGCATGAGGGACATGAGCCATTTCCTGAGAGCCTCAAGCATTTGGGCAGCATTTCCATCCTCTGGCTGCCAAGGTTTTCCTTCTGTCTGGGGAAGCAGCGGGAGTACTCTAGAAATGACAGAGATGGGAATGCTGCAGTTTGGAAGCAGCAGCACTGAGGGAAGGAACTGTCCTTCCCTTCATCCACAGAGCCAGTCCTTGATCACCTCCTATTTTTCATATGCTGGTGAACGCAGCGAGCAGAGAGGGAAATCTCATTAAAGACCTTGCTGTTGGGAATGGCTGGATAGCTCATTAGAGTGGGCAAAATGACTCGTTTCCTCTCTGCAGGTTTTTTTCCCAGGATCTCTGTGGAGGGAAGTAGTTCATTTAAAAACAAATATTCACAGCAGCGTGCCTGCAGGACACTCTGCTCCAGCACAGGATTCAATCCTGGCACCCAGGGAAGAGCTCATCACTCGCTTCCGAAAGGAAAGCCTCATTAGGCGCATTTGGCTTTTTTTTGGGTGCTGCTTGATTTACTGCATCTCAGATTGTGGGGATGGGTCTCCTGTGCTGGAATTCATGGAAAGCAAGAGGAGGCAGAGGTGGAGTGAGGGGTGACCATCCTTTCCCAGCACCCCACCCTGTGCCCGGCGCACACTTGCACGCGCGGCCGCTGCCATAGCGCTGTGCTCCTGCCAAGAGAAACTTGGGAAGGGGGGAGAGCCAGGCAGAGACAGCAAGCACACTTATCAAGTGGCTTGGACCGTAGCCGATTTGAAATATTACTAACCTTGCATTTTCAAATTTGATGCACAACAACCAAGATGCTAATACTTTCCTTAGTTTAGAAAAAAAAATCCTTTCACCCATCTCTTCTAGCCGAAGATTAGGAGAGAAGCTTTAAGAAGATTTAAAAAAAAAAAAAATCAACTTCTGAGCAGCGGAAAAAATGGTTTGTGATTCAGGGGCTCCGGGCAATTCATCATGGAAATTGGGTTTCTTAGCCGACATCATGTGAATCCTTTCGGCCCTGTCAACTTTTTAATACATTACATTGAGAATGTAAATCGTGTTGGTGAGGGGGAAAGAAGAGGGGGAAAAAAAAAAGAGAGAAAAAAAGAGAGCTGCTTCATTTTGGGTTTAGAGGGGAGGCAGCTTGAGGCCTGTAATTCATATTAACTAAATAATAATACTAAAAAAACTCCTCTCTAAATCTACAGATATGGATATACACCTAGGGAGGGAGGGGGGAGGGAAGTGAACGAGACAACCCAAAATTGAAACCATTTTATCCTTTTGAAGGGTGAGTATTTGAGAGGGGTTTGTTATGGATTTATTTTTATTTTCTTTTTTATTTTTTTTATTTGTGTTTATTTTATCCCTTTCTCAGCTTGAGCTCATTCTTCCATCAAAGAGTAGTGCAAAATGAATGTTTTGGAGGTGGAAGAAGATGGAGGAAACAGAAAAGGGAAAAGCTGCAGTAATATCTGGGATCTTTTTGGAGTTTGGTGGATTTTTTTGCTCACATCCAGGTGATTTGGATTAACTCTTTCATGGGCAGTGGAAGCTCATGCTAATTTTTTTACTTTTTAGAGGGTATGAAAATAAAGCTCTGGATAGGGAGTAGCAGGTAATGCTGTGAGATCCTTGAGATTGGGCTTCATGGAATTGCAAACATGAACCTCTTCGTGCATTTACTCCCTGAAAATGTCCATTGGGAGGTTCACTGTGAGCTACATGGAGCACAAAGGCTCCACATAAAACCCTGGATAGGGCTTAGCTTCTGCGTGGGCTCCCAGCTGGCTGGGAGGTGGGGAAGCTTCACCAGGCATGTTCTTCCTATAGCTAAGTGGCTTCTCTTGTGCCTTGAAATGCTCCTAGCATTAGAAAAGGGGGATTGATCATCGAGGAGAGGCAGGGAAAATACAGAGCCTCTGGCCTTGCAGGAAAAATACCTTTATTTTTTCTCATTGAATGGTGGTACATGGAGATTGAGACTTATTTAATACCAGTCATAAAATAATTCAGGGTGCAGGGGACTTCTGTGGGGCTGTACATGGGTATCAGCTCAGAGTTGGGCTGGCTTCTGCATCCCAAACCTCTCTGCTCAAGGGCAACTCAGGAAGAAGACAGGAAAAGAGATGGAAGGATGTGTGAGGAGGGATTATAACAAATAGGACAAAGAGTTGATTGGTTACAATACAAATTATGAGACTTGATGTAATTGTATGAGAATTGAGTTATGAGGAAGGCTCCTTCAGTACCCTCAGAGAGGGGAAAATGGCTGGAAGTGGGAACTGTAGCTGAGGCACATCTACAAAAATCAGAGAGTCTAGTTTGTTTGGACTGCTAAAGACTTCTCGGAAAGCATCTGAAGAGTTTAAACCCCTCTCAGAAAAGCCAGGTGGATGCTCTCCCTCTGGGGTGCTGCTGCCAGTTCTGGATGCCTGCCACAGGCAGAGGGTGGCGGGGAATGGAAAGAGCTGGAGCATGAGGGCCAGACTCCTGGCTGGGGGATCTGAGAGTGACTTTGAGCTGACAGTACAATGTCCTTCTGCCAGCAGTGTCTGCTCTGCAAAGTGACACCCGAGTGGAGTGTTGGAGGACTGGGTGTGTTATCCCTTGGGGTTGGGTAGATCCAGCACACAAGAAATCTGTCACCAAACCTCTTCATGGTGAGGCAGCTGCTTTGAAAGGCTCGTTAGTGGCCATTTGAGTGGGTTAATGAGGTGAGCTCAATTCTTCCCAGCTGCCCACATCCAACCCACCCCATCCCATCCATCCACCTCATCCCTCTCCTTTGTTTTCCCAGCCATAACAGGAAGGACTGGGAACTTCCCATCTCTCCCATGGGACAACTGGTTTATCACTGGTGCCTTCCTTGCTTGGCATCTGTGAAAGTCCTGAAAGAATGATGTGAAGCTGAAGGTGTTCCCTTTACTTGTGACTTATTAACTGCAGTTTGACTATTTAAATAGCATTGTAAAAACAAATATAAATGCTGAATGCTTCTGTTAGGGATAATAATCCCCAGTTTTACTCCTCTTTTGACTGCTGGATTTGGGTGCTGCTCCTCACTCCAGACTGCCAGCAAACACCAATCCTGCCATTTTCCTGGACACGTTTGCAGGTGCATTTGTGGGCACACACATGTGGACTGTGCAGTTATGCTAATCAAGGGGGTTGATATTAATAATGCACAAGGAAGAGGCTGGGTGTTATTTTTATGCATAGGAATATTCCTGCCTATGACTTTGAATTCCACAATCAAGCAGTTGATGTCATCGATGTATTATTTAGTCTGAGGCTGGGTACAGCATTTCCAGAGGGGTTTCTGGGCCTGGTGTCCTTCAGAAATAATTAATTTCCCTTTTTTCTGCTTCCAGGTCTGCACAGCTGCAGTTGGAAAACAGCCCTTCTCCTGTCTTGTTTTCATTTAGGCATTACACCCATGGCCAGAACCTAATCCTGGATGTTTCCAACTCCTGCCAAGAGCCTGGTCTGCTCCAACATGAAACATTCTGGAAGAGTGAAACCAACATTCCAGTAGACTCCAAAATACTGGAGTTCATTCATATGATGATGTCCAAGGACTTTTGAACACACTTCCATGTGAGAGTGGCACAGGCTGCCCAGAGAAGCTGTGGCTGCTGCATCCCTGGAAGTGTCCAAGGCCAGGTTGGACAGGGCTTGGAGCAACCTGGGATAGTGGAAGGTGTCTCTGCGCATGGCGGGGGTGGCATGAGATGAGCTGTAAGGTCCCTTCCAATCCAGGCTATACTAGGATGAAAATTCCATTGGTGGGTTCACCTCTGAGGGTCTGAAGAAAGGATTTTACACCTTCATTTATGCTTCTGGAGGGACAAATCTTAGGCAATGAGAGACCATTGTCAGCTGATGAAGCCTGTGTGGGCGATTCCCCGATCAAGCTCGACAACATAATCCCCTCATTCTGCACAACCTGGCTGCCTCTAACCTCAACACCTGCAATCCTACAGGAATCTCCCTCAAGAGGAGCTTCCAGAGCCTTTGCACTCTCACAGATGAACACGCACATTCCCAAGTCCTTCCAGGAAAGCCTTAGGCAGGTTATTTGGTTGGTTGTTTTTCCCTCTGGTGCTTCAGTCCTCAATTGCCTCTTGCTGGGGTGGTGGAATGAGTTGTTGAGGCTGTCAGGGCTGTGCAGCACATAATGAAGTGCACACATGTACATCTATACATTCATACGTAGGCAGGCTTATGTTGTGATACTGTAATACACCTTAATTAGGACATCACTCAGGCATCTGGGACTATGCCTAAGCTGGAGATTTTTTTATTTTGGTTTTCTCATTTAGGTTCTAGTCAGATTCCCAAGTGAAATAAACAAAAGGCTAATTGCTTTTGGATTTTAATTACCACTGCAATACCTGGGTTTATTGTATGAATTGTGTTTTATAGGTGGTGAAAGGACACTGCCAGCGAGTGACAGATTCTCAGCTGACAACAGCCCTGTTGAAACCAAAAGAATTCTTTGCAGTGGGATCCAAGGGATAACACATTCATTTGCTAAACTCCTAATTTTTTTTGTTGTGGAATGTAACTTCAAGACTTGGCTGACTTTTAAACACGATATAATTAAGCACGCCTGAAAATGCATTTATAAAAAAAAAGAGACACAAAAGTAGAAGTACTTTATAATCCACAGTGTTAAGTCTCTTCAAAATTCCTTCGATAGTTACACTGCTGCTTTAGTCAGGGTGACACAGCACAGTCCTAATACCTAATCCCAAGTGACTCCTCATAGAGCGATTCAGTTACCAGAGCTGTTTGGTTTCTATCTGGTTATCTTTAATACCTTGATCCATACATCTCCTGTCTGCTTTGCCAGGAGGGTTATTCCACTGATTTTCAAGACTACAAAATAGGCAAATCCTCATTCTACATCTACTTATTAACCATAAAAACATTTGACAGATTTTTTTCCACCCAGCTGTATTGTCCATGATGTCCTAACTGAACAATTGCAGAAGAAAAAAATCTGTCCTTGAATGGCTTCTAAATTTTTTTTGACAAGTTGTAAACTCCAGATTTCCATTTTCCTTGGTGGTCAAAGGAAATAGCAGCAGTCAGATAATGTATTTCAAGTGTATTTATTGTATTCAAGTGTATAAATAGACAAATATGTCTATTTAGGAGAAATGTTGAGTCTTATATAAATTTTTATAAAAAAAGCCTTGAACATCTATAAAAACAAGGAAACTGACCTGAACAACTGAACTTTGTCCCTCAGAGTGAGAAGAAATAAGAGGGGTAAGAGTGAATTCACAGTTGAATGAACCATCAGATCCTGAGAGCCCTTGGGCAGAAGCAGAGTGTGGATTTGATGGGAATCCTGATTTTTTTGAATCTATGGGTGAGAGATTTGTGGAAGGACAAAGCATCTTCTGTGCTGAGAACTCTTTGGACGTGTCCCCACAGTTAAGTTCATAGTAATTTTGGAAGGATTTAAGTGTTCATCTGTAGGGAATTCAGTACAAGGGCCATACAGATTTGAAACATGGTGGTTGCTTTCAGCAGAAATCTAAAAGAAAGTCTTGCAAACCAAATTTTCTTCAAAATCATAGGATGTAACAATTAAAATGAAACTGTTTGGAAGTCCTGTGCTGAAAGTATATGTCACAGAATTACTGGTTTGGGTTGGAAGGGCTTTAAAGACCATCCCATTCCACCCCCTGCCATGGGCAGGGACACCTTTCACTATCCCAGGTTGCTCCAGGTAAGCCCTGTCCAACCTGGCCTTGGACACTCCCAGGGATGGGGCAGACACAGCTTCTCTGGACAACCTGTGCCAGGTCCTCCCCACCCTCACAAGGAGGAATTCCTTCCCAAAGTCCCATCTGTCCCTGCTCCCTGGCAGTAGAAAACCATTCCCCCTTGTCCTGTAACTCCAGGCCCTTGGAGACATTCTCTCTCCATGTTTCTTCCTGGCTCCTTCAGGCACTGGAAGGCCACAGTTAGGTCATCCTGACGTTTATCTTCTCCAGGCAGAACAATCCCAACTCTCCCAGCCTTTCACCTGCTTTTATTTCAAGACTGGAGATGAGAGCGCCCTCAGGCCTGTTCAAAGAAGGGTTTGCTCACAATGTTGCACAGCTCCAGCTGGTGCTTTTCTCTTTCAGCTCAGGGTCTTGACTCTTTGAGAGAGGCTGTAGAATCCTCCTTCATCTTTGTTGCCGTGACTGTTTGCCCCAGAAAAGGGGACAAATCTTGGTTGTCCCAGTGTCCTGGGTTAGGACCCCACATCAGAAGGAATTTCTGTATGGAAAATCTTGTCAGGCACTGGAAGGGGCTGCCCAGGGAATGGTGGAGCCTCCAGTCCTGGAAGTGTCCAAGGATGTAGCACTCAGTGTTCTGGGCTGGTGACAAGGTAGGGCTCAGTCACAGGTTGGACTCAGTAATCTTGGAAGCCTTTTCCAGGCTCAGTGATTCTGATGGGAAAGGAAGGATTTATATTTTGCTGTGATTATTAAAACTTAGTGGGATTTATAATTATTGCTCAATTTTTATACTGGGGACATGACCCAAAGCCTTGGTTGATTTTGGCTCTGCTGTGCCAACAGTGGGATGTTTCTCTTCATCTCTTCTCCCTCATCTCTCCCAGTGCTCCCAGAGCTGGTCCTGTGCCCCATCGGGAGCCATGATGGAATTCTAAATGATGCTGTAGTTACCACATGGTGAGGTTTATCCCTTTGGGAAAATGGCTCTCTTATGACATCAGATTCTGGATTCTCTCTGACCAAGGGAAATGTGAGAGCTGGCACAGTTCGTGTCAAGTGGATGAACTCTGAGACTAAAACACCCTTGAGATGAAGAGTCTTGGATAAGTGGACAATGGAGTGGGATATTCTAAGTAGGAATGATGGAGTGGGATATTCTGGAGCTATTTGGTGAATTGAGAGGGAAAACTAGTGACTGTTTTAGTGCTGTTCAGTTAAATCACAAGGAAACAGAGAATGGAATTTCAGAGGTTAAGGACAAAATGAAACACCAGTTATTTTTAATACATTAGAGAAAACATTGAGAAGTTGTTTTTTGTTGAGGAATTACCTCAGCAAGGATGGAGGTTGTTCTGAGGCAGAATTAGAAGAAATTTTGAACTGTTGAAAACTTCACTAAACCAAGTGTTCCAGCTTTCAGCAGAGCTTAAGTGAAGGCTAAAAGGATCTAAGTTTTACTTGACAAGACAAAGATTGTTGCTACCAATAAGGATGCAATACATTCTCAGTTTTCTTATACTGGCAATTTATCTGCTGGTAGAGGCCAGTGAGACTAATCTGAAAGACTTTTTGTATTCCTGCATGGAATTTTTAACAAAAAGGAAACATTGTTATGGGTGAAAAAGGTCTCCCCTAAAAACTGTGTGGTGAAATCATCTTGTAAATTAGAGAAAGAGAAAATATTTGAATAGGAAGGCTGGGACCTGCAGGGTTACTGCTGTGGGCCTTTCTGTTTGAGAGAAAAAACATGGGTTTATAGAATTTATCTAAGCTGTATGAATTGGTAAAATGTATTGATTGATCCAAAATGACCTAAATCAAACAATGTACTTTCCAATGCCATCAAATGCAGGATCAAATAGCAAGAAAGATTAGGAAGCACTGGGCTCCAGGAGGTTATAGTTTAGTTAGATCTTTCTAAAAGGAAGCAGTGAATTTGAAGAGGTTTTTGAATTTGAAGGGATTTTTGTGTCCTTCCTTTTGCTGTCCCTAGACATGGAGGGTTTTGTGACACCTGGCAGAGTGATTTGGAGCAAATAAGGGATGTTATTTCCCCTAATGGAGCTGGGATGATCCTTGTTGGGAGGCAGGACTCAGACATGGTCTACACACACTATGAAGGGGCATAAGGGCATCAAAAGCTGTGGGTTCAGCAAACACCTGCAAATGAGATGGAGTCAGGAGGCCAAAAGGAAGGAAGCTCTAGAGGGTAATTTGACTGTGGTATCTCAATGTCAACACCCACACCAGTTACTAGAGGCATTTTTACTCTAATAGACCCAGCACTTCCCCCTAAACTCCTAGAACAGAGAGCTCCTAAAGGGACCAGCTTGATTGGGCTGAAGTAGGATAAATTGCCAAGGAAAATAAGATGCTGACAGTGAGAGCAATTAACTGCTGGAGCAGCCTCTCCTGAATCCTTCAGGACTGTTTGCCTCTTAATTCATAATGAAAGGGCTCTCTGAGAGGCTCCCTCCTGTTCAGCCACTGCCATGGAACAGGCTCCAAGTCTCTGAAGGAAGTGGAAATCCTTCTACTGCTACACTTGGGAGTTGAAACTCTGTGATCCTCATGGCCAGCACAGCCATCTCTGGGCTTGGCTCCCACTCACTCCAGGTAATGCATTCAGGCACAAACCCATGCTCCTCTTCACAAATACCTTTGGCACAGCTGCTTCCCTGGAACTGGGAAGGAAAATCTCATGAAGCCACTGTAATTTATTGCAAATGGATTTCCCAGATCCTGGACCCACCAGAATTCCTGGGTACAAGATGCTCCTGCTGTATTTTAAAATAGGTATGACACAAGAGGCCTGTAATGCTTGACTGGCCCTGAGAGTGTGAACCCTCTGGGTTGTTTATTGGGATTGGGAACTTATCTCCAGCCAGAAGATACTTCCAGCCATGGGGAAATGATACTCTTCCATTACTGCTTTTACACTCATTGTGCCTCAGCCTGGCTTTGAGACAAGTGTTTTACGTTCCTCTTCTAAAACTGGAGGGGTTTTCCTGCCTTTGGGACGAATTCTGCTGAAGTTAATAAAAGCAGACTTCACTTTTAGACCTTAATCCATTGGTCTCTTCCTGGCAGCTGGAGCAGGTTGTACCCAGGAGCTGGCAGAAGGAACTCTTGCCCGTGACAAACAGGCACAAGGTGTGAAAGGTGCTAAGAATGAGGCGCCTATATATAATATAACAACTTGTTAGTATTTTCTTTACAATTATTTCATTCCCATTTTCATCTCACTCATCTCTTTTACATTTATTTTGCTTTTTCTTTTTCTGCTTCTCTCTCCCAGTCATGTTTTCCCTTCTCTATTCTGTCTTGCATGTATCAGCCTTTCCTGCCACAAATCAACCCTATTAGAAGCTCCAAAGGGATTCTTTCCAATGGCCTTCCTTTGTGAACTCTGCCTTTTTTTTTTCTTTTTAATCTGCAGTGTTCCACATTACATTGCCATTGATTTAATAGACCACCATGAATTCTACTGCCTGTCAAACAACAGCACAATTATTTTGAATTCTATTGTGGCTTGACACCCAGCTCTGGATCACCTTACACTTTTCACCCTTGCTTGAGTGCACTTGAAAATCCAGGATAATGTTATGTGTGATTCCAGGATGGTATTTTGCGGCATTGTTTTAATTCAGCATTTTAGGGATTGAATAATTTGGCAGTCGATGTATAAAGACTCTTACTTATCTGAATCTGGAAATGACACGTGGAATGTGGAAGTTATTACAGGGTCTTAAAAACCCAAACCAATTCTGTTATTCCCTCTCACTGCTCCCAGCCCCAAATGAACAAGATGTGAAGAAGACCCATCATAACTCTTGGTTCATTGGGCATGGGCTGATCCCAAAAGCTACTCAAGCAGGATGATGAGTCCTCCCTTGCTGGGTATTAATGGATTGATCTGTGTGGAAAAGAGACTGGATCCATGTGCCTGGAGGCACATTCCCCATGGAGAGGCAAAAACTGTCAAGTACTTTGAGAGCTGATGTTGGCACTCACCAGTGTGCAGCAGATTTCTTACATGGAATGAGTGGATTACAGCTGTATCCAAATAAAGAAAAGATTGGTTCATTCAGGATGAATCAACTCTTTGTATCCCTATGTAAAGAGCTCTTTCTATCATCTTGCATGCCCAGGATAAATTGTTTTCCTGATGACAGGGTTAACAGGTTGGGTTTGTGTTGTCCCAGGGGCTGCACATGGAGAAAAGCTGCAACTCTGAATATACTAAGGAATGATATCCTGTGACTATATTGAGGAATAGAAACAGATTTATTGGTGAAAGTTTGGACTCAGAAGAATAAATGACTTACCAAGGGCAAGAGTGAGTCTGCATTGTGCTGGGGACCTGTTTCCAGTCTCCTAAAGTTTTATTCCAAGATGTTTTCCTATCTCTGCTGAGCATGGTCCTTCCCACAAGTAATTGTTCTCCTTGGGGTCTGAGGTAGATGGATTTGGATTGTGAGTGACCACAGAAAGATGTTTTGGTAATCCAGATTGATTATGGGCTTTTCCTTTTACAGAACTTTTCTGTTCCCAGGAGAACTCCTGGTTGTGTTAAGGGTGTAATGTCTGTGTGTGGGGATGCTCATCCTTGCCCCTATGGCTTTGGGAGAGGTTTCCTCCACCTGTGCTCTGCAGTGCAGAAGGTTTATTGTCTCCTCTTAGGAAGCTGGTGGATGATACACACATCTCGCTTGTCTCCATCATACACAGGGCTCGAATTTGTCCTGTTATGAACAAAATTTGTCCAGTTTTTGGTTCAGGGAGGGAAATTCATGGGCTGAATAAATCTCCCAGGGAACTTGTGCAAGATGTGGTGGCTCTGCAGTGCATTTTCTGGGAACCTGGCAGAGCACACAAGTCTCTGTGCTTTATGGCCTGGGCAGAAGTAGGATTGAGCCCATGTCCCAAAAATTTAAAGTTTAAAAGGGCCAGTGCCCTCCTTCTCCAGCGTTGTGACAAATATACCTTGTGAACCATAGTGGAGATCCCGGTCAGCCAGAATAATTAGGTGGCAACTCAATTTATTGCCTGCAGCCCTTTAAAGCTCAGCTGGTATTTAATCAACATACCATAACTTTTATTAAGCCTAAATGCCATGCTCCTGAGATACTAAATTTAAAGTGTTCCTGAAAACCAGGGCCTCTTTTGTTTGATTTACATATCACAGCATCATGCAAAATGGGCCCAGGGTGACAAGAAGCCTGCATTACAGACTTTGGAGGCTCCATAGAGTCTGATCCTGCTTTGATACCTCACCAGGTACCAAGAAGGTGAGAGAGAGGTTGGAACATTTTTGAAGCTCTTAATTACAGATGAAGAAATTGATTTGCAGTGACAGGCTTTACCTGAGCATCGAAGGACACCTCTGGGTCCTTGCAGAGGGGTCTCCTGCAGGTCCACAGTCAGGGGAAAATGCTCACATCCTTCCCAGGAAGAAGAAAAGAAGTGCTGTGTCCATATGCTGAGCTCTCCTGGGCATGACACCTCCCTGGGAATATTGTCCAGGGCCATGGTGGAGTCCCCATCCCTGGAGAGACTGAAAAGCCCTGTGGATGTGGCATTTGGGGACACGGGTCAGTGAGGCCTTGGCAGTGCTGGGGGAATGGTTGGACTCTGATCCTGGAGGTCTTTTCCAACCCAAAGAATTCTATGGTTTGGACATCTCCTTTCCCCTCCCACATCCTGTTCCAGTCTCCCCAGTGCTCCTCAAAGAGGGCTCCACCCCTCATTCCCCTGCACCTGCACACAGGCAGAGCAGCTTTGCACCTCCCTCCTAAGCTGCCTTTGCCAGCTTCTGAGCTGGGCAATTCCAGAGGCATCCATTCCAAATGCCCAGGACAGGTGGTTGCAGTTTGGCTTGGCCAATTTGTGCCCAAATCACACAGGCTCCTGCACTGACCAAAAAAACCTCTGTAACTGGTGCCACAAACTTCCCTGGGCTGAACAACAGGACACCTGTGTTCAGCTGGGCTGGATGGGGAGGGTGAGGGAGAGGGAATCACACCCTGGTTTTCGACTCTACAAGATTCCCAGGAGGTTTACCAGGAGCTGTAAAACTTTGGCAAGTGTTGGAGATTGGCTTAAAATGCTAAAGACAATATTTAAACCCCATGGAAATTCTAAAACAAGAATGTTATTAAAGTGGAATTAAGGACAAAGGAGTTGCTAATATCTACAAGAAAAGGGAGAATTAAGAATGTTTAGGTTTAAAATAGTATTAGAATATTAGCTGAAACTTAGAAATAAGGTTTATCTGTAAAACATTGTCTCTGAGAAGGTTTCAATTTGTGGAAGAGATAATAACTTGATTTCAGACACCTCATAACACATTCCCTTGTGTCAGGGCCATCCTGGAGCTGGGAGGGCAGGGTGCTGTATGTTAGTCTAGATTATAAGAACCACTCAAATGGCAAGGGACAGGATTAAAACCCAGTATAAATACCCTTTGGAAAGAATATGAATCCTTGTGCCTCAAGGGAATACCCAAACTCAAGTAAGAATAGGAAACTTTGAATGGAAAAGCTCCATTTTGAATTGGGAATTCTTAACCATGGTAAAACTTTTTTATTGCCTGGCTGGTTTTGAACCAGGGAAGGCATAGAGGAGCTATTTTTTAATCTCAAAAAATAAAGATTTTCAAAGCATAGTATTCCCTACTCACTATGTTCTGAATGTGAGTAAGTTATGAATTTTTTTACAGTTATCAAAGACTTTAACTTTGTTTGCTTTCTTTTGTTTGGTTTTATTTTTTAAAATCAGTGATGTAGTGGTAAAGTTAGGAACTTGAGCAGGATAGAGTTGTATTCTAGAGGCTTGCCAGGAGGATGATGGCCTCACATACAGGTCTGGCCCTTGGCCATAATTTGGTTTTTAAGGCACAAAATCTGTGGGTCCCAAGATATTACCATGGCCAGCAGGTCAAGAGAAGGCATATTTCTTCAACAGTTTGAGGACACATCTGGAATTCTGTGAGCAGTTTGGGGAACCCAGTACAAAAGATGTTGCCAAACTGGAGCAAGACCAGTGGAGACCAATAAAATGGTTGTGGGGTTGGAGCCCAGAACAAATGGAAGGTGCTGGGACAGGGACAGAGGTCTGGGAGGATTTCATTCTTTGGAAATATCCACTATTTGGCATTTTCCAATCTGAGATTCATAGAATCCCAGAATGGTTTGGAAGGGACCTTAAAGCTCATCCATTTCCATCACCTGTCATGGGCAGGGACAGCTTCCACTATCCCAGGTTGCTCCAAGGCCTGTTCAGCCTGGCCTTGGACACTTCCAGGGATCCAGGGGCAGCCACAGCTTCTCTGGGCACCCTGTGCCAGGGCCTCACCTCCCTCACAGGGAGGAATTTTTCCTCAATATCGAATCTAAAACTGCCTCATTCAGGTTCCTCCAGATGGTGAGAACTCCAACCTGTCTTCAGTGCCTCACATGGCTCTGTGCATTGCAGTCTTCAGGCTGAGGTTGGTGAGATGGCTGCTAGAGACCTACTTGGGCCAGGACCATCAGAATTAGCAGAGCTGGCTTCCAGTGCCTAGTGCTCCATGAATCACCTGGCATCTGGAAAAGCTGTGAAGAGCCAGACAGGGACAGGTTCACCTCTCAGCCAGAGCCTTCCAGTGGGGGAATGGTTATCATGTGCAGAAAGCAGCAAAGTTTGGATGGAGATGTTGGAGTTTGTGTACGCACAGAAAATGTGTTATTTACCTTCTCTGAATTCATTGCAGACTTCATGAAGATTCAGGAAACCTTTTTGCTGGTTGTCCATGGGAAATAAGGCATCACTTTATATAGGAAGATAAGATGTTCCCCCTCTGCCTGGAGCAGGTCAGAGATGGAAGGGAACCAAAGTATCCTTGAGGCTTATCTAATATACCCAATAGAGCAGCTCCCTGTGACTTGGGCAGAAGGTCTGGAGGCAAACAGGCAGTGCAAGGTCATTCTTGCATCCCATGCCTGTCTCCTACTCAGCTGGAAGATGAATATCATCGGCAAATTCTCTTGTTGTTAAATATATTCTTTAGCAAACAGATGATTGCTAAACTAAGCTATAATTATTGGTGGAGCTGGCAGTGGTGCCTGCAATTCAGATTGCCAATAATTTCCCATTATAAGAGTCTCTTTTCCAATGCTAACCCTTGCCAACAGGGAACAGTTCAGGCTGAAATTTTCAGTGGCAGGCCATTGGCTCGGGCTGGGCTTTGTTATATGAATATGTTTGGTGGGGGAGAAGCAGGAGGGAGATGGAGTTTAACCAGATCCAAGAGTGTGATATGGGGGAAAGGCATTGTTTTATAGTTATTTAAGGGGAAAAAAACCCAACACCCACATTGTTGAGAAATTCTGGTGCTTTCATGCTTTATTTTTATTTTCACAGGGACTTGAAATTTGGCTTTGTGTGTAATCTGGGACTTTTAACTCCTTCAAACTCCCTGGTTTTGGCCAAGTCAGATGCCTCTGCAGATGTGCTGAGAGGAGAAGGTTTGCCTTGAAGTTTGTCTGGAGTTCATACAGCTCAGGGCTTCAGGAAGGAAGGAAGGAGGATTCTTGCTTCCCAGGGCAAGTTGGCAGCTGGCTTTGTATGTGGTCTGGCCCTGGAATAATGAGAATGTGGATTTCCTACACCCAAAACACACTGATTGTGTGGGATAAGGGATTTCTGAGCAGAGGTGGGAGGGGAATACAGAATGGGTCATCCAAGGAGATGAATGGGGAAAGGATTACTGCCTGTGAGGTGTGTAAATCCTTGGAAAATCTTACAGCGTCCAGTCTGCTCATCCCAGCTGGTTGGAGGACCAGTCCCTTTGTGCCCACATCTCCTTCCCTGGGATCAGAGGTGGGTTGAGGTGAGAGTCCTGAGTGTGGGACCTTTCAGGAACCATCATTACAAGCACCATTTTTACCCCATCTCCAAGGCTGCGGAGATCTTCCCTCCAAATCTTTCTGTCTCAAAGCCCATCAAATAGTGTGAAATTTGCTGCACCGTTTTGGCTGTACTGTCAAAAATTACTGCCAGCTAGAACACTTGGTTTAGATGATTTGGTTTGGTTCAGCTCTGCAAATAAAAGCACCCCAATGGAAATGATTGGGGTTTAGACAGTGCAGGATCTGAACACAGTGCAAGCACAGATGATGCACCCATGATGCAGCTATTCCTAGAAGAATATTTGGGAGCTGCTGATGGAAGGACCAGTGTCCTGGAGGTGTTCCATGTTGGGAACACCTTTGGTGTGTGTAGGTTTGCAGCTCCTTCGGCTCCAATTTATATCAATTTAAGATCTCCTCCTCTACTCCACCCTTGTGAGACCCCACCTGGAGCACTGTGTCCAGGGCTAGGGTACTCAGCACTGAAAAGACATGGAGCTGTTGGAGCAAGTCCATGGGAGGCCATGAAGATGCTCCAGGGGCTGGAGCAGCTCTGGAGCCAGGCTGGGAGAGCTAGGGATGTCCAGCCTAGAAAAGAGAGGGCTCTAGGGAGACCTTAGAGCCCCTTCCAGTGCCTACAGGAGCTTGTAAAAACGAGCTAGTCTTTTTACATGGGCAAATTGCAATATGACAATGGGGAATGGTTTTAAACTAAGAGAGAAGTTTAGATCAGATGTTAGGAAGGAATTTTTCCCTGTGAGGGTGGAGAGGCCCTGGCACAGGTGGTCCAGAGAAGCTGTGGCTGCCCTGTCCTTGGAATTTAAAGATATTTTTTTGGTTTATTTATATATATGTTTTTTTACTTTGACCCTAGTTTTGACTGGACAAATTTAAGAATGTATGAACATCAAATTTAGGTAATTGCATAGAAATTTCTAGATTGCAGATCTGATAAATTCTTTATTTGCCAGAAGTTAAGTTGGGTAAAAATAGCAGAAACACAA
>VWYI01015733.1:128893-178171 GCA_013399455.1 Anthoscopus minutus
TGGAGCTCTGCAATGACTTTCTTTGTTGGTTACATGCCAGGTGAACATGGGCTTGAGTTTCTTAGCTGAGACTTCGTATTTACTGTCATGGAGGTGTTGACCCAAAGCGGATCCACCTTAATCTCACACTTAAGTTATATCAGAGTCTTTTATATTCCCCTGACTTGTGTTGGCTTTGAAGATACTGGATTCCCTTTTGCTGGTGGCATTCAGACATGGGACCATCAGAACTCTGTTCTTTCCATGGTGTCCTATAGGTTTCTGTCCCTGAGACTGACTCAGCGTTTGTGTCCTTGTGCAGACATTGTGTTATGACAGGGTGTCCTTTGTTCACAACCCCATCAATGGCAGCAATTTCAGAGCTCTAATCCCAGTAAGTTTTTATGCTCAGCACTGGCTTGATATTTCCTTTGGTCATCCTTGTAAAATTACTTTCCCCAAACTGTTGTCAACTTGGGTCATTTTGTGTTACTTGTTTGAACTTGTCAAATTTCATTTCAGATATGGGTAGTACTTGACTCATATTTACTTCAAACTCCTCTTCCTGCAACTCATTGCTTTCATTATTTATAGGTGTTCTTGAAAACATATCTGCTAAGCTCCTTACTGGGCCTGTATTTCACATTTAATGAGTACTTTTGCAATTTCATTACATTTTTTTTTCTAAAGTCCAGGTGGCTCATTGTACAATGGATTTTTCTCTATGGCTCCTGGTGCTTTATGGTCTCTTTCAACCTTGATTGAATTCTTCCCATAAACATATTCATGAAAATACTCATGACCTAAAACAATTGCCAAGATTCCAAGTGCAAGCTGAGCTTTTGGTGGATTTTAGCCCATGGTTCAGATTGTTTTCTTGCCAGAGGGCCAGAGACAAAGTGACCTTGCATCACTTTGGGTCTCATACTCCCAGGTAACCTCAGAATGTTCCTGTGTTGATGTTTCTATGACAGCTTCGTTTTACATCAAACCTTATTCTATTTGCAGTTATCTTGGGAGTTGTTCTGCACTATCTGTGAGATCCAGGTGACCCAGTGGGAAGGGTCCTGGGGGTGCTGGTGACAGTGGCTGGACACGAGCCCAGGTGTGCCCAGGTGGGCAAGAGGCCAATGGCCCCTGGGCTGTCCCAGCCATGGTGTGTCCAGCAGGCCCAGGGCAGTGACTGTCCCTCTGTGCTGGGACTTGTGAGGCACCTCCAGTCCTGAGGACAGTTCTGGGCCCTCACAGCAAAGAGAGACATTGAGAGGCTGGAGCATGTCCAGGGAAAGGGGCTGGAGCACCAGGAGAGGCTGAGGGAGCTGGGAAAGGGGCTCAGCCTGGATAAAAGGGGGCTCAGGTGGGACCTTCTGGCTCTGCACAACTCCCTGACAGGATGGGGCAGCCACGATGGGGGTCAGGCTCTGTTCCCAGGGAACAAGGGACGGGACAAGAAGAAACAGCCTCAAACTGTGCCAAGGGAGGTTCAGACTGGACATCAGGAGGAATTTGTCCATGGAAAGGGTTGCAGCAAGTCTTGCACGAACAGTCTTGGACAGGGAGTATCCCTCTGTCATTGCAATATTATTAGAAGGAAAAACAGTGCCTGTGCTCATGCATTCCCGAAAATCTTCCTGGCCAAAGGTTACATAATCCCACCTGCCCTCACATGGCTAACTGCAAAGCTCTGCTAAGGAACATAAACATTTCTGTGTTCTCAGTGCTCGTGGTTATCCTAAAACATAAGGTTTAGGATATGCTGCTGCTTCAGTCTCATGGTAATCCTCTGAGATCTGGGCATGATATGTTAGTGCTGAGATTACCCTACAGAGATGTTTGTTTGCCTCTCCTAAAAGAATTACTGAGCAGAAGTAGGAATATTTTCCATCAGCCTTACCCAGCTTCCTAATACAAAAATCCTCTGGAGTTTGGAAGTCTAGACTTGCACACATCAGACATGCCTGCAGGCTTCCTTCAGATGTTTTGCTGTGTTTTTTTTCCTATTTGTTCAAATCCTTATTTTGCTTGTTTTAATGGAAATGACTATTTTCTGTCGGATACGTTGATTGGTTTCTGTATGCACTTGCTGTGTCCTGTTTTGTCACCCACTTAGGTTCAGCTGTTTTGCCTTTTGGTGTCTGTGTGACTTCATGGGGTTGATTTGGAGAAAAGGAGGCTCTGGGGGAACCTTCTGGCTCTTCACAGCTCCCTATGACAGGAGAGTGCGGCAAGGTGGGGGTTGGGCTCTGCTCCCAGGAACAGGGACCGGAGAGGAGGAAACTGCCTCAGGCTGTGCCAGGGGATCTTCAAGTTGGAGATCAGAGGGAATTTCTTCCTGGAAAGGGTGGTCAGGCATGGAGGAGGCTGCCCAGGGAGGTGGTGGAGTACCCATCCCTGCAAGTATCCAAGGAACACCTGGATGTGGCCCTTAGTTCTTGGGACTTGGTGACAAGCTGGGGATCGGTCACAGGTTGGACTCAGTGGTCTTGGAGGGCTTTTCCAAACTATGATCCTGTTCATGCATCCTGTTAGAGTGCGTAATTCTTATGGAACTACAGCTGTAGTTGTCAATGCTACTGCTGACTTGGGTCCCTCTTTCTCATCAAATGCACTGAGACCCACTGCTACAGACCACACTGTGGTCTCTGTGTGCCCATCAATCTGTTTCTGCTCAAATCAGTCCCAGCCTGCAGCACTTGTTTTGGTCTGTGGAGCCACGTGTTTCCAGCTCCCAGTGAAATGCACAGGGATGCAGAAGTACTGATTTTGTACCTGATTTAATTCTGAGGTGAGGACATGTTCCAAAGGGAGGATCTCAGGGCATTCATGTGTGCTGGAGCTGTAGAGGTGACACAGTGGAACTTGCACAACCTCCACCTTGAACTTCCACGGCTGCTTCTGAGGGGAGACAGGAGAAGGAAAGGGTCTGCAGGACTGATGCAGCTGCATCTGTGATTTGACCTTGGAGAGGGCAGGAGGAATTTGCCTGAAGGGCTGGGAGTTCATCTGAGGTCTCAGAGTAGTCTGGAGCCTGGGTTGACACCAGAATACACCTGGAGCCTCTGGAACAGGACAAATTCTCCTGCTTTTGGGCAGCTCTTCACATCACATAGATTTGTTTGTTCTGATGCTTCTCTTCCTTATGACCCATATGCAAGAAATACTTTCTCACATATACGAGAAACACTTTTCCAAATCTCCCTTCCTCAAAATCTGTGTTGTCCTCCCATGCCAAACTCTCCTGAGGAGAAGAGCAGAGCCACCAAAACAAAGGTAAACCAGTATGATGAAGATTTCTCCAGGAGGCAGCCTCCTCCCCCAAAATCAGAATGCTCAAAATAATGGAGTAAACAAATACTTAAAAAAAATTCCCTATGTATATCCTGAGCATTTAAAATGGCTGGGAAATTCTTTCTTTTTGGGAGTGACCAGTTCATTGCTTTGCTAAGTATCTTTCTAAGCCACCTCTTGTCAGAAGAAGAGAATAAATGAAAAGAGAGAAAGAGAGAGAGAGAGAAAAAGACCTTTGCATAGCTTGAGCCTTTGTGCCGTGCATTCAGACTGATTTGTACCCTTTGTAGTCTTAATTATTTGTGAGAGCAGGATAACAGGAGTACCAAGCTCACCCATTATTTCCTGCATAAAAAAAGGCACACAGAAGCCGCTGATCGGTTTTGAATTAGCAAACATGATACTAAAAAAAAAAAAGTGGGGGGGGTGGAGGAGAGAGAGAGTGCATAAAAAAAATTCATTAATATCATCAGGGATTAGGAGGCTGATTAAAGTGTAGCTGTTAGCGTATGCAAATGAGCGATAGGCATTTATCAGAGCCTGTGCAAGCTGTCTCAGAGCTGTAAAGCCCACGTATGTTTTTCAGCTGATTAAAACAGTTTTAAGTTCTGGAGGATTTTTTTTTTTGAGAGAATTAAAAAAAACCATTTAAAAAGCCACCATCATCTATCCTTTTCCTTTTGGCTAAATTCCTCTAAGTGCACTCCAACCATTTCCACTTGAATACACTCACTCTCTCTCTCTTTCTCTTTTGGGTAATGAGAGTTTGGGAGAGAAATGAATGCAAACGAAGTACAAGGCTTGCAACAGTCTCCTTGGCTTCCAAGGAACTTCCAGAATGAGGCCATCAGAGGCTGCACCCCAGGAACATCTCTGGAACATGGACATGGTGCAGCCTTGCCAGGCTCGGGCCCTGAGGGGAAGAAATGGGCTGGTGGCTCTTCCTCCTCAGCTTCATTGTGCTTGGGGGTCACATTTGGAGCCCTGCCTGACTCTGGGATGGAACTGGGGTCTCCATTTAAGCATCTCACAAGCCTGGCTCCCTGTTACAAATTATTTGTTATTTCCACCTAGGCAATATTTCTTCCTTGTTTTGGATGGGTTGGTAACAAATGGAACAGCAGTGAATAACCAGGAGTCTGCAGGGGGCATATGGGATGGGATGAAGTCATGACCTGCTGGAGCACAAGCCCTGTAACAAACCCTATTCCAAATCCCACTACAAAGCCTGGAGGAAGGACATGTAAACCACAGCAGAGGAGCAATGTCAGAGAGAGCTGCAGCTATTCCATGCAGACATCTCCAGATTTTTTATTCTGCACCACACACCCCATTGGATCTGCTCAGCCTGGCCAAGGTTTGTTGAAGACATTGGGCTTGGCTTTATTCTGGAGCTCCCAGGTGAAATCCCCAGAGGAGAATTTTTCAGAAAACCATGATGCTTTCTAGATTGGTTGTTTAACCCAGACACCCCAATCTGTGCTTTCCACTGGTTCAATCTATCTGCATCTCCAGCACTACCAAGGAGAAGCCATAGTAAAATACATGGAAATGTCCTTCTGTTATCACTAATATTACGATTTTGTGCACCCATTCATCAACACTACATTAAATTTTCCTTCCTTGGGGTATTGTCCATAATTAGAGCATTATTTTTTTTTTTGTTATTTATCAGAGATACTTTAAAGGCTCTGAGCTCTTGTTGCTCGTCCACGTGTGACTAAGTAGAGAAAGGAATTTCACAGCCTTGGGAATCAACAAAAGTGGTTTTGGCAGACTAAAGTGAGGTGACTGGCTGAGGGGAGTGAACTCCTGGAGGAAAATCTGGAATTGTTCTAGATTTGGGAAAATCATGGAGCAAGTGGATAAGGGTGATTTTTTGTGGTTTATCACGTGAACCCCAAATTTATCACATGAACCCAAAATTTATCATGTGGCTCTTAAGCTTATCCCATATGTGGAGTAAGCATCATGGTAAGCATTCCTTGGAAGAGCACTCTCAGCTATGAGCCAGCCTGCCTTTTCCATTATAAACCAACAATGGTATTAAAAGTGTTTATAACTTCGCTGTAAAATTTTGCTCTGTTGAAACTTGGCAAACGAGGGCCCTGCCCAACAGCAATTTTTTTTTTTTGTTGCTGTTACGTATTTGGAAGTAAATCAGCTTGGCCGTTTACGTTTTAAAAGATTATTTCTTTTGAGTCCCAGCCTCTCATTTCTCAGGCTGGCAAAGGCTCCCGGCACTGCAGGGAAAATGCATCCAGCATAGAGGACGGGCTTTGTGCCTGTCATTGAACAGCGACCCCTGCCAATAATTGGGGAAGCACTCTGGCAGGTCCTGGACTGCATCCCATCCCATTTCCCTCCTGCAGAAGCATGGATATTCACTGCTGTTTCATACTATTCATTACCAGCCCTTCCAAGGCCAGGGAGAAATATCATGTCTGGGTGGAAAATCGAAGAACAGTGGAATGGGGCTAGGTCTGGAAACAGCCTGTGAATGACTCGGGAAACCACAGCGCTGGAACACAGCTGGGCTCAGGACAACCGCTGGAGCATCAGCAATGGGGGGTCCTTATGGGAGCAGCTGGAGGGAACATGGCAGAGTCCAGCAGCAGGGACACAGGAATGTTTGTGTGGCAGGATGGGCACTGCTGCCTCCAGCCCTGGCATCCTCAGCATGGTAAGGGCATCAGCCTCCTGGAATGAATCCAGAGCAGACCGTGGAGATGCTCCAGGGGCTGGAGCCCCTCTACTCTGGAGTCAGGCTGGGAGAGCTGGGGATGTTCAGCTGGAGAAGAGAAGGCTCCTGGGAGAACTTAGAGCCCATTCCAGTGCTTGAAGGGGCTCCAGGAGAGCTGGAGAGGGACCCTTGGACAAGATATGGATTGAGATAACAAGGGTGAATGGCTTTAACTTGAAAAAGAGTAGGTTTAAATGGGAAATTGTGAAGAAATTTTTCCCTCTGTGGGTGGTGAGGCCCTGGCACAGGTGCCCAGAGAAACTGTGGCTGCCCCTGGATCTCTAGAGGTGTCCAAGGCCAGGTTGGACGGGGTTTGGAGCAACCCGGGATAGTGCAAGGTGTCCTTGCCCATGGGAGGGGGTGGAATCTAGTTAGATTTTTACAGTCTCTTCCAGTCCAGGCCATTCTATTTGCTCTTTGCTTTTCCACTCTTCCTTTTCCAATGACAAAAAGGAGCAACAAACAATGACTTGTTTAAACAAATAATTGGTGCCCAAGCTGACATTTCTCTGACCAAGTGTGGGCTCCCACCTTGAAGCTGGTGAGTTCTGGTTGTGCCACATCCAAAATCAAACAAGGAAACAACAGAGGCTTAGAAATGATACAAAGATTTCCAAGTGTGGCTGGAGTGACAGTATTGTCTGTTTTTTCCCAGGAAAGAATGAGTAGAAAATTAAATGACTGCAATAAATGGTATAAAGGAGGTCAAGCAGGCAGTCAAATTTATTTTTTAGACAATTACAACAGTGTCTCATTCAAAGGGACATTGAATAAACTTGAAAGGCAACATAACTGAAAACTGAAAAAAAGACAATTTTGTGAGCAATTCATCCATAGCCTCAGGCATTTAATGCCCTGAGATATTGCTGCAGCCAAGTTCTCCTGTTATACTACCCAGGAAAAAAGCTGTTAGGAAAGATAGAAACCACCACATTCCAGGACTTACAGGAGGTTGTTCCACAGCAGCCTGTCCTGGGATTTTCTGCATCTCCTCCTGGCATCAGTGGGGGTGCAATGACACTGGTGTTGTTCTGAGCAGGTCCAGCTGTTTGTATCCCTCAACATCTGGAGATTTCCATATTGCACCTGGCCCCCTGAGAGATGACACCGTGCACTTCTCTGGTGAGGCTGGCAGGAGAAGAAGGTTTTGTATGGATGAGAAAATTGGGAATGTTGATTTCCCTTGAGGATGGATGCACGTTTAAGGAGAGTACTCCATCCAAGTGGCTGTTCCCACACTGGGAAAGGAGGAGCATTGGGAGGTGAAGCAGACCTGTGAAGCAGAGTTGGAGATGGGAAGATCCGTGTTTTTTCCCTCCTGTGGGAAGCTGTGGATAGACAGGACACACCTTTCCAAATGAGTGCCACAACCAAACAGAGAACTTGGGTTCTTTTAGCTTTTCTTTCAAATTAAAGCAGGTGAAGCCTTAGCCCATTGACAAGGAATGGAGAATCCCACAGAGGGGATCATAGAATGCCCTGCTTTGTGTAGCAACTCAAATCCATGAGGAATGGTCTTCAGGCTGAACTAGAGGAATTTCTGCATTGGGAAAGAGCTGCAAAGAAGATGAATACATACACCAGCTGAAAGCATCTTCCCATTCCCAACTTGGGCATCCCAAGTGCTGAGTGAAGCAGGGAAAATACCATGGAAATAGGGTATCACCAGGGTCATGGGATCATTTAAGTTGGAACAGCACCCTGAGGCCATCGAGTCCCTCCAGCATTGCCAAAGCCACTGCTAATCATATCCCTAAATGCCACCATCCAGGGGTTTTTGAATCCCGTGTCCTTCTCTCCAGGCTTGAGAAAACAAACACCCTGATTATGGCATTTAACAGCTCCTTGGTCTTTCACCTTAAGACATTTATTATTCTGGAGTGTTTACCTGCATGGAATCTTCAGGTGAGAAATCATCTGCAAGTAGATTTATAATTCTCTGCAAAAGGCTGCCTCCCCCAGGCTAGAGCTATGAAAATTTTGTGGTTTTACCTGAGACAAAAAGTTATAAAGCTGCTTTTTTCTTAAATAGCATCAATCAGCCTATTCTGAAATGAGTCATTCCCATGGAGCCTTTCAACAGGGAAGTCATGATCCAGCCAGGTAAAGATTTCATTGTCCATCTGCCAAGGATGATTCCTAAATTTCAGAGGAGATTTGGTGCAAATTTTCTCCTACTGCTCTCCTTGACAAGGCAGTTTGGAGACATGAGCAGCTGCCGAGACAGAGGAGCTGTACAAGAAGAAATACAGCCCGACTCCTAAGCATTTTTGGACCTCTCCAAAGGCTGGCTGCAGTCTCGTGGAGCTGGCAGATGAAATTGGAGTCCAAGATGTATTGCAGTAATTCTGCCAAGGAAGTGCTAACAACAGGAAACACAATGCAAATATAATCGAGGTCATCAGCCCCTTTTCCTTGCATAAGTACTTAAATATGTGCTGGTATTGCAGTTACTTAACTGTAATTGCTAAGGGCTTTACGGTCGCTGAGCTTGTATTCTTCCCTCAGGTGATGTATTGGTTTCTGACCCTCCTTGGGCACGCCCTGTAAATATTTACACACCCCCAGTCTACGGCTTTGTGTGTCTACTCGAAGAGGGTGCAATTAACACCAAAGGGAAGTTTTCCAGGCTCCTTACAGACGTGGTGTAACTGGTGTAGGGGACAACGATGGATGTGAGAGGCACATCCAAAATGCTTTGGAAGGGTACAGAGCAACGTTTTCTTTGCTTCAGGTGGGGGTACTTTCTTTGAGCAACCATTCGAAGTGATGCTTGAATGACCACCATTTAAAAGACACAGACTGCTCACAGATGCCACTAAAGTTCCTCTCACACCACTGCCAGAGGGTATCCTTGTTCCCTCCGACCCTCTGAGCTCTTTCCAGCTGGTCCAGCTGGCCAGGGAATGTCCATGTGTGGCGCTGACAGAGTTAACCAGGATGAGGAGATCATTTTCACAGCTGACTGCTCTGCAGTGAGACAACAGAGATGCTAAAGAATCTTTATTAAAAGGCAGAACATTTGTAGGGAAAAAAAAGTATCCAGGCACACATAATTACCACAGCATATCATGTTTTCATTTTGCAGCTTTCTTCATAACTTCTGGCACAGCTCTCTGGCAAGGAGAGCGTGGGTTAGTGAACAAGCCATCCGTGCCTCCTTTCCCATCCTTGATGTGCCAAAGAATTGGATACAGCCCCAGCTGAAGCTTTAGTCTTGGTTTAATGTGCACTTCCAACTGGCATATTTATGTTTTGCCATCCACACCAGGATAGAGGGACCAGGTACTGGAGGACAAGGTGGAGAGGACCTCCTTGGGGTAGATTATACTCCTTTCCCATCCCATCGATGGCCTCAGGGTGCTGTTCCAACCTAAATGATCCCATGACACTGGTGATACCCTATTTCCATGGTATTTTCCCTGCTTCACTCAGCACTTGGGATGCCCAAGTTGGGAATGGGAAGATGCTTTCAGCTGGTGTATGTATTCATCTTCTTTGCAGCTCTTTCCCAATGCAGAAATTCCTCTAGTTCAGCCTGAAGACCATTCCTCATGGATTTGAGTTGCTACACAAAGCAGGGCATTCTATGATCCCCTCTGTGGGATTCTCCATTCCTTGTCAATGGGCTAAGGCTTCACCTGCTTTAATTTGAAAGAAAAGCTAAAAGAACCCAAGTTCTATCCTATCCTATCCTATCCTATCCTATCCTATCCTATCCTATCCTATCCTATCTTGTCATATCATATCATATCATATCATATCACATCACATCACATCATATCACATCATATCAATTGTATTATATAATGATTTGTGTTGGAAGGACTTGAAGCCCATTTCATCTGACCTACCAGGAGCAGGGACACCTTCCACTATCCCAGATTGCTTCAAGTCCCATCCATCCTGGCCTGGAACACTTCCAGGAAAGAAGCAGCCACAGCTTCTGTGGGCAATCTGTGCCAGGGCCTCACCACCCTCACAAGGAGGAATTTCTTCCTAATATCTCATCTAATCCTGCCCTCTGGCAGTGTGCAGCCATTGCCCCTTGTCCTGTCCCTCCATCCATTATCCAAAGTCACTCTCCAGCTCTCTTTGAGGCCCTTTAGGCACTGGAAGGTGCTCTAAGTTGTCCCTGGAGTCTTCTCCAGGCTGAGCACCCTCAGCTTGCACAGCGTGTTTCCAGAGCAGCCTGTTTCTATGAGCACCTCTGTGGCCTGCTCTGGAATCGCTCCAACAGCTCCATGTCCTAATTGATCCCATCTCAGCAGAGGATATTGGGTGTGCATTGCCATCCTCATGGGAGTCAACACAACCCAGAAAAGCCAGGGATAAGGCCCACCTTTCCCACCATTCACAGGTAAGCAGCACAGCCCCAAGGACATGGTGGGAGATGTGAGATTCCTTACTGGAGACAGGAGTGGCAGGGAGCTCAGAAGCCTTTAGTGCCTCTCCCAGCAGATGATCCTTTCTGCCTTGGAATGCCTCTCTCAGTTAATGGATGTTACAAGTAGTTTAGCTCTAGTTTTGCTGTATGGCCTTTTGCAAATTCAATTACAGAGCCTCTTGTCTTGCCACAGTTGGAATTGTCCTCAGCCTAATATCGTGTTTGTCAGGCTTGTGTTTTGTTCTCCTCGCAGCCCAAGATGTCCTTGTTGTGAGCCCAAGCATCTCCTCTGCCTCATGGCCCTGCTACCTTTGCGTGCAACACTTCTGCTGCTCTAAAGATACCAAAAGGTTTTAATTACAATTAAGCCAAGTCATTTCTACAGTTTTCGAGCTGTAAATAAACAGCCTGCTTTGGATAATGGAGGTAATGGTTTGCATTTCAACTCCACTTCTAACCTCTGATTTTTGCTTGTAATATTTTATGTGGTTAAATCAATTTTTTCTGCCACTGAATGAAGCTTTTCTTTCCTTTTTTTTCCTCTTTAAACCCAGTTGTAAAGTGTGTGTTTCATCACATCCTTGTTACCCTTGGACATGCCTGCTGCAGTTAAACTTGCCTGTAGTCATGCTCCTTTTCAGAGGGGTCTGGAATAAGGAGGAGGAATTTTTGTTGTTTTCTCCTACTGCTGACAAAGGAAGCAAATTTTCTAGCTTATTAAAAGTCAGGTAAAAATGCAGGCTTTGGGATGTGGATGTATTTTCTGCATTCACAGTGGGGTTTATTGTATGGGGTGCTGGGCTTGGCGCACACATGGTTTGGGGTCACAACCCTTCTGCACAGCCTTAGTCAACCCCAGGCTGCAATCAAACTATAATTGCATGACTGTTAAACACACTTTGCATTTCCAGAGCTGCTCTAAACCTGCTTTACGAGGGCAAAGCGACTTTTCCAGGGAGGGAATTGATGGTGATTATTTCGGTGGACAGGAAATATAATATGTATCGTCAGTGCAAACTGACTTAAGCCAGCCAAGGAGTTATCACTGGAGTATTTTCATCTAGGTCACTTAAAGCCTTCATTAATTAAATACTGCCGTGTGATTTCTTTCTAAAGTTTAATCTACAATCTGTATTTTTGATTAAAATATGTGCAGTTTCAGCCAGCTCCTCACAGTGACTACAGCATTGTTTTACAGAGTCCTCAAATGTCACTGCTGCTGCCTTGGGTCATCCTTCATTGTGTGCTGCTGAAATTGCCCTTTGGACCCTGCCTCAGTCCCTTCCCCAGCACTATGCACTAAATATGAACCCTCTGTTTGTGCTGTTCCTCTCTGCTGCCACACTCTCCTGACTGGTGTTATCTTGTGCATGAGAAAAGTCACATTTTGTGTGGGGGGAGGAGGGTGATCTTCACCCAGTTTGGTGGTGGCATAGGAATTTCAGCTGGAATTGCATTATATAATTTCAGTATGTCTGTATTGCTGGCAGGTGATGGAGTCCCAGGATGATTTGGCTTGGAAGGGATCTTAAATCTCATCCAGTTCCTGCCCCTGCCATGGGCAGGGACACCTTCCACTATCCCAGGTTCCTCCAAATCCTATCCAACCTGGCCTTGGACACTGGAGCGTCTCCTCTTGGTAAGTTCCTCAGACTTGTGTCTCTGCAGGCCTTTGTACTCCATAATATTGCACCATCAGTTGCTTCTGGTAATCTCTGGTAACATTCAATTACTCCTGGGTCAGGTCATGGCTGAGTGAAGCCTTTTTCCTCCAAGACTGGGCTGTCAGCTGCTCTATTGGCAGCATTTGCACTTCCATAAAATGCAGCTCCTTGGGCCCTGGATGCTCCCCAAATACAATGGTGGTCAGTGTCCCTTTTCCTATGGAGATGGCAGGGAACAAGCGGATTCTGCAGAGCTTTGGTTATGGAGTGTTGGTGTCACTTTTCAGCTGCCTGGACTGTCCTCCTAAGCAGGAGGGAACAGCAGGAGCAAAGAGGAGTGGGGAATAAGACTCCAAGAATTCCTAAACATATTTTTCCAATTAAAACACCGAATCCAGAGTTTGTATGAACATAAAGTATTGTGTGTGTGCATCACTTTAAAGACATGCCTAACCTCCTTCTCCAGACCACAACCATTAACTCTTTTTTTTAAAGCCAATAATCAATGTTGGTCTAATTTGTTACATTGACATTTTTGCTGGTTTCATCTGAAAGAATTAATTAACATCAAAATGTTTCCTTTCCAGGTGTAAGAGTAGGGGGTCTCAGAAGTCAGATAAGTTTTGACCTTTGTTGAGAGAACATTTAAATGAGGTAAAGCCTTGGATCTTGTTGATTGAAGATCTGGTGTCTGCTCTGACAAATCTGGAAATACATTACCTGGGCCATCCAGGCAGTCTGGGCCCAGTGGTCTTGGCAGGGCAATTGGGAACTGGCCAAAATGGGAAGTGGAGAATGTGAAAATAGAGCAAGCTCCGGCCCGGATCCTCTTTCCCAGCTCCAGGGCATCCTTCTGTCTTAATCTCTGCAGCTGCATCTTGGCTAGGAGTCCCTGGGACCTGCACTCTGCTAATTGAAGCACAGCTGGATCAAGGCTGCCTCAGCCTGAAGAGGAGCTTTTCTTTATGAAACATCATCTCTAATGCACCTTGTGTTGATTCCAGTGGGTGATAGGAACCTGGGGAGAAGGGGAGAACAGATATCCAGGTATACCTGCATCTAGAGCACTTGTTCTAATTGCTTCTGGAGCTTTTCACCAGGGGCTCATCAACAGGGCTAATACAGAGGAGGACTCTATTTCCCACAAGAGATGGCTGAGTGGTTTTCTCTTTTGCTGTGGGCTGGGTCTTTCAGGGCTAGCTCAGTTACTCCAGTATGTGCCAGGAGTTGGAGGACCAGGGTAGCGAGGCAAATCCCGATCTGGCTTAGAGCCCAATGCTCTACGACACAAGATGATTCTGTGCTGAGGGTAGGAGCAAGGATAAGGGTGAGGCCTTTTGTGTGATTTCCAAAAGGGTTTATTCCCTGGAAGGTACAGGAATGAAAAAAGCAATCCATACCGGCCTTCAGCAACTGATATATGGGGGAGGAGCAAGGGGAGGGTACAAATCCTGAAGCAATGGAAGAAACTTAGGGCAGGAATACAAGGCGGGGTTTAGAAAGTACAAATCAATAAGGGAACAGGTTACATAAACCAATGAAGCATTGAGTAAGAGGGGATGGACAGAGAACTCTCTGGAGAAGGGAGTTGGTATATAGAGGAATTGACAGGTAGTGGGAGGAGGAACAGGGGACATTCAGGAATAAGGGACAGGTGTCAGGGTGGACTGGCAACCAGGGCAGGAGGGCACAACTGGGGCTAAACTATTAACATAATGGGGAGGTACAACTTTACAATACAAAAGGAAATCAAACCAAATACAATGAACAAAAATGTACCACAACAATCTTTGTTATGAAGATTGATAAGAGCAACTAGATAAAGTTTGGGTTGCCACTTAACCACCTCTAATCTTCCTGGGACTGGGTGGAGCCTGGCTGCCAAGCTGGGGTGCTGTAATGCATCCCAGGAGGGATATGGGAACCTGGGGCTTTTCCTCCCATGCTGCAGTGGCAGCTCTGGAAACTTTAATAAATAAATAAATATATAATAAATAAAGGAAAGCTTTAAATGCTTAATTTGGAAAACATGCAATACAAAATGTTTCACAGGCTAGGATAGTAGAATGAGCAGAGATCTGCTGACATTACAGTGAGTCAAAGGAAAAGTATCAAGGAGCAGGTGCAGGTGTCCCCTGTGCTGCAAAGTCCCCCTCCTTCTCACTTACTCAATCATGTATCACTGACCCAAGAGACACAAACCCTTGGATTAGTGAAATAACCTTTTTGGGCACCTTCAGACCCCTGCCTGCCTGGCACAGCCCCTCACAGACTCCCCTGTAAGCTCCACGATGCTCTGTGACCAGCTCCAGGCTCAGCCTGCATGCAGTGAGCCAGGGTGCTCTGTGACCAGATGTGTCCCTGGTGCCAGCTTTCCTTTGGAGTCTTGGTCATGGACCCATCATGAGGCTGAGGATCCAGCCCAGGTGTCACTCCACACTGGCCTCTTTGCTGGATGGTTTTCCAAGAGAGGTATCTGGAGCACAGTAATTGCAATGTTTGGGAAGGCATTTGGATTCACATTGTCTGTTCTGTGCCAGATCCTGCCTCTTCCTTGTTGTGTGTTCTTCTCTGTCCTCTGTCCTCTCCTGAAGTCCTAACTGGTGCAGCCTCAGTGAAAACTAATAATGGTATCCCTGAGAAAAAGAAAATGGTATCTTATTTTCCATATTCTACCATGGTCTGGAGTAAACGAGTTTGAAAATAGCTGGAGTAGCAAAGGCCATTTGTTGTGTCCACCACAGGTGGGAGAAGTGACTTGGCAGATGCCTCGCACCCTAACTTATTCTCTGGCAATTAGCAGGGAAGAGACAGAATCCATTTGGGTTTCAAAATTTGGATTAGAGATAATTCACGCAGGGAACACACTGGCTGTGGCTGGTCAGGAGCTCTGGCAGAGGATGATGCTACTCCCCAAGGGATTGATGCCTGGTTTAGGGCAGCCATGTCCTCTCTCTAGAGGCAGCAACAGCTGGTAACAAATCTGACCTTGTGCCTTGATCACTTTGAGGGACACTTTTTGAAGTGTGCCCTGGTGCTCTTCCCCATGAGGTGTTTGAGAGGACAGGTTACCTGTCCCAAGGGATGACTTGCAAGTGGGCAAATCCCCTCAGCATTCCTGGGAGCTGTGGAAGCCCACACCTCTCTGGGAATGCTGGGGCTTCCAAATCAGCCTGAGGTGCCCCATTCCCAGTGGCTTCAGCGTGAAGGCAGCCCGAAGTGCAGGGCTCTGCTGGTGCCATATCACCACATCCACAGCAGGATCTGCTCCAGCCGTGAGCACAGAGCACACACACACACCTGAGGTCCTTCCCACGCCCTCCAGCCAGCCTCTCCTCTGGGTGAAACCTGCAGTCTGTCCCACCTAAATGTCCCCAGAGAGCTGTGTGCCTATTTGCCACAACGTGGTGCCACCACCAGTGTGATAAATGGGTCTCTCTGCATCATGGAATGTGGTCTCTGTGTGGTACAACCTCCCCACAGTTGTCCTTGGGGTTTATCCTTGTGCCCATAGATTTGCACCACTGGGAAAGCTTTTTTTATGCCTTCATCCTCATCTCCTGCTAGGCATTTCTGGTGTGCCTGCTTTTAAGTGTCATGCACTGGTATACAGCTATTTACAGCGCCTGTTCCTGCTCTCCCAACAGTATAAATCAAGATTAATTCCACTGAAGTTTATGGAGTTACGCCAGCATAAAACTGACTGATAAGAGATTCAGGCCATTTTCATCAAGTTTGTTCGCTTGTTTGTTTGAAATTATATGTGTTGCTGTGGAATGATAAAACATAGGGATTCAAAGGCAAGTTCACTGCAAAATACGATTCAAAAGGTTTTTGACTTCACATAATATAGCAAAACAATCACTTACAGCAGTTGTATTTTATTGTGGAGTAGGATCATGGAGTTTGGAGGAGGAGAGGATGAAAATGAGACAGAGAAAGAGGAGGAAGTGAATGGAAGTTTCCCAAAACAACATCAAAGATGGCAATGGAAAATTAGGGTGCTGTCACAAAATTTTACATGGATGGTAATTTAAGCAGGTATCCATGAGAATGGGGCTGAGTGGCTCCCAAAATCCCTTCAATGGGGGAGACACCAGCTTGGATCCCAAGTGGATAATGCAATTCTCTATTTTTTGCAGATTCATCTTACAAAAGAGCCCTGCTGCAGATGAAGGTAGTAAAGCCTCTCCAAAAGAGCTGCTGTGTCACTTGTCCTTGTGTTTGCTCACAGATCCCCATCTCTGTTAGCACACTGGAAGGTGAGGCAAGGTCCTGTGACAGAATCCACCATGTTTTGGGGCATGTGGCATGGAAAACCCACTGTTTTTTCTCCTTTATGTTCTACAGAGCAAATGGCCAGTGGATAAATAATTCAGGTTTCTTTCCATGCTGTTCCTAAAGAGATTTTGAGCTGACATCTGGTTTCATAAACCTTGTATCAATGCAATTTTCCCTTCTTTGTGGGAATTGTAGTTCCTGTTCTTGCATCTCTGGTATGACACAGATTCACCCCAATGAGCTCCTCTCCCTCTTGCCAGGTGTCTGCTTGGAACAACCTGTCCTCCAGAATCAGTGCTGGTTTTCCCAGCAGCTTTTCCCAGCTCCTTCCAGCCACCATGGTGGTTTTGGTTCCTTGAACACAGAGATACTTCTGAAGAATTCCAAGCTCCAGGTGGGTTTGCTCTGGCACAAATATTTTTAGATTGAAATAGTGGGATTCAGTTTCCTGTGGCTGTTAACGAGTTCACTCTTTGCACACACGTGTTTACCACTTTAGTAATTTATGCTCATTTCAGAAGACTAATATATTACTCTAAGCTGAGGTCCAGGAAGGACAGGTTTTGGGATTGGTTGTGGTTTCTGGTGTGTAAGATTGTGACAGAGGGTTTAATTACACAACTATAGTAATTTATTTCCTTGGCTGGGTAAGCAGGAGGTACTGAGGAAACAATATCATGGTCTGAGGTTTCCCTCATCCTTCAGTGTGTGGCCCCAGGAGTGTGTCCAGAGAAGGAAACAGAGCTGGGGAAGGGGCTGGAGAACCAGGAGCAGCTGAGGGAGCTGGGGAGGCTCAGCCTAGAGAAAAGGAGGCTCAGGGAGATCTCTCTCCACCAAAGTATTGGTGCTGGGTGCTGGCTGGAGGTGTCTTCACAGGCCTGTCCTAAGCAGAGCCAGAAGGGTGGAGCTGTGCCAAATGCAGGATCCCTGTGGTCTCAGGGCAGATCCACATCCAAAGGCTGAGGTCTTTGGAATGGTCCTTGCCTGGTAGAGGGAAATGAGCCGTGATTCATTCAGGCACAGACAAAACCAACACCAGACCTTTGCAAGACCCAGGATGGATTTGTCCCAGTGTCTTCCCAAATAACCTTTAGTTGGGGTGACATTTCCCTCCATGGCTCCCAGCACATCCCACCTTTGTCCACAGGCCCTGCACCCAGCCCCATGGAGCATCCTCTGCCTGCTGATGAGAGGCTCCTGCATTATTTCAGAGCCTTCCCCCCGCTTGGAACTTGCCTATGTAATGTTCTTCCCTTACAAATTTCATCTTGCTGCACTGTGCATCCAAACGATCTGGTGATGGAGCGCACAGGGAAAAAAAATTATAATGCCATTAAAAGTTATCATAAATTTCAGATCAGCATCACTTTTAATCCGATACACAATTTTACTGCCTCTATAAAGTAGGTGATTTGCAGTGGTCTGAGGCGTCTCCTGGCGCGTTTTACTTCTTTTTAAATTAAACACACCAACTTTGTGCTGAATTCAGAGTGCGGACATAAAAAAGAGGGTAAAAAGGAGAGGGAAGGGACATCAGATGGGAATTGCAATTGAATCTTTATATATGCCATCTTGGTACTGTGGTACTAAATATAGTGCCAGGTAAATAGATGTGCTGAAATATTCAGAATAAAAAACAAATGTTCCAATAGCAGAGAAACTGAGCATGGAGAATGTTTCCCTCGCTGCTGTGCTTTAGAGGCTAAAATGCTGTTGTTTAAAACACTCTCTGCTGGAAGATCTTCTGTATCTCATGCATTAAATTATACACTGTGCACAAACATAGATTTTATATTTTAGATTGTATATTATGTGGTTTCTAACCCTCCCCCCTGCCAATGGAGTGAGCAGTAAACCCAGAATATCCAATTAATATAAATACAACATTATGCCATTTGCTGATATTAAATTTTTAGGAATGGGAATGGAAACAGACAGCATTTCATGGAGAAATATTTGAAATTAAGATCAGAGATGAGGTAATTATGCACCAGTGATCAAGATTTCACCTGCTTGTAGGCCCAGAGGTGTCAGAGCCTGACAAAACCACCGTCACCACCTGAAGAACTGGTCCCTCCCTCCACCTTTCTGCCCCAGTGATCCCCCCGCTTTTCAGCCAAGAGTTTGCAGCTGATCTCATCAATATCTTCTGGCTGTACCTCCAGTCTTTGCTCCAGATCTTAAGGAGATGGAGAACTAGCTGATGGCTTTGCTGAGCTGCTCTCTACCTTCAAAAAAGGCAAAATATTTCCCCAAGGTAATTTTGGAAAAGGTTCATCCCTGTTGTGTGTCACTTGAGTTTTATAAAATGACAAAAAATAATTAGAGTCCAGTTTGAAAAATTCGTTTCCCAATCAGTCATAGTTTTATTGGCTATTAAAGAGGATTCATGGGCTCTGGAGGTCAGTGAGGCCAAAAAAATAACCTAAAGGAAAAGCTTATACAGTCCCAACCTCTTCCTCTTCTTCTCCCAGACTGGGAGATTTTGGGTTGAATTAGTATTTGAATTTTGCCAGTGATAGCAAGAAACTAAAGTAGCCACATTTTGGTGAAAGTCTGGCCCAGCAGCTCTCCCTTCCAGGTGACCACTGGGATGACCAGTGCAAGAACCATTTTGCCTGTGGTTTGGATGAATTAGTTGTAAAATTAAGTGAATAGAGAGATCCAGCTCTAACATCCCAAAAAGTAAAAGGTAAAGAAAGTGAAAACCTACCCCTGAGGACATGGCTGCAGGAAGGAAGCAAGCAGTTAAAGAGATTTTTTTTTTAAAAAAAGGTATATTAACTTATTTTTTTGATTTCCAGGTAAACAGTTTCCCCTGACAGCCCCACGCAGGAGTGTGGCTATTTGGGTTGTCTCCCTCCCTTGCAGCAGCAGCTGTCAGGTGTTTTCCAGTCATTACTACCTTGGAACACAGTGGGATCCTTGGGGTGTCCTATGCAGGGACAAGAGCTGGATTTGATGATCCTTTCGCGTCCCTTCCAACTCAGGGTAGTCTGTGATTTCCCAACTATTTGCTTGTGGGGGCTATATTTTTGAGCTGAGACAATTTATTTCCTGGCTCTGGGCTCTATCGGCAGCTCCCGATTCCCTCCCGACTTCCAGACGTTGGTTTGATCATTCAGCTTTTCCTTCCTCCCCTCAGCTGTGCAGCACAAGGAGCTGCTGCCAAACCACTCTGCCTCCCAGTGCTTTCCTATCAGGCACAACACTCTGCAATGGACCCGAGGGCGTGATATTTTATTTATTTTGATTTATATAATTAAAGGGATGTCTGTCCCTGAGTGGAGCCAGCCTGGCGCTGATGATGTGGTGAAACACCACTGGTGTGAAAATGATGTTTTATTTTAAACTGGGACTCAGACAGGGAGTCGCTGACACCATTTAGCAGTTTGTCGTTGTTGCTGGCAGGGAAAACCACTCCAGATCTCACAGAATTAGCAGTTTCTGTGCGGGAAAACTGTCTGGGGTGGGAGGGAAGAAGCTCCCGGTGTGGCTGCAGGCTCCCAGCTCTGAGCAGCGCTGGGCTGGGCTGCGCTTGTCTCGGGAGGAAGTGCCCGGGAGCATCCCCAAAACTCTCTTCCCGGGCCTGATATCAGCCTTTTCCTCCTCCTTGCTGTATTTAGGCACAGCTAGGAGCTGAGGATGATTCGGAAAGATGTGCATCCCTCTATCTTTCCCTGTGACCGATCCTTGCTCAGTTTGCATGTTCAGGGTTGGAACGAGACGAGCTTTAATGTCCCTTCCAACCCAAACGGTCCCGTGGTTCTGTAATTCCGTGACTCCGTGATTCCCTTCTGTGTTTTGGAAATCCTTTAGCCCCACCCTGTTTCACCGTGCCCTTCGTGCACAGGACATGTCAGAAATCGCATTTTTTGCAGCGAGGAGCTGCTCCTCGAAGGTGGAGCCAGCAGAGCATCACCCGGCGCTAGGCTGGGGGGCTGCACCCTCCCCCGCCCCGCCATGAGACACCTCCAGGCACGGCGAGCGGGAAATCAATACTTTCTCAGGTTTCTGAGCATTTCATTCTATTATTAACCCCCCTCTCCAAACCATCCTATGGTCCCCTCTTTTCAAATTCTGGGAGCAGGCGTCTCTGCTGGAGCATCTCCTGGCGGACTGGCACATCCCCTGCTCCCGCTGATTGCTGCCCGCGGGGCGCCCGCTCCGTGCGCGGACGTGGCCGTGTACCTCTCTCTCTCTCTCTCTCTCTCTCTCTTTATTGCTCTCCATTCAAATTCAAGGCTTGTTTAATCAGCAGACATTAGCAACTCTACAGAAGTCTGGCTGGAAGGGAAATAAGGCTGTGGGAAGGGAGCGGGACTTGGCAATCTGCTGCTCTAGAGGGCCGGGGCTGCCTCTCCCCCTTTGGATTCATTGGCCAGATGGGCAAGGGAGAAATTAGAGGTGGCATTGGAGTGGGACGCAGGAAATCACCCAGGGAGAGGCGATGGGAAGGAGTCAGGATCCGGGTGATTGTGCTGAGCACATCCTAGCAGGGCTCTGGGACCAGGCTGCCGTCCCAGCACGAGCTCTCCTCCTCCAGGGTTCGTGTTATGGATTCCTGGGAATCTGGGGGGAACAATTTTCCCTTTTTCTTACAAGATGTTAGCTTTCCCAGGCTGGCTTTTGTTCTCCCAGCAATGATTCCCACATCCCTGGAGAACTTACATCCTTGCAGGACTTCATCCATCCATCCATGAACTGCCTCCAAGTCCCTACTCAGCCTTCCAGCCCTGCTTTGCTGTGTGCACAGCCCTCTAGGGTGGAAGATCATGGGAAGCAAGGGCTGTTTTTGCCATAGGAGGCCTGTTGGCACGATGAGATTGCGTTAATCAGTGATGCATCCCCACCCCATGGGGTGATGCTGTAGGGGACAGCAACCACCCATCCCTGGAGCACCACTGGCTTCTGTCACTTGCAATTGCTCACTGGCAGGACATGGGATCAACTGGGAATGTGTTTGGAAGCAAAAATCCCAGCAAATACCCACAGTTAACTCCCCAAGCTCCTCTGTCAAGCAAAAATTCTGCATGAATTTGCAATATATAAACCATGAAGAGGGCTGTTTGCAGCTCAAAGGTTCCCCAGCAAAAGGACAATTCCTGTTTAAAAACATCCAGATTTCTATCCAACCCCCCTTTGCTGAAGGCTCAGTATCCATCCCATTACATCCATCCCATTGCACTGGAAATGAGAGTTCTCCTCAAGTCCCCCAGTGACAACCTGGCCCTGTCCCATGGGACCGGGGCACACAGCTTCATTTTCTGTCTCTCGTTAGCAGCTTAATTAGGAGGTTCTTTATGCCTTTCACATTCAGTGCTTGCAGCAGAGCCATCTTCCTATTGATTGAGCTATGAAAGTGGATAAAATCCACATAGTTCTGAAGGGAATGGCCAAATATTGATACTAGGAGAGAGCTGATGCCTTATAAGTTGCAAATTATGCTTCTAATTATGTAGGTTCTCCTTTTCTGGTGCTGTAGGTGATTCCTTTCAATATTCCAGATCAGATCTTCAGCTGGAATTAATTTTAAAAATGGAAAACAAGGCCAAAACCCTCCACTTTTCATCCTCTGTAACTTGAGCCACCCATGGTGAAGCCCAAGTCCTCTGACACAGCTTGTCCAGAGAAGCTGAGGCTGCCCGTGTGGAGGCTGGTGAGCCAGCCCAGAACATGGCCACTCTCCCCTGGAGGGAAAGCCCTCAGGTTTCAGTTCACCACACTCCCCAGAGGGAGAAATCCCCAGCTAATATGTGTCACAGTTGTGGCAAGCTGGAAAGTTGGCCCCCTTAACATGCTTTACATTGCACACAGATTCTTTGTGCCCCATTGGCCCTTCCCTCTTGCTCCGCCCCTGAGCCCTCAGACCCCGCCCCCTGCCTTCTCCATATAAACCCCTGCTCCCTCTGACTCTCTGGATTTTCATCCCTGACCTGTTCACGACAGCTGAAGTCCCTCATCCCTGGACCCCTGGAGGAGAAGAGGGAAAAAGGCTCCCTGGGGAACCCTATATGGAGACTCTCTTTTCTTCTGTGTTGCCCAGGCAGCAGCAGCAGCCCCAACAGCTCCTATAAAGGCTCGGGCTGAAATCACTGAGGGCAAGGCAGACATGCCAATGCACCTGAGCGTGTCCCATCAAGATGCTGCTCCGGGAAGGTTGTGGCACTCTACCATTGCTGCCCACTGCCACCTGCCCCTTCCCTGGAAGTGTTCCAGGCTGGATGGAGCATGGACCAACCTGGGCTAGTGGAATGATGAAACAAGATTGTTTTTAAGATTACCTTCCAAGCTAAACTATTCCATGATTCCATGATTCTCCACTGGCCTCCTGCTGGTGGACAAGCCCGGGAGAGGGGGCCACCCAACTGTGCCCACCAGCACAGAAAAAACCCTCCTTCTTAGTGAATAAAAACCTCTAAATTTAAATTTTCTTCTGATTCTCAGGGATCGGGGAATACAATGTAGACCCTGGGACTGTTCCCAGCTGGGGCTCAGATTTCCATCACTCTCAATTTGGTTTCAGCACCATATTCAGTTTGATAAAAAATACCTACAAAAATAAGTTGATACTCCTAGATTATTTTAATGATAATTTGACCTACTGGCAACATTTTCTCCCTACCCATTTCAAAGAAACTTCTTTGTTCATAATGATTTTGGCTGAAGAATAAGCCTGCCCAGGACTTGCAAACTGCCTGAGTCAAACTGCTTCCTCCTCTCTGGTGCTTTTCCTTTCTTTGTTCAGCTTTTCTGGTTCCAAGCAACACCAAAAATGAAGTGTATGGGTATCTCCCCTTTCCTATCATGGCCCTTAGAGACTTGCCCTTGCTTTGCTGCACTTTTTCAAACTCATTTTGCACAATTTCCAAATATTCTCAAAGGCCTAAATTGGTTCTAACTCTGCCTTAGAGTTTCAAGATGGAGAAAAACAACCCCAGTGGGCTCCCCATATCTCCAGTGAGCCAGTGAGCCAGTGCCCAGGATAAACTGGGATTTTGAATAAAAGCCAGAGTTTGGAAGTGATGGCTGTGATGGTGTGGGTGGTGGGAGTACTGGGCTATGGAAATACTTCCCCTGGTGCCAGGAAAAGCATTGATTTGTGGCTGCATGGACACGGCTTCTTTTGTCTAAGCCCTTGATCCGGGCTGAGTTTTATTGCTTTCTTGGCTGTTGTTTTGGTTTGGCTCTACTCTCTTGCTTGGTACCTGGTGGTGCCACCCTGTCCTCAGTATGACTGAGGATCAATAACTCACTCCTGGCAGGGAGGAGGATGCTGTGGTCTGGTGGAGAAGAGCTGAGTGCCTCTTCCCAAACCACAGGTTCCAAACTGCTTTTTCTTTTTAGAGTAACACTGATTCAACTGGGATGTCTGATCCCCTCAGACTCCTGAGGAATGAAGTAGGCCAGGAAGGACAGACAGGACAGGACCTTCCTGGAGAGAGGTGATCTCTAGAGCTCCATCTTTTCAGCATAATCTGACCACAGCCACAGTTGTGACCTTGAAATCCCAGGTTAGCTGTACCCTGAGGATGCTCAAGGCGTAATGAGAACGAGGTTTATCAGGAACTGGAGTAACAAGACAAGTGGGATGGCTTCAGCCTGACAGACAGTAAGGGTTGGATTGGATATCGGGGAGAAATCCTTCCCTGTGAGGGTGATGGGGCCCTGGCACAGGTTTCTCAGAAAAGCTGTGGCTGCCCCATCCCTGGAAGTGTTCCAGGCCAGGTTGGACAGGGCTTGGAGCATCCTGGGATAGTGGAAGGCATCCCTGCCCATGGCAGAGGGTGAGATGAGGTGATCTTTAACGTCCTTTCCATCACTCACCATTCTGTGATTCTCTGTAGGAGTGTATGGGAAGGAAAGAAAAGATGGAAGCACGTTAAAATATTTTGGGGGATCCAGGATCCCACATGGATGGTGAAGCATGACCTGAACTGACCTACCTGAGCCCTTTGAGATCCTCAGCCCTGGGACTGCAAATGTGAGGGAATTACATCAGGGGACAAGGACATCTGCCCACATCTGGAGCAGGCAGGGGAGCATGGCCACTTCCCAGCTGACTGCAGCAGGCAGAGCCAGCACAGAAACCAGTCAGCACCCAGAAATTCCTGTGTCCCTTGGTACTTTGGGAGGGTCTTCACATCTGGAGGACACCCAGAAAGGGGCTGACACCCCCTCCTCCCCCTGTGTTGACAAATGACCCCAAACAATCCTTTGGGATCTGCAGGCAGCCCTGTAAGGCTGGCAAGACAGAGGATTGGGGGGAATGGTACCCCAGGACCCCCGTCTCCACCTCAGCATGGTGCCATGAGGCTCTTCTCTGAGCCATGCCTGGGTTTCCGTGCGGGTGCGTGGGCTTAAATCAGGCCCTTAATGTTATTTGAGCATGGATTTGTTCTTTATTTTTTTCCATCCCTCCCTCCTCTTTTTTTTTCTTTTTTTTTTGTGGTTTAGTTTCTCTCTTAACAGGAAAAAATGATCAAAAATAAGAAAACAATCACTGTTTGAAAGTGAATGAAGGGCGCTTTCTCCCCTTCCCCCATGCTTTTTTCCTACTTTGACATCTCAGTGTTTTTTTTTCTTTTAGCCGCGGTTTCTGGGATAGGTGATAACTGCCAGTAATAGGATTAGCATTGATTTCTTTAGCAAGAACAGAGATGTGGCAGTTCCAGCCATTTACTGAACTGCCAGCTTTGAAATATCAAAAAAAAGAGAGAAAAAGAAATCTGCAGAAAAAAAGCTTCTTGCAGCATTTTAAAGAAAGGAAAGCCTATGTGAATTAAAATACACACATAGATACACACATGAACACACACACACACACTCACAGCCCAGCACATGGGGTGTATAAATATATATATTATATGTATATTATATATATGGATCTCGCTCTGTGCTTTTTTTGTTATGGTGTGATAAAGGATCAAAAGAACTGTCTCTGTTCTAAGCTTCAAGAAAGCCTTTTTTAAATTCATTTGGCTTTCTTTAGCTTTCACTTGCTAACATATTTTAGGAGCTAATCTTACATATTTACTATTGTATCCTGACTTTTTTTAACCTTGAAATTCAAGCAAAGACGGAATGAGAAAGGGGGGGGAAAAAATAAAGGATTCCAAAGAGAAAGAAGGAGGGATGAGCCCATGGAAGGCTGTACTGTCTTCTCTGCCTGGAGGCATAATGTGAAACCTGCCCAGTGCTAACTTTGGTGTGGCACATTTTCTCCTTGCTGCTAGCTGGGGTCCTGGGAGGGATATGGATTTGAGGTGCACCCACCAAAGGTTGGGTTCCACCCTCAGTCTGTTGTGAATCACCACCTTGGCCTGACTGTGTTTGCTAAGAGCATTTCTCAAGGGCCAGTTCTGGTTGGCCCAAATCTGCAGCAGCTTAAAAGCCAGAGTTTCAGGAGACTGGAATAGTATTCCCTGTCCTTCCCAGGTTTCTGGAGGGCATCAGGTATTCAGTATCTACTGATTCTGCTCTTTGACTTGCATTCCGAGAGAGGAGAAGATCCAATGGCAACATCTGAGCAGAAGCAGAAGGTCCTGTGCAAGGGCCAAGTGCTGGTTGGGAAGGCGTCTGCAGATTCCATCTCAGGGTTGCTCTGAGCAGAGTCCAGGCCTGAGGAGAGACTCCTTCCCCACTGAATCCTCAACAATCCAAAGCTTGTGCCATTCAGGAGAGGACTCAAATCTGGTTATGGAGATGTTCGTATTTTTCATCAAGTAGAGCTGACGAACCACTTTCATCGGAGCTTATGCTCATGCAAGGGATGTGTGCAGTGACTCATTGTCCTCACACGCAGCACAGAGCTCAGAGCAGGATGGAAGTACAGCTCATTTTTCAGCCTGGAAACACAAAACAACAGAGTAACACAAATCTTGGTCAGCAAGAAGAAAACCCTCACTGTGGGAGGGCCTTGTGTGTGACTTCCAGCTCAGCTTTCTCCTCTAGCAACATCTCAGCTCCATAAAGAGTTCAGGATGGATTCCTGTGCAAAACGAAGTAAAAAGCAGAGGAAGGAGACAATCAAATCTGTTATTTGCAGTTACTGTTAAAACGGGACCAGACTCCCAGTACTGAAAGTGATTCAGCATTTATTATAATTTAAAAAAAAAGACCTAAAGCCTGGGGGCCCAGGGCCAGGCAGGAGCGTTCCCGAGGATGCTGCAGCAGTGGTGCTCGGCTCCTCTCAGCAGCCATGTTCTGTCCCTGATGTTATAGGTGGAGCAGCACGGCTTCCTTGGGTCAAATGCCCCCTTTTTATCCTGTTTTTTGTCTTTCTGGACTGGTTTCTGTTTGGATTCTTTTCATGAAGGTTTAAGGCGCTTGATTGGCCCATTATGGTTTTTGTTCAGGCTGGCTCATTTCGCTGGGGGTTGGTGATGCACTTTTGTTATGTGTAATATAAGAAATATAATACTGTATTTCTTATAATTACCCTTTTAACCCCTTTTATAATATAATAGCCAAACTGACAATGCATGCTTAACTATTATTTTACAACAGTTTTTAACCTATTCTTAACAGTTACAGTAAGGATAAATTGAATTACATGCAAATTGCTTGTTGTCACATGCAAGGGAATCTCTCAATTAACCTACACATGGTGGCTGAACGATTCCAAAGAGGATGGATATTCATGGACCCAGCCAAACTTAGATCAGGTCACTTCCCTTTATCTTTGTACATAAAGAGACCCTGGGCTTGCTCCTGTGAGAGACCTCTTGCTGTCCACTAGCTGGAGATGAGACCTCTGGAACAAACATCACCAGCCATATGCCCTTTTCCCATCCTGGTGTGCTTCTCCCATAATTTGCTTGGAGTCACATGTGGATTTGTAGGCAAACAGGCTGGTGGCTCACCAGCTCTCAGAGATTTGCATTTCTGTGTTATTAACAATCACGCAAAGATCCGTGATGCTCATTTCACAGCCTCACCTTCATTGTGCCCTCTAATCCACGTCCCCAGGGTCTACTTCTGACATTCAAGCTTCAGAGCAGCTTACAAGCATCTATTTTTTTTTAACATCAAACTGCTGAAGGAATTATTGTTCCCTTTTTTCTGCAAACACAGACCTCCTTTCTGTACCACCCCCCTCCTTAAAATGCTTAAAGATTACACCACGGGGATGCTGAGGCTGGTGGGATGGGTGTGCTCCAAACTTTAAAGCGTTGAGGCTTTGGGGACGGCTCCTGGCAAAACCAGTAAGGCAAATCTCCCAGTTACTCTGCAGAAGGATGGAGAAGAGAAGGGGTTATTTGATGTAGTGGTCAAAAGCATGGAAATACACTAATTCTGTGCTCTTGGATGGCATGGAAGAGACAGGAAAGGAGAAATTCAGTTGTGGAAGCTGAAAGCACAAGTATAATTTCATCTATTGAGAAGTTTGGTGATAAATCATAGAATCATGGAGTTGTCTGGTTTAGAAGGGACCTTAAATAACATCTTCTGCCATGGGCAGGGGCACCTTCCACTATCCCAGGTTGCTCCAAGTCCTGTCCAACCTGGCCTTGGACACTTCCAGGGACAGGGGAGCCCAGCTTCCCTGGGCAACCTGTGCCAGGGCCTCACTGTCCTCACAGGGAAGAATTTCTTCCCAATAAATCTTGTGGGAAGAATGCTTACAAAATGCTGGAAAGAGGAGTTTCGAGGGTATGCTTGGACTAATGAAAGACTTGTTATAAAAGTTACAAAAACCCAGGTCTTTTTGTGCATTCAACCTGATTGGCTTTGTTGGATGGTGTGACCAACATGGTCACAATTTTACATTTTTATGTCCTTGAGCATCCAGTGTGACTGTATGGTTACCTCTTCCAGGCCTGATGGCATTTGGACCTGCTCAGCTCTTTGTAGCAGCAGACTCTCCTGGATGGAGCTCCTGGCCTGGGACATTTGCTATGAGTTAAGGACAAGCTGTGTTCTGCAACAGCCTCCCATTGCTGTCACTCCAGCCTAGACCATGTTAAATTTATTTTCTGGTAATCTGTAAGTAGTTGATGCCTCAAAAACATATTCCAAAGAAATGGGTTATAATTAGCCTTTTTCTGCCTCGTAGGAAAAGTTTTTCCATTCCAGTCCTACTTTCTGTGGGTCTAATTGTAGTGGTGGCACTACAGAACATCCACAGTCTTTCCCAGGACTCTCTCAGCTCAGCAATCTCTTTCTATCTCTTTCTCTTTGATTTCCTTTAATTAGCAATGCCATAACTTCTGTGCACAGCAGGGAGACTTGGAGAAAGGAGCAGAGCCAAACTGCCTTAAGGATCCCACCTTCCTCCTGTCCCTGTGCCAGAGCTCAGGGCTCTCCTGGAGAAGGTTTACCTGGAATGCCGCTCCTGGCAGTTTTTGTCTTCATGGATCCTGCTGGTATTTAGTGCCTGAGTCTTTCATGTTCTTAAAAATGTTTTTACAGAAACCTGCTTTTCAGAACTTCTTCCCACTGGGACAGTGCTTGGCACAGCAGCTCTGCTTGGGGGAGACTTGGAGACCAGCAGAACTTCTGAGAGGTTCCTCCCTGGATCCACCAAACTCCACAGTGCTACAGAAGCACTGTAGCATCCAAAAACCATTTAACTGGCAGACTGGGGGTTGCTAGGACAGCAGGGTCAATGAAATCCCGGGTAAAAGGAGGTGGAAGTGACTTTGGTATGACCTTTGCAGCAGCCCCAGCTGGATCATGCTGCTCCAGGTGAGTGAAAAGACCCCTCCACCAAATTCAGGCACCACCTGCTCCCCCAGAGCCTGGCCTTGCACTTCAGCAGCCTTGGGCCCTCGGCCCCAGCCTCAGTCTCAGTCTCTCCTGCTGTGGTTTAAGCTCACTACTTATCTTACCTACCTATCCCTTTCTCTTTCCATAAGCTTCCTCTGAAGTCAGAGATTAAAGCAACATCCCACCTCTCCTCCAGCTGAGCAACCCAAACTTCTTCACTCTTTCCTCAGAAGCATTGTTTTCTGCTCTTATGATATTTCCCATCTCTATTCTGGGGACTTGCTACTAAAAAACCATCATGAATGGAAAAATGTAGCAAAATAATTGTGTGAATTTGTTAACATTTCAGGAAAGGGCTTTATTTTAGGGTGTTCTGAATCTAATGGAATTGGAGTGTATGTTTGCTTATTTTGAAAATGCAGGGCTTTGATTCTTCCAGATGCCATGATGATTCATTAAAAAGAGTACAGCCATTTTTTTCCTTTTAAACTGTTACCTATTTGGAATGAAGATATTCTGCTCACAAAAAGGAAGAGACTTGGAGCACCACAGTGGCTCCTGAGCACTTTGGTCTCACACACTGGTATTGCAAAGCAATATGAACAAATAAATCCAAAAGTAACGCAAATAACCCAAAATCCCATTCAGAAGTTTCACAAAGACCCTGGAAAAATTCATCCAGATTGCTGGATTGCTCTAGACAATGGTTGCTGTAATAATTAAAGCCTCACTGTGAACTTCTTCTCTTGCTTCTTAGGAAACCTGTGACCTTGGGTTTGGAAACAGGAGCTGTCTCTGAAAAGGATTTGTGGTTTGGGATAGGTTTTTTTTCTCTCTCCTAGATGGAGACATTTATCTGGAACCTTGGGGTGACAAGGTGTGGGACTTCCCTTTCCAGCCTGTCCTGGTGCTTCCATGGCCAGGTGTGAACCAGGTGCACCAGAGAGTTAAATCCAGAGGGGTGACAAAAGGTCAGAATGCTGGAATAGCCCTGTAGAGTGGGACATGCCACAGTTGCTGTGGAAATAAATGGGAGGACAAGTAGCATCCAATGTGGCATAATAAAGCACCAGGGAAAGATAGGACGGTAAAGAAAGAACTTATAGTGCCAAGTGGAGAAAGGGAAGAGAACTAAACAAGAATATACAGTCAGTTAAGGCTTGCAAGGAAAAGATAAGGCCAGCTCAGAGAGCAGAAAGGCTTAAGGGGAATAAAAAGAGCTTTTACAATTATATCAGGGAAAAGGGAATACTAGAGAGAAAGTAGTTCCATTAATAAATGAAGAGGGAGACAAAATCAATGGTGTTGCTAAAATGGTAGAGCTACTGAACTCCTTTACTCCGGCAGTATTTAACAAGGTGAGAAGAGAAGAGAAGCAGAGAAGTTATAAAATAATGAGGGCTTCGGCTGGGTGATTCTTCAGGGGAAAAACGGTTTGAGGGAGAAGGCACCTTGGAAGGGCCAGGATGCAGCACCACAAATAGCTGGGCACGCCCACGCCTCTGGGGAACTGCTCTCTTAAATCCTGGGCAATTGCTTCTGGAGAATAATAGGAAAACAAGTAAGGATGGCCTAGTGTGATATGGATGTTTTTTTATTTTCAGTGACCAACCCTGGGAAATCAACCTATCCACTGAGTTTATTATTCCATTCGGCAGTGAAGTCATTCCCATGTAAAATATGTTAATATTTAACAGGGGAAAATGTTTGAGCCCTGAGGAGAAAATCCCAGTGTTGTGGACCTCGGTGGGAGTTTACTATGGCTTAGTTTGCTGGCAGCAAAGAGCTGTGAATTACCACTGTTGCTTCCTTAGTATACCAGTGCTGGGAGTGAAGCGGCAAAGCCCTGGCAGAGTCCGAGGAGGGGCTGGGGCTGGCTGCAGGATGGAGCTCAAGGTACCTCAGGGACTGGCAAATGCCAAAACACGTGGCTTTGGGATGAGAAATGCTACCTCTCCTCCCTTTGCATGAGGAGTGACAAGAGATTAGCTGGAAATTCAGGAAGGGACTGGGCAATCAAAGGGAATAAAGGAAAAAGTTGATGTGTGAAATGTCTCAGTGAACAGCAAAATACTAAAACCAAGTGTTGGCCAAATTCACCCTTTCAGCGACTTTAGTGAGAAGGAAACAAAGTCCTGCAAAAAGCTTCTGAAAATTCCATTTCTGAGAAAGAAAACCTCATTATTTGTTTTTTTTTTTCTCTGCTTGCCAGGGAGTCTGAAAATCGAGAAACATGTGAAAATGGTGCTTACAAAAAATCAGGTTGTTTTCTTTCCTTAACAGAATATAGGTATTAAATGACTATTTTTAACTACGGTAATTTATTCAATTTATATTCCAAATGTACCAATCTTTGTGGTTTGTCATTTAGCCACCTCCTGCAGAAATGCATCGTGATAGTGTGAAATTAGAAAATGGTGCTCAGATAAAATGTAACCAGGAGTGACTGGCAGGTGTAGGGGAAAGCGGCTGAGCTGCTTTAGTTCCATGTGCCAAAAAAATGGGAGACATTCTTCCCATCAAGTGGTTGGCCAGAGGCAGCTTTCCCAGAAGTCTGAGGTATTTCAGTTGATAAATTCAGCTGATAAATGCAGCCTTTCAGCAGGTAAATTTTGGAAAGACAATCTTATAATGCAAGGCATGTGTTCTGCTGTCTGCAAGTGCCTGCCAATCATTCCCACCTGAGGAACTGGGACTCCAGACCACGAGATGCTCAGCTGGTCACTCCTGGAGCAACACTCCTGGCCAGAATCATGGCTTGATTGATTATCTGGGGCCACCAGGCTGATCTTTCCTCATTCTCCATCTCTGTTTATTTATTTTGCAATTATATTTCCCCTGACAAGGAGAGGCAGAGGTTACAGATTCCCCATCTGTGGGAGTGTCCATGGCCAGGCTGGACGTGGCCTGGAGCAACCTGGAACAGTGAAAGGTGTCCCTGCCCTTGGCAGGGAGTGGGGCAGGACAAACTTTAAAGTCCCTTCCAACCCAAATCATTCCCTGATTCTATGGTTATAAGGGTTCTTGAATGGGCATGGTCGTGGTCAGCACTTCACTCAAATTTGCCTTCACACAAAGTCCATCCCAGTGAAATGTGACCCTTCTTGCAACCACAGCTGCTCAGATGTTTTTGGATTGAAGCAGTTCCTGATCACAAAAAGGCTTTTTGCCAAAAATCAGAATTTTCTGTGGGAAGATTGATTTTCATGGAATTTCTTTCCAGAGAAATACTTCCTCTGGTGACAAAGTTTATCTCTGCATCTGTCTGAGTGTCTCATGGGCTTCCCAGGAAGCTTGTGCAGTAGTTTAGTGGAATATGTCCATCCTAGGGCACAATGGGTGGGAGTTTTGAGTCATCCCTATTGAAGACCAGATGGATTGGGATGGAGGGCACCTGGAGGTCATGGAATCATAGAATCATGGAATGGTGTTGGTTTGAAGGGACCTTAAAGCCCATCCATTTCCAGCCTCCTGCCGTGAGCAGGGACACCTTTCACTATCTCAGGTTGCTCCAAACCTTGTCCAGCCTGGCCTGGAACCCTTCCAGGGAAGGGGCAGCCACAGCTTCTCTGAGAAACCTGTGAGAAACCTGTGCCAGGGCCTCCCCACCCTCATAGGGAAGGATTTCTTCCATATATCTGACTTAAATGTCCCATTACCATGTTTCCTATCCTATCAGTTCCTGATGAAGGTCAAGCTGGAATTTACCCAGGGCATCATTCTAAGGTGCAATATCCTGCTTAGGATGTTTTCCTCAATTTTATCTTCCAAGGAAAGGCTTCAGGATTTTGCCATTCAGCTTGGCCTTACCATAAACCAGACAAACTGCTGGAACTTCCTTTGGGATGAATATCTGTGCTTTTTAGTCCTCTCTATTTTCAACAAGCTTCCTTAACAGGAGATCAATGAAAGAGTTTTCCTGTCAGTAGTCCCACAGGATTAGTAGAACCAACTGGAACATGGTGGAGAACCTTTCTGCTGTCTTTTATCTAGGGTGTGGGATGCTGAGCCTCAGGTGTGGTGTTTTTGGCCACAGCCAAGTTTTTGTGCTGGAGGACTTTGGGGGACCACTCTCCAAGCCAAGAGAAGCAATGGAAATCAGAAAGGACCGATAAATCTGGAATGAGCACAAACTCCAAGTGCCCATGGGGACTGAGGAGCAAGGGGGATGTTTCCTCCAGCTGTATCTGCAAGAGGCTGCATCATCCACAAAATAAAGTTTACCTACCCCTTACTTCCCTGCCGGATACCCATCTGTCAGAGACGGGAGGTTGGGGCAGCGTTCCTGCCGATGCTCTGCGTGGCATTCCCTTCTTCTCCCCCATTTAGTTCTACTTGTACAAGATCCATGCAGCAAGGGAGGAAATTCAGCCATAAAGATTGCCAGGCAGCTTCTGACTTTCACGCCACAGGGAAAGGAGCAGCCTCCCAAAATGCTATTCCAGGGTGCTGCAATCTCTCATCCCACACATCCTAAGCTGCCCGACCCCCTAAAACAAAGGCAGCCTTTCCCTGCCAGGTTGCCTCCAAATGTGCTCTGTGATAAAAATCCCTGCCTAGCACTGTCATTAAGAAACTATTCCAGCAATGCCTGGGCTCCCACTCAGCTGCCTTGACACACAAACCATATTTCCCATTTATTTGTTCTGTTTGTTTATTTTACTGGACCACCGCATGAACCTGGGAGAAACATGCTGGAAAAAAAAATTATAGCAACACCAACTATTCTGGGAGATACACGAGCCCCTCCATGTTTATCAGGTTGAGGGCACTGTATTTTGATGTCAATAAGCAATTTTTCCAGCCCGGTCTCCTGCCCGACCCTTTTAATCCATCAATATATTATTAGAGATAAAGTTGGTGGAAGCCTGCTGCAGTTAGAAGATAAATGACATCTCTGAAGTCAGGCATTAAAGACTAGATTAAGGCCTTGTGACACCGTTTTCAGTGCTCATCTGTGCACTTCTGTTCAACCTATCACACTGAGTGACAAGAAAGAAAAATAATGAACTGGGCCAAGGAAAGAAGAAGGGAAAAAAAAGGCAGAAAGAGAGAGAGATTTTTTCCCCCCTAACACACAAACTACATCAGTTCACACTCAGGATTAGACTGTATTTAAAAAAAGGGGAAGGGGGAGGCTGGAACTGGATGGTACTATACAGATTAAAATAGGAGAAAAGGGAATCTGAGTGAGGAATTTCAGTTTGATTTTGTCCTGGGTTTATTTTATTTTTATATTTTATTTAATTTCCCTTCATTTAATTCTTTTAATATAGGGTTTTTTTTAAATTTCAGCCTTTAATTTACTTTCCTTTCTTTCTTTTTTTTTTTCCTTGCAGGAGTGACCTAGTTGAGTTTACAGGATCCCAAGGGTTTTGTCTGGAGCTAAAGCAAATCCCATTTAGGACCAAGGAAATACATCCTTTCCAGAGACCAAGTTAAAACGTCCACAAATAGAGACCTCCCCTCCCTCTCTCCATTACATCCTTTGTCTTGGTGTGGTCCTCGTGTTGTTTTATTCAAGTGGATCAATGCTGATTTTAGAGACACGTATGCACACCTAGGTTTTATGTTTCAGAATTGGTAACCCCACCCTTTCCTTTACGGGCACAGCCTCTCAGACAAAAATATTCCCAATGATTTTTCTAGAGCAGCCAAATGCTGCTGAAGATGAATGCAACTCTTCTGTGGCCTGACCCATTCCCTTTTTCCTCCCAAAATCCAGGCTCCTTCCAGGTGTCCCAGGCTTTGAGCAGCACCGATGCCTTGGCTGAGCATCCTCAGCTACTGCACCAGGTTTCACCACCACGCTGTGGTGGGGTGGTCCTGTCCATGTAGGGCGGAAGATGGCAAGTCAACCCAAGCATCCTTCTTTGCACTGGACCAAGTCCAAGGCTGTTGCAGGTTCTAAAGGGCTTGATGATCACACTTGGTATCCAGAGACTGCCTTGAGAAGGGTTGTTGTTTTTTGGGGCATGCCTGCCCGTTGCTGTCCCATTGTGGTGGCAGAGACTCAGCTGTGGTGGTGCAGCTGGTCAGGCAGGTTCTGAGAGATCTACAGAAAACAGGTCTGTGAGGCAGCAGTCAAGGGCGGAGCAGAGCAGAGCTGTGTCTAACCTCCCCCTGGAGTGGAAGGGAAAAGTGCAGTTGTGTGTGGGAATGGGCGTGGGTCCCTCTGTGGATCTCTTCACCCTGGCCCATCGACTCCCACTGCGCTTGGCCTCTCCTGCTGTGAGACACCCAGCCTTTGGCAGAACTGGTAGTTTGAATGGGTTGTCACACCAGGGGAAAACTGTGGAAAACTGGGGACACCTTTTGGGACAGCTACCCGGTGGGAGACCCTTAGTGGTAGCAGAGCAGAGCAGTTGATGCTGGATCTCTCCTGGGATCTCTCCCACCCTGCCGGGGTCTCCGTTCCCTACAGTCTGTACATTGCTGCAATCTTCTCCTTTTGAAGATATTTTTTAATGTCTTGAAAAAAAAAAGATTACTTTGTTACAATCATTCAGCAAAGGGTTTCTGTGCCTGTAGAAAATATTAATAGACTATTATGAGGTCCTACAACTAATTTTTCCACACATATCATCTGTCTTTGCATGGTTATTAAACTCCAACAATATTTCATGCAATGCTTTCCTGCTAAATTAATTTGGTTTCTTCTTCTCCTGCTTCTTTTTTTTTCCTCCTCCACAACCTTTAAAATTAAATTGAATCTTCATAATTATGGCTTTTTTTGTTGTTCCTCATATCTTTTTCTTTTCAATTTTCCTATCAAAGTGGCTATACAGTTTAATAAAGATGTAAAGAAACAGAAATGAAAGTGTAAGGGACAGGAAGGGCTGTGTTGGGATCAGAAGACGAGGCTCTGGGAGAGCTGGGGAGTTCTGGAAGGGGTGGGATGGAGGTGAACAGGGAGATGAACAGCACCTTTCTGGGCTGGCTCCAGCCTCCATGGAAAATGATGTGGAAGAAGGCATTGCTGGGAATGACTTATCAGATGGGAACATGGAGAAAGCGTGTTCCCAGCAGGACTCATCCTGATTCATCCATGAATTTAGTGCAACCTGGGGTCATGTGCTGCTCCTTGGAAGCTGAGGTGGGAACAGGAGGCATCCTTAGAGCAATGCCCCTGGAATTGCATGAGGGTATGCCATGTGTGCCTGCAGATCCTGTAGGATTGCTGGGTGCAGGACTCTGGGGCTCTCCCAGGGTTATCCAGGCCACGAATTATCCCTCTGATTCTCTCTGCCCTGTCACCACTTCCCAAAAGTCTGGTGACAACCTCAGCAAGGAGAACAGAGCTGAGGAAACAAATGCTTTGCTTGAGCTGGAGGAGGATCTGGCACAAGGGCCTGGCCCAGGGATTGCCAATGTCTTTGGATATCTTATTGGAATCTGACTTTTAATCTTTTCCAAGTCTAAACTCAGCAGAGAAGTTCTGTATGTCTGTGGACAGGTCTCCTGCCTGGCAAAGTTTGGTGAGACTCCAGCTGAGTTTCATTCTCTTTCCCAAGGATGCCTAATGGAAGTCCTGGGAGATGCTCTCAAGATAAAGTGGTTCATCTGCATTAATTATTAATCTTCATAAATCAAGGATTTTTTTCTTTTTTTTGCTTCCTTCCTGGGAAGTATTCCTATGGAATTGAGAAAGATAATAGAGTTATTCTTAAAAGATAATTGTTCAACAGGAACATCAAAATAAATCAAATAAACAAGGATTTTCCCCATTTCCTGGAAGTAATACTAGCAAACTCCTCCTGGGAACTTGCCCCATGGATGGATACCCAGCACTAACAATATCACACTGGTGATGCTTTGGTGCCAAATCACTGTGTCAGACAAACCTGGAACCAAGGGAGAGTTTTTGTGAAGCTCAGGTCCACCTAGGATTGGGCAGACTCCAAGGAGCACCACATCCTTTGTGAGACAGGCAAGCCACTAATCTTTTCCTGAGGACAAAAGTGGCCAGAGGAAGCAGAATCCAGCTGTAGGGTTTTCTACTCAACTCAGCTGCCTGAAGAAGTTTGACTGAAGGTTCAAGTGAACTAAACTTGCTGGAAAATGGTCAGTGGAGATGAGACCAAAGGAGACATGGGGAGTTTGATGTCTGCCTGCCCCAGATGCTGTCTGTCTCACGAGCACAGCTCATGAGTGGCCATCTTTGGCAAGAGGCCCACGTTCTGGTCATGGCTCCTTCATGGAAATTATTTTCCATGGAATGACATGTTCACTTACCAATAGGTGGCACTAATGGAACAGAAATGGGAAACTCTATGCAGATTTTTCTGGAGCAGAGGGTGCTGGGAATTCTCTGTTACATGGCTATAGACTTTTCTACAAAGGAGGTATTGATTCCATCCTGCTATCACAGTTGTAGCCTGCTGGAATCTGGGAGGATGTGAAGCAAAATAAGACAATGGGAATCAACCCAAACTGCTGGTGATACTGCTAAATCTCTGGAATTTAGAGTCACATGCGCAGAGAAGTGATAAATATTTAACATTTAATAATTGCTCGATTATTAAATGACAGATTCCTATTCACAACTCAGAGTTAAGTTGTTATTCAGATATATATATTTATATGTATGTTATTCAGTCATGGTTCCATGACCATAGAAAGTGAAAGGGGTAGCCTGTTTTCCAGAGGAATCTCTAGGCACTGCATACCCAGTAGAAATGTGGTCCCATTCAGGAGGGACGGAACCTCCTGCTCCAAATAACTCCAGATGGAGCAGGAAGGAATCAAATGTGAGGTAGATGACTTTAGACAACTCTGGTTTTGCCTCATGGCCCCTAATCCCACCACCACATTCCAGCTCTCTTCTCCAATTTGGTGGCATCTACAGTATTTTGAAACTTCTGTGCAGAAAGGGCAGGATTGTGGGTCAAACCCTCCACAGATTGCACCATCACTCCAGGCTATTCCAATCACCATTGTGATCCCGCCTGGATATTAACATTCGGCTTATGCCATGAAATTTTTACAATTTAAAAGCAGTAGCCCTGTTTCTTAATGTTTTAAAGATGATGAACATTATCCTTCACATCCCTTTGCTCATCAGCCATGTGTTTATGTAGCAAGCATCTGGCTACATTATTATTTATATTGCAGGAGACTGTACCAAAAAACCCCTCAACAACCTCCAAGGAAATCAAAACACATTTGGGCCAAACGAAAGCAAAATGCTAATTTTTCCCCTATGAACCATTGCCATGGCAAAATATTTACTGTTTATGATTATTCAGGCTTCTCCTGCTGAGTTTTTACGGTGAGATTTACAGGCATGTTTGCATTTATAATATGTCAAAAGTTCCTCAAATCGCAACAATAATCCATTAAGGAATAATTTAGTGGTGAGAGACGAAAAACATGGAAAACGAAAAGCTTTAGTAGTTTAAGGCTTGTAAAGCAATGCCAAAATGAATGGATTGTTCCCTGTTTTTCCCACTGCTGCTGCCAGTGCCTCTGTTGCAAGGTGCTGGGTGGATGCAATGGCATCGGGGGATTAGTTTTGTTAAGTTAGATCAGGCTACTCTAAATTTTGTGTAAAAACTGTTACAAGTGGACCTTGAACATCTGCAGGTATTGTTCGAGGAGGTGAGGGAGGAAATCCTGTTTGCCATTTTAGGGAGAAGGTGGTGTCCTCCTGGATCTGACTGGTCCATCAGTGTGGTGGTGGCACAGAGCACAGCCCAGACCTGACAGGCTGGGCAGGTCATTGTGGTTGGTCCTGGAGCAGGCAGAGATCAGGTGCTGCCAAAGCTCCTGCAGTTTTCCTCTCTCCTGCTTGCAGGTCTTGGCCAAGGTCATTTGTTCATCTCAACCCCCTCCAGCCATGCATGGGATCTAGGATGCTCCAGTGGTGCAACTCTTTGCTTGTGCAAAATTAATTCCCTCCTGATCATGCTGAATTTAGCCCTGGGTTTGAAAGACTTTTCTTAAAGAAACCCTGGAAATAAAACACATGTTCAGAGACCTCTTTTCCTTTCAGTCTGTGGATCCCTCCTGCACCCTAGCATGGTCTCTCCCCTTCCCACAGCACTGGGATGTGCCATATTTCCCTCTGGCAAATACTCATCCCATCCTGCCGACAGCCCACAGGAGCCATGTGAGACAGAGCCTTCTGAATAAAATGTCATCAGGAAAACAAACGACATAATCAACTTCTGCAAAAGCTGGTCCATCATGGAGAGAAAAATTAGAAGCTCTCTTCAAACATAATACAGAATCCTGGGAAAGAGCGCGCTGTGTCTGCCAAGGGGGAAAAGCGGGTGTGGGGTTGGAATGTTTGCAATCAGGCTTCAGATCTAGCTCCATTTTCTCCTCAGCATTTAACAAATCAAGGAAGAAATGCCCTTGCCTGGGGTCAGAGATAAATCTTGTACCCTGGACAAAGGGTAGATCTCCTTGTCAGTACACTGATTTATTGTGACCTTATAGTCAGACTCTCTAATTTCTGCAGGTGGCTATAGGTGCCACTGGTGATTTGTTTCCTCTCTCAATGCTCTTTTACTGTTCAGCACTGGGGACCATGGTGGCCTCACTGCCATCTCTCTGGGGAAAGGGTTTAGGTGGCTGGATCTCCACCTGGGTCAGCAGGATGGCTTGGGTGGAAAATGGGTTTGCCTTGTGTGAGGGTTGGGTCCCCAAGGCCAACACCTCCCCTAAGGCCAAAATAGACATGAGAAGAGTTGGAAGAATCTTGAACAGATCAATTGGGAAGACACAGCCCAAACTTGACGTAAGATGGCTTGGAGGAGCCACCCCTTGCTTTTGCTCCTTCTGCTGGTTTGTTCAGCACATGCTGCAGAGGAACACTGTTGACTTGCCAAAAGTGAAGGAGCCAAACCCCACCCTGTCACTCAGCCCAGCTGCAGGTAAAAATTAATTTCATGGTTAGCTTAGGTTTTAGTCTCCACTCACCATCATTTCAGCCTTTCCCTGTTCTTCAACAGGAGGGTGCCCCCAAGTGCTTTTCTTTCTGACGGACTGACAGGGTTGTGTCTCCCAGCATCTCCCCATCAGCTGCTCTTCCCTAGCCCTCAAGCCACCCAGATCCCTTTGTGTCCTCAGCGACTGATCTGTGACCTTGGTGAAGCTGGACCCAGAGCTGGACACTGCCCTATTCCTGCCCCAAAGTGCTACCCTGAGATAAATCCCTTCCTTGGCCATCAGCCCTCACTCACACCCTCCAAGCTCTCTGCCGGCACTTTTCATGCAAAAAGTGGTGCCCAAGTTTTCAGGGCAAATTTGGAAAGGGGACTTTTAGTTTGCCCTCACTGGGTGTCGAAAGGGGTTCAGGCACCAGTCTCTCCACATGGATATTACATTCCCAGTGTTGTGCATGTGCAAACAGGCAGATGTGGCAGGAGTTCCATTGCTGTGCTGAAAGTCTGGATCTCCTTAAACCGGCACGGCTTTTCTGTCCATGCATAAATTGCCTGGTACCTAAGCTACCTAAAATATATTTCAGAGAGCTTGGTACAGCAGAGCCCTGATCTCTGTTGAAATTCTCCTCGTGAATAATGGTGAGAATTTATTATATTATATTTATTTTTGGAGGGGAGAAAGTCAGGGGGAAGGGTATTTATCTGTATTTTACACAGTGCCTTTAAAACACAGATTCTGGCAATGCAAATTCATGTTTCAGGCAAAACTCTTCCAAGAGCTCATTGCTTTGTGCAGGAACCCCCAAGCCCAGCACTCCCCTATCTCTTTCCTCTATACAAACATACAAAAGGATAATAAAATAGCTAAGAAGCAAGAGCAGTAAAATTTTGTGCCCTGAGGGGAAAAATGGCATATATTGCCCTGAGCCTTTAGCTGAGGCCAATATTTATATAGAGAGACTTGGGAACTACTTTCTTTCCTAGTGCAATATTTTACCTCTATTGCCCTCAGATCCAGTCAATATTTGTATAATATATATATAAAAATAACCTCAGATAGATGGATAAAACCCAAGCAAAACTCACCTCGGAAAGCCTTTTATTCCAGCTGGAAAATTGCCCTGCAAATGTACTCCACACAATACCCACTACTTCACTTGGAAGTGACAGTTGCAGCTGTTAACGCAGCTACATTATCTCATCTTGGGAGACAAATTCCAGGCTATATTTCACTGTAGCCTCGTAATGTATATATGCCCTAAAGACTGCTCCAGCCAGATCTGTCTTGCTGTATAGATTTTAGATAGGGATGTATACTTCCCAGGGTTTTTCCCTTCCCCCGGGTTACTCAGGGAGTGCAGGAGGTTAATAAAACACCGCAAAGTTGCCGTCATCACAGTTCTGGCACAGGGGTGAGAAGCAGAAAGGAGAGAAGCCTGCCACATCCTACTCTAACAAGGAGGGACTCCTTGGAGCTGTGCTTCGTCTACACTCAGCAGCACCGTGGGCACAGAGTTGAGGGAGAAAACGGCAGGGATTTGTTGATTTCCAGCTTTTCCATGCTCCTGCCCTTACCGAGCTTGGGGTCTGATTACTCTGGATCACACCTGGCTCTAAGTGGGATTTCCAGGGCTATTCCTCCTTGTTAACCCCACATCCTATTGCAAATCACAACTGAGGGTTGTAATGAGGAATTCTGGGGCTGTCAAGAAAGAAAATATGTAAGTAGGAGGGAAAAAAAATCATCTATTAGGATTTTAAATAGTCTCATGAGTCTCGCCATTATTTGAGACACTTAAGATCACTTGACAAAGCCCTGGAGAATACACAGAAAGCTAGACAGGGACCTTTGACAGATTTTTTAAACTATCTAATGCGCCTTTTCCAACTCTATCCACAAAAAAATTACTAATCTGTTGCTGTTCTTCATTACCATGGTTATCAGAGTGTCCTGAAAATGCCCAGCACTCCTGCATGCAAGACACTGTCACTTCATCCCCAGCTGAGCAGCCCTTCCCACTTTTCTGCCATTAATTTTCAGTGCCACGCGCTGCTGGAGATCATCCTGTCTGCAGAGCCCCCGTGCTTCTGCACTGGGTAACACCAGACCTCTCTGTGGGGACCTCAGGGGGTGGGAATCACTTCCCAGCTCCAAGAAAATTGTGTTGTAGAAGCCCTGGAAACTTCTTGTGCTGCAACTGGGGCAATAACTGCCTACTGTGGATCTGGGAAAATGTGGACCTGGAAAGTTGGCTCTGGCAGGAAGCCATGCAAATGTAGAATTTAGCCCTTCATGTTTTTGCAAAGGTTTTGGGAAGGAGTTAAGTGGAAAGAAGTCTTCCTGGCTAGCAGAAAGTGCATAATCTCAATGATTTTTCAGCCCATGGGCCTCCCAGCATGGATTTATAGCACCAAAAATTAACCATCACATGGAGATGGAGAAGACTGGTAATTATCAAGGAGTTACCCCATCCCTGGCAATGTCCAAGGCCAGGTTGGATTTAGCTTGGAGCAGCCTGGGCTACTGGAAGGTGTCCCTGACCATGGCAGGAAGTGAGACTGGATGAGTTTTAAGGTCTTTTCTGACTCAAATAATGCTATAATTCCATGAAAACCCATGTGAGGACCCAGGGCAGCTCCCATGGAAGGGATGAACCAAGGAAAACCAAAGCTGATGAGCAGCTGTACTCACACAACTCCTGCTCTTTGAGTTGAACATGGCAGAAGTTTACTGGTGACTCTGAGGAAAGTTTAAACAAAAAAGAGAAAAATCAAGGAGGCATGTTTATCTGGCTAATTTTCTTTCCTGGAATTAGTTGTATGAATAGAGAAACGTGCTGAAGCAAGAAGTGAGAAAAGCCTTGGACAGAGTGGCTGCGCCTCCCAGGCCCTGAAATTTAAGATCTTTATAAATGATCTGTTAAAACTATAGTGACGATAAGCTTATGAATCATGATCTATATTAATCAGGGCTACTGATACGGAAAGATTAATTGAAACGTGCAGTTCTACACAAATGATAAAGTGGTAACAATTTAATATCAGACAAGGAGAGTGAAGAAATTACACTCCAAGCTTCATGCATCATTACTATGGATATTAATATTTTACACAGTGCAACAGCATCGGGAATCATAATGAAAATCCATAACTAGTGCACAGACATGATTAAATACAACAGTCTTTAGGTGCTGTTTGGTGACGGGGGCTTAGCCATATTTCACTCCGCTGCCGGTGATTCGAGTGATAGAGTCTAGACGTGGGTGATTAAAAAGTGTTCCTCCTAAAGGCTGTTAACCTTTTACTACTGAAATGAATTTCTTTGATTTTTAAATTATGCCGCTCACTCTGTGGTGTGGGTTGGTTTTTTTTTTTTCCAAATCAAAACCTTGTCCAGAATATCAATGGAGTGGGTTCCCTGGGTTGTTGACAAAGCAGAAGTGGAGCACCAGGAAGCAGCCACAGAGGGGTATTTAAGGGTAGGAAGGAGAAAGGGAGATGATGGGGGGAAGAAAACAGGTTAAAAAAGCAGGTTTTCAGTGCTTGTCATTATAGTGGTGCATATATTAGATGCAATACCTGGAGCTGTGGAGGGTCATAAAGGTTTTATCCACGGAGTGCGGAATGGGCGCATTACTCAAAAGTGGCACTGGAGCGCTGAGTTATGCTCCTCATTCCCAACCTGCACCCATAAAAACTTTATGCTGCACCACGCTGTGACGTCTCTGCTTGCTGGGGATTCATCAGCTCTAATGGTGCTGGATCAGGCCCTGAGTGAAATGCAGAGAGAGGAGGGAAGTGACACCTGACTCAGCACTGGGAAAAAAAACCTCTTTATTTGAGTAACGCTCAGGCACCAATTTGAACCCACCAAACTCAGAGTTGGAAGAAACATCTTTGAAGAAATAGCATCTGGACTTTCTGGAGAGATGAGGAGGGTCCAACTCAGCCTGTGCATCATTTTAGCTGCTAAAAATTATGGAATTATGTAAGGGTTGGAAGGAAACTTAAAGATCATCCAGTCCCAACCTCCTGCCATGGACAGGAACATCTTCCACTAAACCAGGTTGCTCACAGTCTTATCCAACCTGGCCTTAAACATTTCCAGGCAGATTTTAAGTCCAGAAACTCATTGTCTTGCCATCTTGGACTACACTGGGGATGTTTTGAAGTGTCCCACCTGTTGTGCCTCATCCATTGTGTGGGAAAGGGAACATTCTGTGGGGTGTCAAGCTGAAGCCCTGCAGTTCCCAGGCTCTTGGTCCTGGACCAACCCATGACAGGAAGTCCTGCATATCAGAGAGAGTTTGGAGATGCCATATGGCTCTGGGTGGTTTAGGTGGCATCAGACTGAAAGCAATTGTAGGTCTGAGAATCGTAACAGAGCAAGGAAATGTAAATCCACTCAAATTTCCAGCTTGTGCCACTGGAAGCTTGATTTCTTATGAGTAGAATAAAGAGTGGGCAGTTACCAGCAATCACATCATCATCCAAAATTGCGCATTCCGACAGATATCTAGAGCCCACAACATCAAAATTCTTCCCTGTGTTTTGTAGAAATGAGATGTTTCATATTTTCTGGGAATCTTGATGTAAAGGCTGGTAGGTCCAGTCTTAGGTCCTGTAAGAGCTTAGAGGTCACAAATTTCAGAGATGGACTTTGTTTGGCCCATTTCTCAAAGCATTGTTGCTGGCTCTAATGCTCCCTGGTATCCTGCATGTTAAAGAAAAACAGGAGAAAAATGGAAAAAATAGAAAGGAAAAAATAAACAAAAAAGGGGAAGAAAAACACAAAGGAAAAGGAAAAAAGTAAAATAAAAATATATAAAATAGAAAAAAATAAAGCTAAAAAAGTAGAAGAAAAAAGAAGAAAAAGTAACGAAAAACAAAAAGGGAAAAAGAAATTCTACCTTCCATAGGTGATTCTGTTCCATCTCTCCAGCTGTGGTACAAACATTTGTGGACATGGTGCTTTGGTTCCTTAGAAAGAGCCCCAAAGTAGTTTTTGTTCTGTCAAGAGAAAAGAGAAGAAATCAGCATTTCCCAGGTAGCAGAGAACTTTCTTCTGGGTTAACCCCCCAATATGTGAGCATGGCTGGAATTTGGATGTCCTTTCTTCTGTGGCATTCATGACAAGTCACATACTCACTCAGGAGCCGCGTGTCCAACAAGTCCAACATCCAGAGCCAAGGAAGGCAACGCAGGGTAAGCATGCAGGCACAGATCAAAGGATTCTGAGGATTCTTAATCTCAGTTGTAATGTCTTGGAGAAGAAATGGAGAACCCTAGGATTTAGAAAAGCTTCCACCGGCCAAAGTCTTGGCTGTTAACTTTGGTTTGCTTACAAATTTCAGTAGAAAGTGCCCAAGTCATGGGGCAATTTCTACTTTCTGAGAGTAACCACAAAGTGTAAGGCAGGCCATAAGACCCATAAATAATGTGGGTGCAAACTCTTTCCTGGCACAGAAGAATTCCTGAAGGACATCAAGAGCTGCTTTGCCCAAAGGGAAAGAGAAGCAGGTGGCCAAACAGCAAGGTGATGGGCACAGCACAAGTGCCAGACAAAGAGGACATGTAACAGCACACAAAGACATGGTGAGGGGCTGTGAGGAGAAGGGATTGGTGCTTCCTTTAGCACTTGAATTTGGGATCCTTCAGATGCACCTCACCTCCCCCACTCCCTCCAGAGGTTTGCAAACACAAGGCTGAGCAGGAGCAGCTCCTAATCAATGACATTAATTAACAGATGAATGGCAGAGAGGTGCGAGTATTGCCCCACAAATGAAAAGCAAATCCCAGCCAAGGGAAAAAAACGGTAAAACTGTAGCAATTTCTACTCCTTACCCTTGAGATTTGGCTCCAGATTCAAAGGATAGGCAGGCGGAGAGGGAGGTTGGGAGGAGGTGGGCGGGGGGAGTTGGCTCATATTCTGCTGTGACCCAATTCCATACAAAGCATCCTGTAACAAAACACGTCTCTATCTACAAAGTACAAGTAATCTTTGTTTTCAGTACAATACTTATCTGCATTTAGACCGATGATGGCAGTGCTTGGCTTATTTTCATGGATCCAGTTATCCTTTTTATCCCTGTGAGCATGGGCGCGTGTGTGTGTGTGTGTGTGTGTGTGTGTGTGTGTGTGTGTGTCTGTCTCCTCCTTTCTGTTCTCCTCACTGTCTCCTGTGCCCATGCCAAGCCAGCAGCACTCGTAGAGTGCTGTTGCACATCAGCAGAGGTGCAAATACTGGTCAGTGCCAGTTTGGGGCTTTTGGGCTGCCCAAATTCTTTGGTGCCTTGGGAAAGGGTAATTTTGGGATCTAGACCTGACCTTGTCTAACCAAATCCTGAGCAGCCCTTAAAATGCCACCATGGGCAATGGGAAATATTAGAGAGAAAAGATCACCCTGAGATTGTCTCAGAGCAGTGCCCCAGACCCCCAAGGATACAGAGGATGGTCTCACACCAAATCCAACTGTCCCAGTCTTGTTGGCTTTTCTGGTTATGCCAAACGGAGATGATACGTCGCCAACTCCCACCATAGTTTCCATGATTTCCAGTCCTAGAAACAGGTCATACCTGGAAAGGTCTCAGCTCTTAAACTGGTGGGAGAAAGTTTAAGAGAAGAGTTTCTCTCTCCAGCTCACAAAAGAAATGGGTTTTCAGTCTAGAAGATGCCCCACAATTTCAAGAATCACCAGGGTGACAGCCTTCATGGACACAACAAGGAAGAGTTCCTTCCCACAGGAAGAGCATTCCCTGGTCTTGGTAGTGACACAAATGTTGGAGAATTGTAAAGCCCTCTCAAAGCTTTTAAAGCCAGTGGATCATGACAAGATGTTGTGAATGCTTGGAAGCAGAGGCATCATCTCACTGAACTTGCCCTCCAGGAGGTGCCTCCATGAGAACTCATCCCTCTGCTCACCAGCCGTTCATCCTTCATGGAGTGTTTCCTCCTCCTCTCTCTCACCTCTGTTGTTCCAGAGCACTCACACAGTCCCCTGCAGCTAGTCTACAGATATTTTAGGAGTATTTCCCATATTTCACAAGGGAAGAATTAAGATGTGGGCCACAGAGATGTCCTGCCCAAGGTCATCACAGGAATGAGTGGTTGAGGGAGATTTTCATGTGAAACCAAAAACGGTACCAAGAAGGCTCGCTGGAGGTTTGGGAACCACAGTTTGTGCAGGAAAGTTGGAGGGTGCACAGTTATTTAATCAAAAGTACACATTTGCTTGTGAAACATCTTCTGTGGGAGGGTTAGCCCAGCTTAGTGATATTGATTCACCTCCATTCTTTAGATCATGGCCTTGCTTTTAGTTCAGACCCTCCACTTGCTTACTTTAGTATTTCTTCTAATCAGCTGCTACTGGATTCCAGGTTCGCTTTTTACATTTCCTCGTTGGTTTTCTGGGAGTCCAGCCCTGGAGAGTATCTCTATATTAAATAAGAATCAGGATAAACATGGAATGTAATACATGTAATTCCATGATAATCATGTGTTTTACAGGTGGTTGACAAATTTGCTTAGCTGGAAGTAAATACACTCCTCCCCTGCCCATGGTCTCTGTTTTTTGTGATCAGTGCCACTTCCTCCCCTGAGAGCCACCTGAGCTGCTGCTGATAGGCAGATGACTCCCTTGTTCTGCTTTTCCCACATATTTATGCATTTCTACTTGGTCATTCTTCACCTCTGGAAATTCCTTGAATTGCCTGTTAGCTTTTGGGACAGAATCTCCAGGCTCTTCTTTGCCCCATTGTGGAAATAAAAACGGTTTTGAACTCCTGCTCATGCCTGGGTAGGCACAAAAGTAGTGGGTGGAGTTAAGGCTGAACATGATTTTCGGCTTAAATCTTCCCACTAAAAAGGAATCATTACTGGAAATAAACTGGGATTTTCAGTGCATTATAATAGTGCAGTCTGGTCATATTTTGGGGTGGTCTAATGAAGCAATTCTTCAATCAATTCTGGAAAAATCAGTTCTGGAAAATTTAATTTCTCATATTCACATTGGGGCTTTATTTAATATTTCTCATGCATAAATCTCACATAAATATATGTATAAAAACATGGAATGTTTCTGCTTCAAAGTTCATCTGGATGTTCTTGTGAGGAGAAATGTGGGAACAGGTTATGGCTGCCATGGGAACTCTGGTTCTTCTACCCTGTTTGAAAGGGTAAGACCTGCCCATTCAGCAGCGTCTGAGGTTTTGGGTGGAAAATGTTTTCTCTTGGAAGGGAATTTTACTGGGGCATTTCCAGCCTGTTGTTGATATTTCTGGAGTCAGGCTGATCTTTCCAACATTTCCAGATGGATATGAAAGCTCCTTCATCACTGCACAAGTATCAGCAAGGAGATATTGGTATTCAGTAATGAAGGAAGAGAAAGGGGATTTAAGAAATTTTAAAAATGATTAAAGGTTGATAGAACTTTTTTAAATCTGTGCTTTTTGGTGGAAAGTAGTGGAGACCAAAATCTTGAAAGAAAACGACAGTTTAAAGCCCATTTTGGTATGATTTTTGTCTTCTACTATATTTAAAGTGTCCCAACAAGTTTTTCAGGATAGAAATTTTTTTTCTCTTACTAGTATAGTTCAAAATACAGTTGGAAATCTTGAAACCATTCTCAGCCTGGTAAAACTGTCATCAATATCTGATTTTTTTTTTTAATCTTCATAGGTTCTTTGACCATGGAAAACAAGTGCTGGAGGAAGAAAGAAATTTTTTTTGTTTCTGAGGCCCAGAGTATTATGGGACAGCTGTACCCATTCCTCCATGCTGCACCTTGCAATTTTAATGGACATTAAAACTGATTGAATTGTCACTTTTAAGGAAGACTCAAATTGAAAATACCCACAGTCAGGTAGGATGGAGCTTGGAGCAACCTGGGATAGTGGAAAGTGTCCCTGCCCATGGCAGAGAGTGGCACAGGATGAGTTTTAAAGTCCCTCTCACCCCAAATCATTCCACAATTCTGTGCTTTTATGGTCTCTAAATACTGTATTTCATTATGGTTATATTTATGTATTTTTCATTTTAAAAACATGGTTCTTAACATGAAAACATTCCTGCCTGTGACATGTGTGGGCAGAACTGGGGAAGCATCCATGGGAAAACAACCCAACCTGAATGTTGGGTTAATAGTGAGCAAAAAGTTGACACCACATCCTTTATAATCCATTAAATCAAGTGAAATAGCATAGCAGAGCTGATTCTTCTGGGCAAAGGGTGAAGAAATTAATTTAAATGCCCATAAGATGCAAAAAGAGATGAAACATGGAATAAATCAGAAAGGAGTATTTGGAGGTTGCCAAAGCAAGTAGGTTTGGCGGGGGG
>VWYI01015733.1:178185-192497 GCA_013399455.1 Anthoscopus minutus
GGGGGTGGGTAGGGAGGGGTGGTGTTTTAAGTAAAAAGAAGGTTGGATGGGGTTTGGAGAAACCTGGTCTAATGGAAGGTGTCCCTGCCCATGGCTAGGGTTGGAATGTGATCAGCTTTAAGGCCCCTTCCAACCCAAACCATTCTGGGAATGCAGCATGGAAGACCTGAGTCAGATGCTCAGAAAAAGCCACTGGTGCTAAAGGTAGAGGACACCAGGATAAATTTCTTTGGGAGGTGGCAGAGTGACCAGTGTGGGATGTTTTTAGGATGGGTGAACATCTCCTGGGCCTGCTTTCGATCTGTGTGATCCCGCCCTGGGCAGGGGGTGGAGATTAAATGGTACCTCATGGCATTCTCAGCCTTGATTCCTACATGTCCAAAGCCCTCCCATGAATTTGTTGTCATGTTGGATCGAGCCCTGGTCAGATTGGGCCATGGCAGGGTGGGAGCTGGTGGCAGAGGGAGCTCTCAGATTTCCTCAGGGAAGGGGGAATGCCAAGACTACTCACACAGAACAGAAAGCCACTGGACTCAGGATCAGGGTCACAGCAGCGTGTGCCAGAGCCCTGAGACCTCAGACTCCAGGAGCCCCAGGGCCACCGGAGTCCCCAAGACCAAGAATGAGGCCAGCAGAACTGATCACACATGAGTGGAGATAACCTCCTGTAGTGGCTGTACTTTTCTACAAGGGGACATCAGGAAGAGGTTTGTGGGTGCAGAAAGGATTCCAAAGATCAGAGCCCTCTTTCATTCGTGGATTTCATCACCTAAAACCCCCAGGAAAGAGCCCCAGCTCTGGTCCAGTTAAACTCAGTGGTGGATTTAATTGCTCTTCCTTCAGCAAGTTACTCAAAGTGGGGACAGAGAGCTGGGGCAACAATTCTTAAAAATTCACGTCTTATTTGGATATGGAATGGTGCCAAGCTGTGCTTCCACGTGTGTGAGAAGGACCAAGAAGTTCTGAGTCGCTTCTTCCCGCCACACTGGGGTGAGCAGCTTGGGACTTTGGCAGAGCTCTGGGATGCTGGGAATAAAGAAATGGAGCACTTTTCCAAGGGGACAGAGAAAAAGAGACAGAGGGAGGCAGGGAAAGGAGGGGCAGGGGAGAAAATGGGAGAGAGAAAGAGAGAGAGAGTACAGGGAGGAGGGGAAATGAAAGGATATTATTTTTTTTGTATCTGTCATTTCCCTGCTATCTCCCATATGACTTCTTAATCCATCAGAATGCTGGGAAGATAATGTTTTGGGCGAAATAACATGAGAGAGAGGATAGACTCCCAAGGACCAATATCTTTATTGCTCGGAGGATAAACGGATTATGTCAGCCATTTTCTGTTGCTGACAGCTTTTCTTATTAACCGATTTTATTTTTTAATCTTCCAGGGAAGAAATATGGTTTTATGTCACAATAAAACGCCGGTCACATCTAATTCTGCCCTCAAACAAACAGATTTCTGAAAGCCTTGCAGAGAAATTTGAAATAACTTTAAAGAGGGGGTTTTTGGATAAAGTCTTTATCCAGAGGCTTGTTCAACCGCAGTGTAAAAGGTTTAGAGAGAGTGAGAGAGGGAGTGAGAGAGAGAGGGAGGGAGGGAGAGGGAGAGAAAAGTCCCTCACAGTTGTTTTTCCTGGTTGATCCCTATTAAAAGAAACTCTTCATTGTGGTGTACTCAAGGAAATACAGCTCAGACGAAAGAGTCACATGAATGTTAACAAATATGGCTATTTGTGTGGCTTACGCACCACGCCGAGCTTAGGGATGTTGTGCGTGACATTCAGAGAATGAGGGAAGCAATCATTAGCATCCCAGCAACCTGCTTAGCTGCCTGCTTTCAGACTCCCCCTTTTGATCTGACACTTTTTTTCCCTCAGTTTTGTTGGGATTACCGGGAAGATGCTAATAAAGTATCAGCCCTGTTGTAGGCAGAGCGATAAGAAAGTCTGCTCTGGAGCAACTTCCTGCTTGCAAGCAAAGCAGCCTTTGGACTTGTTGCTGGGCTCCCAGTGCCAACCTGGAAATTGGGAGGGTTTCATTTCATTCCCTTTTTTCTTCCCTGAGCCCCTCAAGACCCCCTTCTACAGATGGAGCCTGCATATTTCAAGCAGATCTCCTGCGGGGATTTAGAGCAGGCTCCATGGAACTGATCATATCCCAGCTGCTCATGGACATTTCTTCTCTCCCTTGGCTAAGGGAAATAGAGGGGGGCCCAGCCATGCCCATCCATTCCCCAGGGAGGGGCTGCTCCTCTGCCTTTCCCCCTTTGATTTTGTTTTTAGGAAACACATCTGCTACTTGGAAACATTTGCTTTCACACAGCAAAGGTTTTAAAAGTCTTAATATAGACCGAAAATCGAATACCTTGGCTCTCTCCCTTTTCTTGGTGCACTGAGGACCCTAAAACACCAGCTATCATCCCAAGGAGCACTCACAAGGAATTAAATCTCAGCAGCATCTATTGGTGTTGTTCTCTTATTGTGTTTTTGGAGTTTTTTGACTGCAAATTCCTTCTGTGCTGGGCCCTACACCAGTATGTCTTGGCAGGTTCTCCCCCTTCTGAAGAGCTTAGAGTTGGACAAAGACTCGAGGGTTTCAGAGCTTTATTGAACTGGTAACATGCTGGGACACCCAAAAAGAAATGCCTTCTCTAGGAGGGCTTTCCTATCATGGGAGTGGGCTGTGTAAGGGAAGCACAGATAAAGGAATGTAAGGAAACACATCCCTATGCATGGATGATCCACAGACAAGGGATGGTTTGCAGGTTTCCCACTGCTGGTCCACAGGGTTTACCAGCCTGGTTCTGCTGGTAGAGCTTTGCTGGGCACCATCTCCTCTGTGCTGTCTGCATTCCCAACATCCTGCTGCACCTCATCCACATCCCAGACTCTCTCAGAATATTGGGTGTTCCAAGCCTCAGTGACTTTGCCTGCAAATGCCAGCACTGTTGAGCTCCAGAGCTTCTTTCACCACACCCAACAAGATTCAAGACAAAACTGCCCCTGGTGGAGACCACAGAGCAGAACGTGTGAAGCCAAAGCCACCTACTCTGACAATCCTCTAATTCCTCTGCTCTATAATCCTCTAAAGGCAGATGGAATATCCAAACCTGAGATTTCCTCTTGGAAGTGCATAAATAACCTCCTCAAAAATCAGTGAAACACCAGCCTCCTCCTCAAAGAGCATTAAGATGAGGAAAAGATGAGAAAGTTCATGCAGCCTCTCCCCTACCTGGCTCATATCATGCTGGAATAGATGCCAGGAGCTGTCTCAGCTTTTGGGATGCTGCTTAGCTCCCTGCTGTGGGAATGGGATCAGCCCTGTCCCAGGCAATAGCAAAGAGGTCACAGCTAGCCCAACTTCTTGCTAGGGATGCCACTTCCACTTTCCCTCTTCCCATCTTGGATTTTAGGATGGATAGTCCTTAGGAGCAGTTGAAGTTTAACACATCCCTAAAAGGTAATTTTGGTTGCTGTTATCTTTTCCTTTGGCAGGGAATTCTGCAGGTGCAAAGCAAACAACACAATTTATTTCTTTCCCTCCCCACAGACTCCCAAAACCACTGAGGATGGAAAAGACCTCCAAGATCACTGAGTTCAACTTTTGTCCAATTGTTTCCTTGTCACCCAGCTTAGGACACTGAGGGTGTCCTCCAGGAGCTCCTTGGACACCTCCAGGGATGGGGACTCCATTACCTCCCTGGGCAGCCTCTTCCACGAAGAGTCCACCCTTTCCATGAAGAAATTCCTCCTGATGTCCAACCTGAAGATCCCCTGGCACAGCCTGAGGCCATTTCCTCTTGTCCTGTCCCTGTTCCCTGGGAGCAGAACCCAGCCCCCCGCTAGCCAGAACCTGTCCTCAGCAACATGGTGGTGGATCCAGCAGGAAAGACAGGAGATATTTTCCTGAGCTCCCACCTCCTCGTGGCCTCATGCGAGACCGCTCCAGTGTTTGTCAAAACAAAAGCATATCCTGTTACAAAAATGCATTTTTATGGATAAAAACTGGCATTTACTAAAGAAAACAGCTTTTCCACATGAACAAAATTAACTTTCCTAACAAAAAATGTTGGTGGGCAGTGTAAGGGAGTGAAGGAGTAAAGTGATTTGGTCCATTGATTTCTGGGGTAAAAAGAGAGAAGGAAACCTGAGGAAGGAAGCATGTCAAGTTTTACTTACCATAAACGATACCATCAAATATTTAGAAATTTTTCCCTGTGAGGGTGGTGAGGCTCTGGCACAAGTTGCCCAAAAAAGCTGTGGCTGCCCCATCCCTGGAAGTGTCCATGGCCAGGTTGGATGGGGCTTGGAGAAACCTGGGAAAATGGAAGATGCCCCTGTTCATGGCATAGAGTAGAACAGGATGAGTTTTAAAGTCCCTCGCAGAGAAAACCATTCTGGGATTCCATGATTTTATGATCTCTTCTCCCCTCCAGAACTTGGGACATGATGGGATGGAGCCTTTGGACCGGGAAAAACTCAAGACTTAGGGATGGAAGCATCAAAGTGAAATGAGATGAGTTTTTTGTGTGGCTGCACCAAGATCAAAAGATTTTCTGATGACCTTGACCTCTGGCTGGGAATATGCTGAGGAATTTGGTGCTAGGTTCCTGCAATCCTGCTGGTGATCATCCTTCCCTGGGCTGCACTGAGTCCCTCCACAAGCTGAAAGTACAAGCCAAGCAGCAACCAAATAAAGCCACATTAATCCCAGCTCCATTAGAAACACAGAAAATAAATAAATGCTTTTTTCAAATGTGGAAAAGAAGAAAAATCAATAGAGAAAGAAATATTATTTTTAATCTTCTAAGAGGTTTTTTACAAACAACAGGGAGGGGAAAAATTGAAAGCCATGAAAAAAGACTTGCCAATGTCCTTTTAACCTTTATTTATTATCACTCAGTCCACATCAGCCCCTTACTGCAAGATAATTTGGAATTTCATTTTAATTTCAATGTATCACATAATTCAACAGCTTTCCACATTTTTTTCGGGTTTTTTGTTGTGTTTTTTTTTTTACTGGAAACTTTAAAAATCTCTCTATAGGAAATGCATCTCATAAAAAAGCACCCCACAACCTAACCCTTCTGCAGCAGTTACTTAATTTGTAACATGAAAAGAGTTTGTGCTAAAATATGATAAAAATAAAATCAATAAACTTCAAAAAAGGAATATTCCTTAATAACATGCTTTATCTTGAAGGGTGCCTGTTCTTCTGCTTTTCTTTGCTTTTGTCTGCTGCTTGCATTAGAGTGGAGTTATTTTAAGCCTGGCTTTTTGGAAGCCTTGTACTGAGCCTTGTTGGGATGTGTTTAATGTCTGGGTCTGGCTGTGCTGAGGGAGCTCAGGAGGAGCCTGGGACAGGCTGGGAGATGGATTGTTATTACCAGCAAGGAGCAAGCAGAGAAAGCCTGGCAATTCCCATGGGCTTTGTCCTCCAGAACACTCTAGTTCCTGTAAGATCTCCCATGGGAGATGCCTCTGCTTTCCCAGGTCCATGTCTTGTGTTGTCCTCAATGTCGCTTGTCCAAGATGACAGTGAGGTCTGTCCTTCCCTCCCAGCGTCTCCAAGCAACAACAACCAGGCTGCAGGTCCCCTGGATGCTGCTCCTGTTGGAGTAATGGAATATCTTGAGTTGGAAGAGGTCATCCAGTCCAACTCCTGCACAGACACTCCAACAATCCCACCCACCCTGTGCATCCCTGAGAGCATTGTCCAAATGCTCCTGGAGTTCTGACAGCCTGGAGGGGCTGTGCCCATTCCCTGGGGAGCCTGGGCAGTGCCCCAGCACACTCTAGGGATTTTCCCAATATCTGAAACAGCTCTAGCTGTTTCCTTGGGACATGTCCCTGGTCACAGAGAGCAGAGACTGGAGCTGTCCCTCGGGAGGAGCTCCAGATCAGGGTGAGGTCTGACTTCCATCTCCTCTTCTGCAGATGAACAAGACAAATGGGCTCATCAACTCCCCATATGGCTGCCTTTGGAGACCCTTCACCATCTTTAGATCCCTCATTTGGACAGTCTCCAATACCTCAATGTCTTTTTTATACTTTTTTATACTTTTTTATACGTATTCCCAACCTGTGCCCAGGCCTCAAGGTGAGGCCGCCCCAGTGCAGAGCAAAGCAGGACAATCCCCTCCCTGGCCCATCTGGCAATGCTGGGCCTGATGCCCCTCAGGACCAGGGATGTCCCTCCTGGCTGCCAGGACACTGCTGACTCAGATCCAGCTGGCCATGGCCCAGGACCCTCAGGACCCTTCCCACAGCTGCTCTGCAGCCCCTCCTTCCCCACTCTGTATTTCCAGGGTAGCCTAGTCCCTGGAGCAGGATCCAGCACTTCTCTCTGTTCAGCTTCATTCAGTTGGTGACTGCCCAGCTGTCTCACTTGCCCAGATCTCACTGCAGGGCCTTTCTGCTTTCCAGGGAATCAACAGCTTCTCCCAGCTCAGTACCAGTGGCAAATATCCTCAGCATATCCCTTAAGTATCACTGCCTCACTCTGGCTTTAAGATCAGGGTTCAGGATGTCCAGGAGAGCATTTGGTGATGGTGTGCATCCATATCTCAACCCATACCCAAAAAACAAAATCAAAAGAGGAACTTGAGATAAGGTGGGAGAGATGAAACTTCTTGATACAAATGGTCCCGTTAATAGATGTCTTGGCCTTGGACTCATTTGTTGAACTGGAACTCCTTCAATTACCTAATTTCTCTTGCAAATCGTGACTAATTTGCAAAATAACTTCCTTAGGCTTGTTCTCTTTTTACCACTTTCTTATTTTCTTTACAGATTCCAGAGCAATAATAGGACCTGATGCAGAGGGTGCGTTTGGTCGGGGTTCCTGGCACTGACAGGAGGAATCTCATATTTTCATGTCAGCTCCTCTCCTGAGCCTTGTTTATCAGGGGGCTCCTGAAGTCATAGGCACAATAAGGCTGTTAGTAATCCAAATTATCTGCAAGGAAGGTGGCAGAGACCTGCTAATGAGCAGAGGGACAATAAATTCTCTTCCAAAAAAGCTCCACCCCAGCCCTCAAAGCCGCCCCCAGCAGCACTCTGAAAGGTGATGGTTTTTCCAGTGCAACCAGGAAAAAGTCAGGAATTGAAATGCTGTTTGACAGCTCTGTCATTGGCATCTTGCTACAGGAACCACACTGTGTCACCCAGCAAGTGTCACTGAGTGGCCCCTAGATCAAGTCATATTATTTGTGACATTCCAACTGGGGAGGAGAAACCCAAGCTGGACCTGCTTTAAAGCATGGATTCAGTGAAGCCAGACAAATGTGGTGGGAATGAAATATCCATGTATCCGTGTTCCACTCTGCATAAAACCAACAGTTTAGTTCCTGCCTTGACATTCCAGTGTGATTCCCACTCCTGCTTACCTCTCCATGCTTCTCTCTTGGCTGTGCAAGGAGTTGCAGGAACTCTGGCTTGAAATTGGTGCTTGTCCAGGCTCTGAGCTCCAAGCACTCAGAAAAACATTTGGGTTGGAAAAGGCCTTTGAGATCATCTATAGTTAGAATCGAGGCTGAACCCTTGGGGTAACATTTCCCTCTGCCCTTGCCTGGCTCCAAGGGGTGACCTGGAGACCAACAGCAGGTTTGTCATCAGTGGAAGTGGACAGAGTCTTACCCTTACCCAGAGTCTTTGTGATCCACCCAAAGATCTCTGGGATGTTCAGACTCACACTCAGCAACTGATGTCCTAAAATCAAAGGGTGGGGAAGTGCAGGAGGCTGTAAAAACTCCTGACCCAGCGGGGTCTTCAGCTCCCCACTGGGAAAATGACAAATGGAAAACAAAAAATGCTGAAACCATCTCTACCCCAGAAGAGAGTGCTCTGGGTCCAGAACCCAGGGTCAAGTAAAATAATTCTGACCAAAATTAAAATACTGCCCTTGACTTTCTAATAGGTAGAAATTGGCTTCACCTCTCTAATATATATCCCCTTGCTTACTAGTCTTGAAAATATTCCTGGGAAAACAGGCCTGGACAGTAGGCAACATAAAGAGATGCTAAAAAGCCCAACACAGCTCTGAAGGACAACCATCCCTAAGCCCCATCAGTGGCATTTCCCAGACAGTCTCATTTCTGCCCAACTCCAAGCCTGAGTCACTTCTAAGTCAAGAGGAAAGCAATGAGATTTGGCTGCAAATGCTGATTTCTGAGACAGAAACACAGCTTTTGGAGTCAGCAGAGTTATCCATGAACAAATCCCCTTTATATTGCATCAGAAACCTTTAGGATAATGAATAGTTTCGTAGGGATAAAATGGAACCATTGCAGTGTTCAGATCTCCATGGTGCCCCTGATGAGTGAGAGAGAGAAGATCTGCAAAAGCTGAACTTTTAATTCATTTTCTATGGATTGTTTTTGTTTGTTTGTTTGTTTGTTTTGTGTTTTTTTTGTTTTGGTTTTGTTTTTTTTTTTTTCTTTTTCTTTTTTTCTTTTTCTTTTTCTTTTTCTTTTTCTTTTTCTTTTTCTTTTTCTTTTTCTTTTCTTTTTCTTTTTCTTTTTTTCTTTTTCTTTTTCTTTTTCTTTTTCTTTTTCTTTTTCTTTTTCTTTTTCTTTTTCTTTTTCTTTCTTTTTCTTTTTCTTTTTCTTTTTCTTTTTCTCAAGGCAAAAGTTTTTGTTTGTGAGGTCTGCGAAATGAAGAATCCTTTAAGCCCAGGAGCTGTTACACTTTGGAGTGCTCAGGCTGCCCCAGCCCTGGCAGAGATGGTGATTTCATGCAATTATCATCCCCCACACCACACAAGCATGAGTACCCAGTCTGGGAGCAGAACAGCAAACTCATCATGCCCTATTTAGCAAAATGTTCAGTGCCAACGTGAAATTCTGACCCTCACATTTTATTAAAAGGATTATATCTTAAAGCAAACTATTTCAGTCCTTCACTAGCTTCTCCCTGGGAAAACTTTCAAGACAATTTTGAGGACCGTGGCAGGATCAAGATGAAACAGTTCTGCCTTTCCATCTTATTTCTTCCAGCTCAGATCTGTTCCTTCCTCTGGTGTGTCCTATTCTGTGGTGTAACCCTCAATTTGCAGAGGAAGCATCCTTTCCCAGGAGCTCATCTTGCTTCTAAATTATTGTGGGCATTTAAACAGCTTTGGGGATAGTTCTGTGGTGGACATGGACTCAAACACAGAGCTGGGAGGTCTCCACCAGGTGGAAGGTGCTCCCACTAGGTCACCTGCATGGCTTGGGAAGCCAGAAAAACCTCTTCAAGGCCAGTGGTGCTGGGAAAGCAATTTTACCCCAGCTTGGGTTTGTATCCATTTTGGTTAATCATAAAAATATACAGTTCCTATTGTATAGGATTGCATACGGATGTAGCAGAAAAGTGCGGGGGGGCCCCATGTTGGGGTAGATTTGATAGAACAGCTTTGTGTCAAATGAATAGGTAGGTTTATTATAGACTTCCCTTGCTCCAAGCTTCAGATGAGAGAAATCCTATAATCCCACCCTGCTTTAATACTGGATTAATGTGGATTTGTTAATAAAATGCTAGTGAAATTGAGAATAATTTGTAATTAACTCAAACTTCTACTCCCCGCATCATTTTGAATATTTTTTAATAGAGATGAGGGACAGTTTCTGTGGCTGTACGCACTCTGACAGAGCAGGTCGAGTGGGAATCCTGCTGGAAAAACCCAGAAACCACTACACCAGCTGGAGCTCATGGCAGAGGAAACTCTACCCAGACAATGCAGCACACCAGCCACAGATCTGCTGACCTCAGGAACCAAATTCTGTTACCAAAGGCTGCTCAGATCCAAGGTGTTAACACTTCTGGGAGTAAAATCCAAAACATTAACCTTAAAACAAGGATTGCACAAGTACAAGTGTAACAGCCAGCAAGTGCCATATGAACAGTGCAGGAACAACCGAGCAGTTGTGGCAGATGGAGAACTGCAGCATTAACAGTGCCCAGTGGTACCTCCTCAAAGCATAGAAAGATTCTGCTCTGTGAAGATAGATTTCAGACAAGATCCTTCTCTGATCTAAAAACAGAAATTGAGGATTTGTACCAACAGCTGGAGTGGAAGGCCATCCATCTCCAAATCTTGCCTCTTGCAATGGTTCAAAAATGAACTAAAATGACTCATTTGTTCAAAGATGACCATGCCATGAGGCAGGAGAAAGGTAGAAGAGTGAGACATGTAAAAGGGAATTTTACACTGGGTAATTTTGGGGAAGGTTTGCATCCACTCGAGTTAATCACAGCAATGTCATGGTTATCCTATCCTATAGGATTACACAGGCCGGCTCTCTCATGGAGCAGCAGGTCAGGAGAGGAATCAGAGGTGGAGATGGGATGGTCTTCAAGGAACTGCTTGGAGGATTTGTCTTCATTAGACAGAGACCAGCCATATCCCTGTATGGAGAACATATCCCTGTATGGATACATGGGACAAAGACTATGGGTTGAGCGTCAGAAAGGCCAAGTGCTGGGTGTGCACTTGGATCACAACACCCCCATGGCATGCTCCAGGTTTGGGACAGAGTGGCTGGAAAGTGCTCATCAGGAAAGGCCCTGGGGGTGCTGGTGACAGTGGCTGGACATGAGCCCAGGTGTGCCCAGGTGGGCAAGAGGCCAATGGCCCCAGCAGGCCCAGGCCAGTGACTGTCCCTCTGTGCTGGGACACCTTGAGTGCTGCATCCAGTTCTGGGCTCCTCATGAGGGGCTGGAACATGTCCAGGGAAGGGAATGGAGCTGGGGAAGGGGCTGGAGCACCAGGAATAGCTGATGGAGCTGGGGGCCAGGATTACAGGAGGCTCAGGGGGGACCTTCTGGCTCTGCACAGCTCCTGACAGGAGGGGACAGCCTCGGGGGTTGGGTGGGCTCTGCTCCCAGGGAGCAGGGATAGGAGGAGAGGAAATGGCATCAAGTTGTGGAGGGGAGGTTCAGGTTGGATCTCAGGAGGAATTTCTCCATGGAAAGGGTGGTCAAGTGTGGAGGGGGCTGCCCAGGGAGGTTTGGAGTTCCCATCCCTGGAGGTGTCCAAGGAATACCTGGAAGTGGCCCTCAGTGCTCTGGGCTATTTAATAAGATGGAGATTAGACACAGGCTGGATATGATGATCTTGGAAATCTTTTCCAGTCTCAGTGATTCTGGGATTCTGTGAGAAGGTGCCATTTATTTTTCCATGGCAAAATCAGCTCCTATGAATCTGAGAGGGAGCCAGGCACACCCAGCATGAGTGACACCCAAACAGGTGCTGCAAAGGGAAGGTGCTCCAAAGAAAACTAAGGAAAATCCCCTTTTTACTCTAAGCCAAACAGACTCAACTGGTGTCTCAGGCTGGAATTTACAGTATTAACCATCATTGGCTCTCATTTCAGCCTGGATTTGATCACTTCATCTAGAGCTTTTATTGCTGACTGCACTCATCTGCAGAGCGACACTTTGGAAACTTCCCAGTCATTGACTCCCTTCTTGGATTAGGTTCACTTGCAGTCAGGTCAGTGGTGAAAAACCCCAGGAGAGCAGCATCTGTCCTTCGTTGTCCTCAGCTCTGGGGACAGCCAGCTGCCAGTGGTGGATAACGAAAATAATGAGGACTTTTGTCCTCCAGGTGAAGTCTTTTAAAGGACTCCTAACCTATAGTTAAGACTTGGTGTTCAAGGGAGGATTTGTTTCATCTTGGGCTCTGTCTCTCTGTTTCTTCCTTGGCGTTTTTTCAATCTGGACACATTTTACAGCTCAGCAGGAACGTTTTAAGAGGAATGATGTGCAGTGCAAAGCTCAACGATACCCAGTAGTCCCTTCTCTACCTGCTTTATAAACTCCTAGCTAGCTGGCCTGCCACTTTGGGCATCACCTCACTTCAAATGGTGGAGCTTCCTTTGTTGTTGAGTGGCTGATATAAGAACACTGAGCAGGTGAGTTCCTTGCATTTGTGAGTCATGCAGGACTGGGGTGTAGATTCCTGGGCTGTTGAGTGACTGATACAAGAGGCTGCTGGGAGCAGGGGTGTGGCACATCTGTGAGGGTGTGTCATGGCAGTTTGCCTGGCAGTTCATGCAGCCAGGGCCGCAGGTTTTCTTGCTAGTAAGGTTTGCTGTGTGGTTTTTTCTGATTTTTTTTTTGGGGGGGGGGGGGGGGGGGTTCTGTTAGTAAAGGGTTTTACACAATTGAAAACTGTGGTTAGTACAAGTGTATGAAACCAAATGGAACCCTCCAAAAAGGATGCATCTGAACAGACTCATTCCTGTTTGGAGTGTTTGAGCTTATCAGTGGTTTCAGGGGCTGCTGAAGAGGAAACCTTACTGTGGTGTGAACAGGTGAACCATCTCCTTTCACTGGTGGCCAAACTGAGGGAGGAAGTAGAAAGGCTAAAGGAGTATTAGGGAAAGTGAAAGGGAGATAGATTGGTGGAGTTCAGCCCTTCCATCCTTCAGGGAGGTCTACCAAGAGTCACAGGACTCCCATGCCTCCCACTGTCAGGCAGTTGAAGGACACCTGGTAGATGAAGGGGAGAGGGAACAGATCCCTGCTCGAGGAGGTAGTAATAAAAATTCCTCCTGACCCCCATCCCCTAGCCAGGTGCTAGGGGATTAAGTATGAGTCCCTGGATCTAGAGGGCCAGGTGATTTAGAAGAAAATCATGCCCAGTGAGCCTCCCAATCGCAATTCATCTGTAAGATGGATCACCACCTCTAACATCAAAAAGAAGAGAAGGGCAGTCCTAGTGGGTAACTCCATTCTGAGGGGAACAGAGGCCCCTATGTCTACTGGACCCATCCCACAGGGAGCTTCTGCTGCCTCCCTGGGGCCCAGGTATGGGATATCACTGAGAGACTTCCTCGGCTGATTCAGCCCTCTGATTATTACCCACTGCTGATACTCCAGTCTGGCAGTGATGAGATCAAAAAGAGGAGTGTCCGGGCAATTAAAAAGGACTTTAGGTCATTATGTCAGGTGGTTGATAGGACAGGGGCACAGATAGTCTTTTCCTCAGTCCCTTCAGTGGCTGAGAAAAATGGTGAAAGGAATAGGAGAACTCACATCATTAAAAAATGGCTCAGGGGTTGGCATCATTGGCAAAATTTTGGATTCTTTGATCATGGGGCAACTTTTACAACACCTACCCTGCTGGAACCAGATGGGCTCTGTCTCTCTGTTAAAGGCTGAAGATTTTTAGCTCCTTAATTGGCAGACCTCACTGAGAGGGCTTTAAACTAGGTTTAAAGGGGGAAGGGGATGCAGCCGGGCTCACTGGGAGCAGGCCCAAGGGTGGTGAGCCTGAGTTAGGGGTGAAATCAGCAGCCCAGCTGAGATGCATGTACACCAATGCATGGAGCATGGGTAACAAACAAGGAGAGCTGGAGGCCATGGTGCAACAGCAGAGCTGTGATGTATTTGCCATCACAGAAACATGGTGGGATGACTGACATGGCTGGAGCACTGCACTGGATGGCTACAAGCTCTTCAGGAGAGACAGGAAAGGGAGAAGAGGTGGAGGGTGACGCTTTATATTAGGGAGGCTTTTGACACCATAGGTATTGAAACTTATGAAGATAGAGTGGAATGCTTATGGGTAAGAATTAAGGGAAAGGTTAACGAGGCTGACATCTTACTGGGAGTCTGCTATTGCCCACCCAGCCAGGAAGAAGAGGTGGACAACTTATTCTATAGGCAGGTGGAGAAGGTTTCAGGATCCCCAGCCCTTGTTATTGTAGGTGACTTCAACCTACCAGACATCTGCTGGGAACTTAACACAGCCGAAAAATGCAGTCCAGGAAATTTTTAGAGTGCATGGAGGACAATTTTTTGTAGCAACTGGTGAGTGAGCCCACCAGGGGAGGAGCTATGTTAGATCTGTTTGCAAATAGAGATGGGCTGGTGGGAGATGTGGTGTCGAAGGCCGCTTGTAGCACAGTGGTCATGCAATTATAGAAGTCTCAATATTTTGTGAAATCAGGCGGAACAGCAACCAGATTTATACATTGGAATTCTGGAGGGCAAACTTTGGCCTATTTAGGAGACTTATTCAGAGAGTTTCTTAGGAAGCAGCCCTTAAAAACAAAGGAGTTCAGGAAAGGTGGGTGAGCTTCAAAGCAGAGACCTTGAGGGCACAAGAACAGAATATCCCTGTGTGCCAAAAGACAAGTCAATGAGGCAAATGTCCAGCCTGGATGGGCAAGGAGGTTTTGGAGGAACTTAGGAACAAAAAAAGGATATGTCATCTTTGGAAGGAGGGTCAAGTCTCTCAAGAAGTATTTAAGGGGGCTGCTAAAGCATATAGGAAAAAAGTTAGAGAGGCCAAGGTTCCGTTTGAACTTAAAATGGTGACTTCTGTAA
>VWYI01015734.1:2550-44140 GCA_013399455.1 Anthoscopus minutus
TTCATGGGTTTTTCCCTCTGGTCATTATTATTAAAAAGAATGATGCATGGTACATTCATATCCACAGAGGAAGGTGGCCAAAAATTATATTTAATTCAGAAATAGTAAAGGAAGACTCCTAATAAAGAAGCAATTCTAAAAGCAAAACACATACACACCATTTGATAATTCCTTAATAAGAAAAATGGCAAAAAAGGCAATTTACTTATGGACGGCCCTTTTGTTTGTTTTCTAGGTAGCACTGTGACTGACAGCCTCAGGCAAGATTGCATTTCCATTTTCAGCTAAAAAACTCAAGAATTCTCAGACTTCTGCAGCATCTTCTGAAGCTTACAGAGAAGTCTGAACAGTTACAGACGGCCTTGGATTGTTAAATTGTCTCATGCTTGGTGACATTTTAGCAACATATCCAAGTGCAGAGACCAGCTCAAAGAAATACTTTTTCCAGAAAACATTATTTTAACATACATATTAACATACAACACCCTTGGAGGAGATGTGATAACTAAATTATACCAGGCTATCCCCTTCCTTTTGTATAAAAGAATCTGTTACCAGAGAATATCTCTTCATATTAAATTCCTAATAAAAAACAACCATAAAGATCATGAAATGTTTTTATTCTTTAATAGCAAAACTATTTTAAAACAAGTTGTAATCACTCATTACATATTGCTTAACAGTTCAAAGAGCAATGATTTGAAAGAACATTTCCACAGCTGTTCTTTCAAAAATGAAAGGCTATTTTCTGACCTGCTATCATTTAAAATAAGTATTAAAATACATATGTCACTATAAACCTGCACTAATATTAATTTGGAAATTCCAAGTCAAGATTATTTTAAAGGCACTCTGCTAACAAAACCAAAGGGATGTTCTGAGAAGTCTGTCATGCAGATTACAGCTGAGTGCACTGCAGGCTCTTTCTTTGTTTTTAACTTCTGAACACCAAGTTCAAAGCTGCACAGTTCTCCTGCAAGTGCTTTCTTAAAATGAATGAAGTCAAAACTATCCTGGAAAGGAGACCAGGACTGTGAACAGCAATTACAATTAAGAATGTCATTAATAAATAGTAGGATTTACTGTGCTAAGGCACGGGTATGAAGAAGTGTTAGGTGAAAAAAAAGAAAGTGAGAGGCAATAAAAGAACATGGCAAGGCTTTGACAAGTAAAAGGAGCTGAGGTAAATGAATCCTACTGGGAACAGATAAGCAGCAGAAACTATGATCATTTCCCTGCAGTCACTGTGGTAACACCTGATATTAGTCTATCAGAAAAGACCTTTGAAAATCATTGGCAAAACTCCTGCTTGTTAAGACTCACAAGTTACCAGTGCTCTAGTACAGACAGCCCTAATCCCATTGACAACAGCAAGGGAGCTGAGTGAACTGCACAGTATAAAACCACTTTCTAGGATTTTTTCTTTAAGAGCTGAAAGTGGAGCAGCTTTATGCACAGAACTGCTTTGAAAGGAAATTAATGAACTGCTATACTATTTATCTGATGTCAGCTTTGTATCTCTTCTTATTCTGGTCTTAACACTACAAGACTTGTAAAATCTATTGAAATGCTGCAAGGGTGGTGTTTCCAGAATAGTCTGCTCAAGTCTGATTTATTTTCATTTTAAAAATCAGTTTGGTGGTCCAATCTCTCATCAGTTTCACAGGAATCCCTGAAGATTAGTGGGATGTCACTTGCAGGCTTTTATATCAGCTATTGCACTTCCCTGATTCATAAATCTGATACCATAGATTAAAATGATACCTTGCCCAGAGCATCCCATGGCACTTGCACACGGTGTGAAAGACCCCGCTTTTTGTCTCAGACCTTTCCTTTACTTTAAAGTCCCTTATTTATGCATTTGAAGCTGTCTGTTGTGTGCCCAAGCACCATGGCCCTTTGTTTTTCCCAGAAATCCTCCCGTTCCCATCACTTTACCAGAGCCCTCTCTTACCCTGAAGCTGAGCCTCAGAATGGAGGGAGAAGCCAAGAGTCCAGGAAGGAGATGTTCTCCCTTCAAGGCTGGTTTTACCCTGTGTTGAGGGTGTTTCTGCTCAGATCCTTCCATCCTCCACTCTGGCCTCTTCCACCATCTGCTGCAAAGTTCAGGGGAGCAGCACGGGGCATCCTGATGAGACCTCCCTGACAGCCAGTCTTGCTGCTGGTGGTCTGGTTTCAGAACATATATCATTCAAGTTTAACAGGAGATCTACAATAGTATACATGGCTTATTCTTTTTAAGACCTCAGTCTTGGTTAGCTACACTTGGTCAGCTACAGTTGGTGGTAAAAACCCTGAGATAACACCCCCTTTGGTTTCTCCCTTTATGTCACTTTTTTCTTACCAGAATTACTGTAGGGACATATTTATCTATGAGTTTCATAAAAATATTTTAATCTAAAATACTTCTTACTTAACATAATCTCATGCAATGAGACTGTTTCCCTGACACGTCAACTGTGAGATGACCAGCTATGGAGTGACAGAGCCTGTGCCTCACACTGGGCAAACCAGCAATGAAGTAGGAGTGACCAAGGATGGTGAGTGATAGACCATCTGGTGTTTCCTCCATCCCCATGAAGCTCCTCACCTGTCAAAACCATAAAATGTTATAATAGTGATTTTATAGCAGTTGAGTTTCAAGGCAACAAGACCTCCTGATGGACCTGTCTTGAAGAGTAACTCATTGTATGAAAAGAGAGTGGAAACAGCATGCAAAGACAGGACACCCAAAACTGCCTCATCTGAGAGAAGATTACCCCAAAACAGGAAAATAATAATGACAATGTTTGCTTACAATAGGGATCCCTTGGATTAAGCAGCAACCAGGGGGTTACCAACAGGCTTTTGAGAAAAGAGTTAGCTTGAGAAGTATAAAAAATGGAAGGAAACTTGTGACTATGGGGTGAGATGTGGGAGTGGAAAGCACTCAGCACAGCAGTTTGATCCCTAGCTCAGATGCTGCCAGAAGTCACCCCGCTGCCATTGTGTCCTGTATCCTCCCAGGATAGGGTGCAAGAGCAGAAGAACCCACAGCTTGGAGCCCATGGAGTTCCTTCTCACCAACACATGGACTAGCAGGCAGCAGAGACCTACATTGGTACACATAAAGACACAGGAACCCCCTCTCCAGCAGGAGAATATGTATGGCCACAAGAGAGGGGTGTACTTGTCAACCCCTGTCCTGTAAGAGAGGTGGGACTACAAATGGTGGAGATTAGGGAGTTTAGCAATTTATAGGTGTGTTTTAACATCCTGCAAATGTTTTGCACTCTGGTTTATGTATCAGCCTGTTGATATTGATCCAGAAGGTGAAGTTCACAGAGTGTCAGCTAATTATATGTCATTAATAAATCAGTAAACCACTTAGATCCTGATCTGAGTTAAATCACTTACGTGAGACAAGTCTTGCCTGCCACAGTCCCTGGTGTTAAAAAAGTCATATGCCATTAAAAACACAATGAGCAATTAGCTTAAGTACCCCTGAATTGCACTCCAGTTATAATAGGTCTTTAACTCAGATGATTGACTATTTCATTTCCTAGTAGAAAAGTAGTTAGAAGTTAACAAGCTTCTTCTTGATGCTCTAATTACCTCAAAGACAGTTGCTGGCTGCAGTCCTGTGCATTCCTGTGCCATTCCTCTCTTTATGTTGTCACCCTAATACGAGCTTGTATTACAGAAAGGAAATTTCTTATTTCCAAATTACGTTTCCGTATGTAGTCTCTTTTCACAAGCACCGATTTGCAGCCCAGATGTTGAACCTGGGAAAATACCTCCCAGATGAACAGTCTCTAATTTCTCATAATTGTCATATTATAACTAAAGAAATTAAAAAGAACTGATGAGCTGAGAGTGCAGAAAGAGTAGAATTAAAGTTTCCTATTCAACAAAAGCATTGAAAAGTAAAAACGTAGCTAAAGCTTTTGGATCCTCAAGTATGAGCTGAAAAGCAAGAGGCTTCTACAATTAGTTCCAGAGAAACAACACATACCCTAGAACTTTACTGAAAATATTAATCATAAAACATGGCAAATAAATTCTAAACATATAATTCCAATGTCCCATGAAAGAAATACACATATAATTGTTACGAATTTAACAGAAAGAAAATAACAAAGCTACTGGTCACCTAAAGTTTTCAACCTAAAAAGAAGCTCTAGCAAGGGACCAGCCCACCAAGGACATCCTTGCATCTGCAGATCAGGACCTCAGCAGGAACAAGCTCAGTCTCACAGGAAGATCAATGTATGGATGACCTCCTTTCCATTATGGAAGGACTAGCATTAAACTGCTTTACTGCAGATGGGCAAGGGTACACCCCATATTTGCCACCCTGTTTCTTGGGAGGTTAGATCCATTACCTTTGTTTTGTTACCCTGCAATCACTTAGACCAGTAGGATCTTGTTTTGTGGTTAGTGGTGGCTATTGAGGTGAAAATTAATGGTTTCTTAAAACAGTTGCCTATTGCCATATCCTATGAATTATCTTTCTTTGATACCACTTTTTGGCCTGAAAGCATAAAAAGTCTTGCATTCTCCATGCAAAGTTGCTACTCACTCTTTAGATTAGAAACAATCTTTTCAGTAGATGTTAAATGTAGATGTTATTAAGTATAATTGGTTTATGATTAGGGCTCTCATACAATGCCAAAAGAATCCACAAATCCACAAGTAAAGGTTAATAACCAACACGAGAAACACAAAGTTATAATTTTCAGAGTTATATTGGAAAACAGAGCTCCAATAAAGCAGTATAAAACTTATTTGCAGGAATATATATAAAATCCAAATTACATTATCAATATACTTTATGATGAAGAGGAATAAAAGCTATACATCTTCAAGTTAAATTTTTAAGATGTCCCTGATGGATTCACAGTCCTATTATGTGGTCTTCTTTGGCTTAAACTACATCACTTCCAAAGGTGCAAATGAATAGTGTCCATTTGTAAAATAAATTATCTGGCCCATTATCTAGCTAGAGCTATGGAACCAGATCTGATTTAACTTATTTACCACTACATTAAAGAAAAAAAAAAAAAGTAATAAAAAGGTTAAACCCAAGACTACACTGGCAGAAATAGAAGTATTAGGTTAACAGTGTCTGATAACTGGCAAAACGAAATAGATTCTGTTCAAATTAATTACAGTTCCTACATGATTCAAAGGTGTTTTGACAGAAGCAGGCACCATCAACTGTTCATTTGGACTGTGAAGACATATGGAGCCTGGGACAATCAAATCTACAGTACAAGCATTTAAAAAATGTATCTGTTAGCCTTGTAGTCTTTCTGGCTTTTGCCTCCAAGTGTGAGCTAGAAGATTCTTTATCTAGGAATTAAAGATTCCAGCAGCAACTGGTGGGAATCCCCAGGGCTGCATCAAACCAGTTATCTATTCTATGGCAATTTCTCCACTCTGGTAAAATATCACATATGCTTATTTGACCTGATTTGTGCAGAAAAAGAAATTAAAAGACATCACAAAAACAAACAAAAAGCCCCCAAACCAAACCCACAAAAAATGCATACACACTAAAAACAAAACAAAACAAAAGTAAACAAGACTACAACAAAGAAACCCAGAGCCCTTTACTATATAAGAGCAATTAAAATTCATATTCTGCCCTAAAATCACAGAATGTGGAGCTGTGGCTGCAGTACCCTTTGTTATCATTTTCCAAGAGATTTTCTCTTAAACACTTCTGTTTTGCTGTCAAAGTGAAGTAATTACTGTTTAACAGCATTATTGTTTCACTGTAATTGCAAATACTGGACAACCTAATACAGCTAAGGCAACCACAATGATTACAAGAACCTGCAGCTCCTACAGATTTGGCTAATGACACAATCTGAGTACAGTTACAACATAATTCGAGGATTCTGCCCATTACTAGAAGGCTGAGACTTAAGGTGTCTTTAAGAAGGCAATTAGAAGATCAAAAATGCACTGTATACTTACCATGTTTGTTCTATGTCTTTTTAAACATTTGTCTGCTCATCTACCATTTAAATATAATACCCAATCCATCTGGGATGGCTTCATGTTCAAGCTGGGATTTCCTTCATGAGGAAATGGCCTCAGGTTACACCAGGAGAGGTCTAGGCTGCATATTTGGAAAAATTTCTTCATGGAAAATGTTGCCAAACATTGGAACAGGCTTCCCAGAGAAGTGGTTGAGTCACTATTGCTGGCGGTATTCCAAAGACTTGCAGATGTGGCACACAGGACATGGTTTAGTGGTGGGCTTGGCAGCGTTAGGTTAATAGCTGAGCTCAGTGATCTTTGCCAACCTAAATGATTCTATCCATTTTGAAATAAAAGCAAAACCTGAACAAAAATTAGAAACACAAAGTTTTCAGGAGGACCATAGTTTAATTCTCACTGAGATAATATCGCCACATAAAATTACTTTCTCATGTGCCAGGTAAGCAAGTGTCAAAGGGGACTTTGACACAGAAAAAAACCCCTTCTCTCTCAGATGGTCACAAAATCATGTCAAGCAATCCTGACCTCATGATTTGCATTTGCTTAGTGAACTCCCATCTTTACCAAAAAAAAGTGTAAAGGAGATATTACTGTGAGACCTCTAATTCTGCAAGTGATGAATAGCATTTCAGTATTTGGTTATTTGTACATTGGGCAATAACTTTTGAGAGGACTGTAGTGTCTCTGAAGCTTAATCCAGCTGTATGTTCTTCTGTGTACATCTCCAACTGGTGAAGTAACATGTCCTCCATCTTCTCTTCTTTATTAGAGACTATTTTTAAGCTAAAAGAAAAAATCCTCACTTAGATTGTCATCATTTTCCATACAAGTTCCACAGATGTCACCGCTTGTCACTTTCTGGTCCACAGCTCATTGGAATAATACCCCTTCAAGCCATCCTCTTTCTTGTAAGTGTGAAGCTAAAGACTGAAAAAGGTACACAGCATCAGGAATAAAAAATGCATTATAACTGGCATTTTGATCAGCCAGAACAGAACCAGGGCACAGATTGCAGAAAGTTGCCCAGATACTTCATTTGAATCCATTCTTTCAATATATGAATAAAAGAGATTAGAGATTTTCATGTAGGGAATTCAGGTTTACCTATCCCTTCCTGCTAATAGAGAATTCAATGCATTGACTTAAACACTCTCAAATAGTTCTCTCAGCCTATCCACCATATAAAAGGGATAGAATTACTTCTCTTTAGAAGCATGTAAATTAGAAAATTTTATTCTGTTTAAATATTGTTCTTAATTTCTTAATTTTATCATCTGCTTATAAAGGAAGATGTTGATAAACTATTTGATTTTTTATTATATTCAGATACATATCTAACCCAATAATTTCCTTGAGGAAAACTGTGAATGCCCTTTTCTGAGTTTATACATAAACGCATAAAAAGAACTACATCTTGTCTTAGAAATATTTGCCTTATTTGTCCAGCATTATTCTTACATGGTAAGGGAGATGTGAACGTAAGGATGGAGCTCAGAATTATTGAGCAGGTAAGAGTTACTGTGAGAATATGTTCCATTTTATAAACATTGTATGTATTTGCTTTTGTTTTATTTTTAATAGCTAAGGATGTTATTCCTAGAATCCTTCATATAGCATTATTTGGTCAGTATTTGTCATGGAAGTTAGCTTTGAAAAGGGATTTTAAAAGGAAATAATGAAAAGCTTTAAAGCCATTTGGGAGGCAAGGTCACCTTCTGAGAAGCACAGATAAAAGCAGCAAAGCCAGGATCACTGAAAAGGGGAGATCTTCACTATCAGCTAAGATACAAAAAATAAACAACAAAAACCAAAAAACAGATAGGTCCAAGAAGGGCTTTGAAGCTGAGCCCCATTACTGCATGTGAGAGCAAGGAGCAAGAAACAGAAAGAGGTAGGGGAGTAGAGAAGAATTATTTCAGAACAGGATGTACCAGAGGAAAGCAAGGGTGAGCAGGGAAGGGCAGGTGGCCTGGGCAACAGGTTACAGCAATGCAGGTTGCTTTGGTGTCATCCACATGGATCAGGTAAATCATGTCTGGTTCTAGTGGATGGACATACTGACTCTGCACCAACTCAGTGTGAAGCAATCCATGATCTTCCTATAAACAGGCTCCTCATCAATAGCAAACTTTTACTAATTTCATTACATGTGACTTTTAAAATCAGCAGAAACTCATTAGTGGAAATTTTTTAAGGATGGCTTATTTTACTTTAATTTAAACATGCTATTTGCCAGTGCAACCTGAAGTGAAACAAGTGTTGTCACAAGCATCTTTCTGTTTAAGTGCCACATTTCAAAGTCATTTGTGCTAGAAATCACAGTCCAAGTGCATTGCCCTGCCTAGGTCAGACCTATCAGTCTGGTTTTAGTCAGACCTAGCAGTCGTGGTTTGAAGGGGGTATCTCCAGTAGGGTATAGTACAAGACAAAAATAATGTAATGAGGAAAACTAAAGGTAATGGCTAGCTTCCAGAGGAGGAACGTTGGATATGCCAGAGTTTGTCATCTTGGAAGAGATTATAAGAAATATAACTGACATCTATAAAATCCACCAGCACATTAGCAGAGTTTGGATCAATCGCTCGCTTACTCTTCTTCCAAGGGAAGCATCATTTGAAGCTAGGAGAAGCCATGTTCAAAATGGAAAAGGTTCCTTCTTATGCAACAGCTGTGGGATAAACTGGACAAGTATCCTGAGAAAAAATCCACTGTCTTACTGAACAGGCAGAAAACATGCCATCAGCTACAGGCTGGGGAATGGGAGAGTATTAGGAGGCATTCCTACATAGGTTTAGCCTTCCCTGATGGCGGCTGCTTCTGCAGGTTGCAGGATATTGGGCTACAATATTATAAAAGAGGAGGCATATTGTTCTTGCACAATACTGCAATTCTCTGCATTTCACCAAAAATGTAGTGTTGTTTCCTTAGGAAGAGGAGTATCATAATTCTTAAAATATTTTGCAATTCACAATTCAACTTTTAGGCATAGCATTTGGCTGTTGCTAAACAATTTGTGTTGAAAGGTTTTTGTTTTACTGCATCTTCACTTTTGAAATATGAAGACAATATATCATCCTAATTGCAGATGCAGTTATACGCACATGAATGCTAGAACTGGTGCAATCTTTCCCTGTATTTCTAAAGTATTTAATTACTGTAGTGAGAGACATATTCAAGCCCTGACTAATGTTGGCATTTAATATTTTTGTTTATATCAGATGTAAGATAGTGGGTGATTTAGGATACAATTAAGATTTTTTTCTTCTGTAAATGGATGGAATTTGTTGTTGTAGTTGTGCTACTGTCACCTAAACATCCTTCTGCCTCCAAACTCCTCTTTGCATATTTTCTGTATGAAATGTCTTATAAATCCTGAGGACAACTTGCACCCTCATGAGGCTGTACAGCCCTGTTACCTAAAATACACTGATGCAAACAGAATGAGACAGCACAGCAGACAAACTGCACAGCTTATCATGCATTGAATGCAGGTAACAATAAAGCCCAGTATGGCAGCTCAAAAACAAACACATTCCAGAGGGCCTGTTGTGGTTTAGGAATGGTATTTTCCATTTTAGCACTACTGCAAAAAAATTAACCTGGTCCTGGTCAAAACCAGGACAGGGCAGGGCCTAAAAGTAGGGCAGATATGAAGGTTACATTTCCTTCCCATACTCTTTCACTGTCCATTAAGCAGGCTAGCAGGTGAGATCCCAGAAATTTTTATGTGAGAAACCCTGTCCCAGTGATGTCAAGAAGGCTTTGTAATGGTCTTTAGAGACATTAATGTCATGTATCCTATAGATAACCTCTAAGTAATCTAAGTAGAATTGAACAGTTCATCACCCAGTGTTTCATGCAGGAAATCTCTCAAAAGTAGTACACCATCACATAAATTCTCTACAGGAGATAGAAGTATAGAATCTGATTCTGCAGGGCAGGATCCCATGGTCTGCTCATCACTTCACCTTCCCTTGCCTCTGACCGACCTCCTATTCTAAACACCCTCCAACTCTCTCGTCAGGTCTCTCAATGGTGTTCTCCCAGGTTATATCTTGAGCTATTGCCTGAAGCAAAACCCCATAGTAAAGAAATCTGTGAGAAAAACATGGTTATCTGTATTACAGTACCCTACCACACATGGCTGCTTCCCAGTGGTTTCCTCCCTCCCTACCCAGCCTCTGCCTCCAGTCTCATTCCGATCTTCCTGCCTCACCCTGCCTCCTCCCAAGCTTTTTCCCACCAGGCTTTGTTTTCATTCTGACTCCCTCTGCCCATCCTGTCCCCACTGTTTCACCCTTTTAGGCTCTCCTGTTAATTCACGGTAGTGGTGAGGCACTGGGGTTTCCCAGAGGAGTTGTGGATGCCCCAACCCTGGAAGAGTTCCAGTACAGGCTGGAGGGGGTTTTGAACAACCTGGTTTAATGGCAAGTATCCCTGCCCACGGCAGAAGGGTTGGTACAAAGTGATTTTAAGGTCCCCTCCAATCCAAACCATTCCGTGATTCTGATTCTGCTCCAGTCACTACTCTAAAAATGCCTTGCTCACTTCCGCGTCCCACTCCCGGTTTTACCCGATTTTGGCTGCTGCGTCTTTTATTGCAGACTTTTGTCGCGATGCCCCCGTTCCTTTTTACCCACTCCGAACCCCATCACCACGCTGTACACCCGGGGGGCGCCGCAGAGACCGCAGGCAGCAGCTGGCCCTCAGGGCTCCCTCCCGGCCTCAGCGGGGCGGGCGCGGGCGGCAGTTCCGGCGGAAGGCGGAGGGCCCGGGCCGGGCGTGGGGAGCTGCCTGCAGCCATGGTGCAGGACCCGGGCCCGAGGCTGGTGGCTGAGCTGCTGCTCCGAGCGGGGGCGGCCGATGGCATCCTGTGCCTCTGCTCCCGCGCCTTCGTCGAGTGAGTAGCGCGGGGCGCGCCCCGCGTGTCCTCGTCCCCGCGGCCGGGGTGGGGGGAGCTGGGCCCGCCGGGAACGGGCGGGAAGGGCTGCGCTGCTGCGGCGGGGGATGCAAACGGAGCAGGGTTTTGGGGGGCTGTGCACAAAAGCACCCTGACATGTTTATAATTTTCATCACTGGCGGCGGGGGCAGAAAAGGGTGAGAGGAGCCCCCAGACGCCGATCCCGCTGCCGGAGCCCGCGCTCTCCCTGAGCCGGGGCCCCCTCCCGCCCCCATCGCGCTCCCCGTCCGCAGTGGAACAGCCGGTTCCTCAACGAGAAAAGGACCAGAAAATTTTAATTCCGGAGTGTATTGCGTAGCTGCAGCGTTTTCTGAACGTCGCTCCTATGGGCTTTCCCGTCAGGCTTTAATGAAAGCGCTGCCTTTTCCAGATGTTGTTTCTTTTTATTTGTTTCGCGTGCCTGGAGTCACAGGGCAGCCCACGTGGGAAGGGACCAGGAAAGGTCACTTGGTCCAGCCTTTCATGGGAGCAGAGCCTAGAAGAGGTTAAGTACCCCATCCAGTATCATCTTGAAATGTCCAGTGGTGGGGATTTTATTGCTTCCTTGGGGAGACTTTTTCCTGAATGATTGCTTTTACTGTAAGAAAAATTGTTTCAGTGTTGACTTTCTGCATCTGTCTTTTATTTTCACAGAGATCGAAAATTATATAAACTGGGATTAAAAGGATTTTATGTCAAAGATGACAATGACAGTACAGGTAAGGTAATACAATGTACTATGCAATGTGATGTACAGTCTTAAAGTGAGTTAGGTGTAGTTATTAAAGTTGTTCTTATTTTTGTGTTGTTTTTCAGTACTATTGCTATGGGGACAGAAGTAAATACTATCTTAGAACTGGCATAGCTTTCAGGTTACCATAGAAGTTTGTGTCAAACTAAGTGCAATGCTTATTCCTTTACCACCTCACATAATATTCACCTGGTGCATGGAACAGATTATATCACACTTCCCTGACTTGGTCTTAAATCATAGTTTTGACTTAATTCAAAATCGATTGCATAATGGTAGGTCAGTGAATCCGAGATGTTTATCTTCATCTGTCTCTACCCCAGCTGTTGCTAGTTAATCTGCTGAGGCAGAAGCAGGATAGAAACAGCAGCACTGATGGGGAAAATTATGATGCACATATATACAATGAATCATATAAGGAAGACTAGAAAAGTCAAAGTCTCTCACTTGGCATGCTTGTAATCTAAGAATTATCATGGTGTATACTCCAACAAATTCAATACCACTCCCTTACTCGATCTCCTAAATTCCTTATGTTTGCCTACCTGAACATAATGTTCTTGGTGTCTCATCTTATTGTTGCTGTGTTAGTATATCCATCAGCATAATAGCTTGATTTGAAAGGAAGTCTGAGCAGAAATAGAAGCTGACAGTTAATAGCGCAGATTAGATTGAGGCAATGTGAGAGGAGTGAAGGACGAGATTGTAAACTATGTTTTTGTACATGTATTAATAGTTTCTGGTGAGAATAATCAGTTAAAAATTGAAAAGTCTCATGTTATATAATAATTATCAGTAAATATATCCTGAACAATCAAACCAAAAACCTTGAATGTTTCAGTATTATCAACTGAGACACAAGCTTTTGATTTCATAATTTCCATGCATATACAGCTCCTACTTTCTCAATCATATTTGTAATTTTATATAGTTATGCTTTTGCTTAACAATTTGATAGAAGTGCAAACTTGCTGGGGAGGGTAGAGTTGGGCAAAGAGAAAGTTATGAGGCTGTGTGAGTACTGCTCAGCAGCAACCAAAATATCAGTGTGCTGTCCACACTGTTTCAGCCACAAATCCCAAACACAATGCCGTAGAGGCTGCTATGGAGAACGTTAACTCCATTCCCGAGAGATCCGGTCCAGTGCCCTGGCTGTTGAAGTTTTATTTTCATTCCTACTGATAGTTATGCAGAAATTGAGCCATTTATGAGGAAGATTTTTAAATGAGAAAGACAGCATTAGAGGCAGTTCTGCTATTTTTTGTATGCCATACTGTTGTTTTGAGGTGTCAGAACCAGATTATATTCATGAATATAACTTGTTAACAGGGGAAGAACAAGCATCTGAGGAGGAGAATGGTTGTCCCAATGTGAAATTAAAGGTGGATACTAATCATGCCCTGGACTTGGAAGAAGTTGAATTAGACTCGGAAGCTGAGCTTATGAAGAGCATGGGATTACCTCTTCAGTTTGGTGGGCAGTCAGCCCACAGGGACTTTGTGGTAAATCTTTACTTGCTTTATTTGTTCTCTTTGTGCTGTGTTTCCATACCTAGGGATGTGCCTCCTCTCAGTTATTTCTGAGATGGCAGTTCATGGAAATGTATCTGAGCTGCATTTAAGCTGCCTGCATTGCATCCTGGTAACAGCACACAGCACTTTGGTCTGTCCAGGCTGTAAAACTCCCCTGCCAGGTGGACTAAACAGGATGAAGGCTGTGCTCTACACTTCCATATCTATACTGCTCTCGATGCTGCACATCAGGACAACTAGTACACTCCAGTCTGAGCATGTATTTTCACACTGTCTGTCTTTAACCATTTCGCTTTTGGTAGTAATGTTAACAGCTAGTTTTTCAAGTGCCCCTTGTAGCTGATAAAGCCAGGCTGTTCCAAAAGGCAGGAGTGAAGCTTTGGTGCTCTGCTTCCCATAGGGAGCATTTGTTCTTTAGAAGGGGCCTGAAGTTTTCACAGAAAGAAAAAGACAGTGCAATATTCAGAGTCTCCACTTTATGGAATATAGACCTCCCTGACAATGAGTTGGTGCTTTTGTGCAGAGCGCTGCATGGTTCTGACCTGATTAATTTGTGAATAAATAAATAAATTTGTATGTAATTTTAGTTGATAACTTGTAAATAGGCCATACAGTCATCCAACTTCAAGCCCAAAGTATATGTACAATTTTTGTTGCTATGTAGTAATATGCAAATAAATTGAATGGGAAAATAATACATTTTCTTACTAGATTACTACTAAGCATTGTGCTTAGGGCTATATGTACTGACATGAGGGATGTGAATGAAAGATCAATGCCAGTTCTTCGTTTTTAACTTCCTTATGGCCCACCTTACGCTTTTGTTAGTACAACAAAACTGAGGTTTGCAGCTAATGGGGTGTACAGTCACAGTCCTTTGTCCATGTGAGTTTTGTCATCACAGGAAGCCCCTCTGAAACAAGTGGAGTTGTAATTGATGAAACCCACATGTTACCTTAGTTTCTTTCAAGAACAGGTTTCTGTCTTCTGTTACACCAGATAACTGCAGTAGCTGAGTTTGTTGTAACAAATGAAAAGATTGTGTTGCACAAAGTGTCACCTGTTTGGGCAGGAGGTCCTTGTTTCCTTGTAATTTTGTTGGCTAGCTTGAAGATTATTGGATGGAAAAGATATTGCTCCACTCTTTTGGGTCACTCTCTTCAAGATATACAGAGATTCAGCTGCAGGATTTATGGAGTTTTTGTGTACAAAATGATGCTTTTTTCTTGTGTACAGTATCCAAATATAGCCAGGATTTAGCATTCTATGAGGTTGACCATTATGTTTGCTCTCCTAATAAGACACTAAACAGTGTTTTCTGGTCAAGCAGATAACAGGCAAGAGTCAGCCACCACAGCCCCATGAAACAGATCCCTGATGTTACCAAGATACTGCTTTACTGTTGAGCTCAACCTTGTCACCCTTCAGTTCCTGACCAACTTCTCTTTAGGATTTTATAGTGTTTCTTGTCGATGGCTTTCCTTCAGAATCTTTGAGCTAGTATCGACTTCCCACTCAGCAGCCCCACTTCTATCTATCATTCTGCTTTTTTTGTGTGTGTCTATTTCTACAGACTTTCTTACAGCTCTTCCTCACATCTTCCTCAGAATCTGTGTCAGTTGAGGTTATGTAGCAGGGCCCTATCAGACCCAGAAACTCTACAGTCAGTTTGGGAAGAAAGCTAACAGAAGGATTGCACTGAGAGGGAGTGTTCCAATGGAAACAGAAATGTGATTGGAGAGAGGACAAGATAATATATATGTTGTAGACTTCTAACTTTTCCATTATCTTTTAGGCAACAGAAAATTACAGAAAGAAAAATAACATGAAGATTATGAAAAAGAAAAAGAAGAAGAAAAAAGAGTTACAGCCGAAACATGAGGATAAAATGGTACAGGAATGCCAGGATGAACCTTGTGGTGGTTGTATCCAAGCCGTTTCTGGTGAGCTGGCCCTACCTACAGAGCAATGTGAGATGAGCAGCAAACCTCAGGCTGTGATTGAAGGGAGCTGTGAAAGTTCAGAAAGCCTTGCAAGTGAGGCTTTACCCAGTGAACTTAAGGAAAAATGGGAGAAGTACTGGAACGAGTACGGAAAAGGCCTTCTTTGGCAAAGTTGGTTGGAAAAGCACCAAGAGGTCTCATCATCTGAGGGCATCATGCCCTCTGAGCCTTGGAATAGTCCAGATACTAAGGAAGAATGGGAGCAGCATTATAGTGAACTGTACTGGTATTACTGGGAGCAGTTTCAGTACTGGACAAGTCAAGGATGGACTACTGAGAGCTCACATGGTGAGAAGGTGGAAATTAATGGCATTACACAGGAGACTGGTTTTTCAGGAGAAATGGGCTTGGTTAGCCCAGGACCTGAGCACAGTGAAGTGCTGAACTTGGAGCTGTCTCCCTCCAGCACGAGAAATGAGGAGACAGTCCCTTCAACTGCTGAACCCCACAGTGAAATAATCTCTGGGATTTGTAATTTAAATCTGAATTTGGAGGAAGTGGAGAAGAGCAGTGGTGCTCTAACAGTAGCTCACAAGGATCCTGAAGAACAGAGTTCATCTGACAGTGGAAGCCAGAAGGAGCCCTGTGATGGAGGAAGCAGGAAAAGGAGAGCATCTTGTAAAAATAAAAGTGTTAGTCAGTCAGGTAATACAAAATCAGGTACAGTTATTATCAGAATTCTCTAGGTGGTTATTTGTAAGAGACAAGGGCATGTCTGTAGTATGCCATTTTTAAAAAGTCAATTGGGTATTTTGTGGAATGATTACATACTTGATTCCTTTTTCTTCCTTCTGCTTCTTTGGATGATTTCTCATCTCTAACCTGTATATGAAATGTGTTCTTCAGCCAGAAGTGATTTTAACAGAGTGTGTACTTCATAAATCTTCAAATGTACTACAGAAATTGGTGAGAGGTCACTGTTAGTGCATATTTAATTATTTATCTTTGTCTTGACATTGCAGCTGAGATATGAGTCTGCTGCTAGTGACTTTCTAGGACAGGAAGAAGTAGGTGTGGTCTCATCTTCCACAGTGGAGCTGGAATGGGAGAGGTGAAAAGAAAATCTCCTTTCCAAAAAGAAATGAGAAGAGTGTTTAAATCTCTTCTTATTATATCTATGTGAATATCTTTGCGTAGATAACGAGATGAAAACAAAATTTTACACACAAGGAGGAAACTGTTTCAGATTTTGTATATGGTAGGCATTTTATTTTTCTTGGAGAGATGAGATAATTTGAAGTTGGTCCTGTGACTTTACTTGACAGTATTACACTACAGTGTAATACTGGAAATTTTATTAGTATGTTGTCCCTCAGATACAGACAGGTAAAGATGTGTGTTTGGAACACTAACTAGCTGTAGCTGCAGGGGTACTTTGGGGACAGGAAGATAAGGAATTGATTTATACAGAAGGAAGAGATGATGTGTCTTTTTATAGGTGTGCAGGAGTCATGTAGCTTGAATTCAGATGAAAAAAAGCAGTTGCTGCTTCATGACCAAGATGAAGATGAGGATGAAGAGCCTCCTGAATACAGACATGTCAAAGTCAAGAGAAGGCAAGTCATGAAATTTACATGAGGTTTTTTCTCATGAAGTCCAGATCCAGGAGCCTTCTGATTTATACTGACTATACCTTTGATTGAGGATATGAGTTAAAATGTCAGTGCAAAGCCACATAGTCTTCCATCACTGCTTATTGCTTTGCCTCACAACAAGCAATGGATATTTCCTCTCTTCCAGTGCTTTATGAAAACAGTGTATGGCCTTGATGACTGTGCAAAGTGATGGTACTATTCTTGTGCCACTGAAGTATACAAGATTGTTAAATTGCATCGGGCAGTTTGCTTAATTACGTCTAATTAGGATAGACAACACCAGAACAGTAAATAATTTGTATTGTTTAAATGCATTGAATGCTACTGGTAAAATGCTCAGAGCAATGACAGTCATAAAATAGATAAAATATAAATATCTGCCTTGTCATAGTTTTTTTTCTTTCTTCTCTAAAATATATAGTCTCAAAGATAGTGGGTTGACTCTTCCCCTCTAATAAATTTTCAGACTCCAGTGTGAGGGAGTGAGTGGAAATGTTAACTGCTAATGAGGTAGCTTTGGTTTTGTTCTAGCATTTTGCTGTTACCGCAGCATTTATAATAGATAATAATATAGATAACATGATAGATGATGAAAGTAATGTGTGTGGGAACCCAGGACGTCCCTCTGACAGTCCTGGGTGATCTGAGCCCGGGCCAGGGGGGTTTGAAGCCCTGGCAGGGGGGTCAGAGACCCTGGCATGCAGCCAGAGATCCCTGTAACTTTGAGCTTGATCCATGGAACAAATTACCATCACTGTATGAAGAAGTAAAAGTCACAAAAGTGTAGAGTTAGAATTCTTACTCTAGTGAGCTGGGGAGCAAGATGGAGGGAACTGGGCGTTGTCCTGTCCTCCTTCCTTCTTCTTCCTAGCCTCCATCTTTTGGGTGACGGTGGCACTTTGGTATTGGTGTAAGGTAAAGGGACACAGCCTAACATAGGTGATAGCTATTGGAAAGTAACTATAAATAAAGTATACGTAGTTTGTAGTATAAAAGAGAGCACAAGCCCCGTGGGAGGAGAGAGTGCCTTGGTCTGGTCTGCTGAACAGACCTCTGCAGGCCAGGCTGAAAATGTTTTCTGATAAGCAACAATAAACAACCTTGAAACTGAAAACCGAAGACTTCAGACTCGTTCTTGGACAGCCAGGTTGGAGAAGAGAGACTTTTTACACATCTTGGGGTCATCTTGACCACAGGAAACCCCGAGAAATGTGGAAATAGAGTGAGCAAACAGTCTTCATTCTGTAGGGTTTGCCATTAAGTATTTTGAGAGGTTATTCAGCTGTAATATTATAACCCCAGTAGAAGGGCATTTGTCTGCAGAATTGGTAAAAAAAACCAAACTAACCCAAAATTTCATACACCATAATAATAAGAGTGCTGTTCTTTGCTTGATTTGGTTTCAGTAGTGTGTGGAGGAACTTAATTGAAGCCCACATTTAAATGTTTTCAGTTTCGGAGATTTTTAGTGGTGTAGCTGTAAAATGATTGGTTTCTTTAAGTAAGTAACTTTGTCATCTGTGATTTCTCCTAGCCATGAGCTGGACATGGATGAGAACCCAGTGGAAGATCCTGAGGAAGCCTGCTCTGTGTTGGGTTTCAAGTGTGGCACAGGACAAAAGTAATTACTTATGAGTAACTGAGGCTTTTCATAGGAAGTCAGCTCTTGTTATCATGGAAATAGACCACTCATCTCCATTTACTTTTGGTTAAACTTTTGAAGCTGATTCCTAGAGTTAGTCTCTGGGAATCATGTATACAACTGAAAGTACCTTGCCTGTTACACCTTAGTGTAACAGGTAAGGTACTTTCAGTTGTATAAATGTTAAATGGCTGATCACCTACTTAAATGAGACTTTAAAGGCTCTATGAAGGACAATGAATGATCCTCTCAGTTTGGAGTCCTGTGAGCTGAGATAGTGATTTTTAACTATTTCTCATTGGAATGAAGTTCCTTTATACTAGTCAAATGTTGTTACACTAATGAAATGTTGCCAGATGTTGGCCAGTGAAATTTTTTTTAGTTGCATTTGCCAGAACGTGAAAATAGCTGTTTTGGAGGTTTTATTCACAGCCACCAAAAAGGTCTTTTATTCTGCTAATCAAGATTTTTTTTCATTTCCTATTCTTCAGGCTGCTCTGGGAAATTGATTTCATCTAAAGTCATGCAACTATTAGAAAAAAAAAATCTAAAACTAATTAGGTTAAACATTTTCAAATAAATTTTTTTAAAATATTTGTGAAGGTACACTGTTTGGCAGCTACACCCAATGACATATTTTAAATGGAGCAATAAAAATACTTAAGTCTATATCATTTTTTTGTAGACATCAACATTCATGTTAAAACTTCTAAACTGGAAATTAACCAGCTAAGTCCTTATACATGTGTGTATCTATCTGTCTATTTTCAGGTATGGTGGGATTCCAGATTTCACCCACCAAAGTGTGAAGTACTTGGAGAAAAAAGCAAAACTCAAGTCCAAATTCTTGGATATGCGTAAACCAAGGAAGAGCAAAAACACACACATCTTCTTTACAGAGAAATCTGAACTGAAGTGCAAAAAAAGCAAAACTTTGAAGAAGGTATGTTTAGTTGTTAACACTGTTGTAATTCATAGATTTATCTGCTGCCTTAGCTGTAGTTGTATTATAAAAAGGAAAAAACATTAATTGCCCAGAGTTGATTTTTAAATGTTAGTCCACTGTTCCTTTTTTCTTTTTTTTTTCTTGTTTTTTTCCCCTCCTCCCTGCCTCCCACCAACGTGAAGAGTATTTAGATTAGGATGGCTGTGGAAAGGCATTGGTGGACCCTGTCAAGAGGAATGTGATCTTAAATGGCCAAGTTATGTGAAAGCCGTTCCTAACATCTGTGTGCACATAGCTTTAGAGGTGTGTGTAGGTTTCTATTGTTACTGGAAGTATCTGCAATTATAAATTGCATGTGAGGCCAATTGCTAATGCTGGCATTTTAGCAGTAACAGAGAATCTTTGTGTAGAGTAGTCTATTTCTCCATGTTTTTAGTAATTTTGAAAGGGTTTTGCTTATACCTCTACCTGCATTTATTTTCATCTATAACTATGCTTTTTTTCAAGTGAGAAATTGCTAAAAAGTAGACACACTTGTTCACTGGTTATTTTACTTAGCTAAGTCTTCTTGAAAATCTGAGGGGAGATATTTTAATGCTATTTCACCTTCTTGTGGGATGCCTGGCATTCCCCAAAACCCAAGTGCATAGCACTGTCTTCTGGTGGTGGCCATACATGTTTTGTTGAACTCCAGTCACATTTCTATAGTTTCTGATTCACTTTTGATTTTGTACCTGTGGCCTGTACAGTTTGAGGGCAACTTTAATTACGTGAAGGAAGAAAAAAAAAGTCATACATTTCCTCAGACTTTCAGGTAAGGAACTGCTCCATGTCTAGAGCCACTCAGAGCAACAATAATGTAAAAAGGAGCATCTGCATGTGCCTTTGAGGAGTTTGGAGTGGTGTCTGTGCGTTGGCTAGGAGCTTATGTCGAGCTCTCTGCTGTGCAGCAGAACCCTTTACCACCTGCATCATTTGGTACATCTTGAAGGTAACTAAATTGTGAAGGTAATTTTACCTGTTTATGCTGAAAAGCTTTTCCCTGAGAGGCAGAGTACATCTCTGAATGCAGATGAGAGAAAGATAATTGTGAAGTACTAGACTTGGTTGCCTGGGCTGTGGCAAGTGTGATTATTTAGATATTACATGAGAATTATTTGCTGAATTTTCTGTTGATCTTTTTGTTGGTTGTTTTTTTCTCTCTCTTTTGGAGGTAGCTGGTGTCTAGTTCCCAAAGTCAACTTGTTTCCAAATATTTTTAAGAGGGGGCATGGTTAAGGATTTCTTCAACTGTTTTGAGTCTGGATATTTTACTGTTCTCGTAATATACGCAGTAGAGCATGCCTGTAGTGGCAGATGCTTTTGAACTGTAAGGCTTTTAAGCTGTGGTCTGGATAACAGATCATCCTCTGATCATCTGTGATATTTGACAATTGCAGGTGGAAATGTTCCTGAAGCAGGTTAGTAAACCTGAGGAGGAAGACAAATCCCAGACATCCACCCCTCAGGGTAAAGCAGAGGCATTGTCTGCAAGCAGCAGCGACTCAGAGGGTCAAGATGGTGTTAGTGCCACACTGAGTGCAGCGCTGGATGCTGAAATCCAAGAGCCACCATCTTCCAGTGCAGCCTGCACAGAACCTGGAGGAAATAAGCTTGAGGGGGAGGCGCAGGACGCTGCAGCGAATGGCTCCTATGAGCAGGGGGCAGGGAGTCCTGAGAATGGCAGTGGGCGGCAGCTTGTCCCTCTGGATATTCCTGATTATCTCCAGCCAGAGGTGGAGGACATCAGCCAAGGTAAAGCAGTTTCCTGCAAACTGATGAAATAAATTGGCAATGGACTTAATATTACTGCCTTCTCAAGTTACTTATGTGCGTATATATATATATATATATATATATATATATATGTATATACACTACTTATATATTTTGTTAATTCAGTGAGACTCATTAGGTCTAAGGGGTAGCAAAAAAGCTGTGCTACTGGAAGCAGCTTATTTCTGAAATACCAGAATCCCAGGTTTTGTCTTTAATGGTAACAGGATTTATAGATGAACAGTCATTGTTTATCCATGACATGGTCTTAACAGGTTTGCCTTTTTTTTCCTACAAGAATGAGGGTGATTAAACCTCAGGTAGCTGCGCAGATCGTTGAGGTTTGGGTTCAAATGCACATTGCTGAACTCTGGGGAACATGTGTTGTTAAAATTATTTTCTAAGATTAAAAAAAATCGGTATTATGAACTTTTCTATTTAACATGAAACAAAGGAAAGCAAGATTATTCAGGTTTTTATATATAATTTAATCCTTCCTGCAGTAGTTCAGTTATGTTAGAATCCTGCTGTAAAACTCGTGTCTAGATTGGTTCATTTTTTTCCATCATTGATTGATATTTATTCATAACTGATAAAAGAGCATTAAATTGGTCTCTGATCCACTTGTTTGCTTATTTCACAGAGTTTATTGTCTCCAGTTGAAGAATAGGGCTTTTAAATAATGGGTGAACAGTGACAATTTTTAGGCCTGTGACTAATCCCTTGAAATACAGGATGCTGTTTTTTAATTAAAAACTTCTAATCTTCATAATATGGCAAACATTAATAAAGAACATTTAGCAATGTTTTTAAATCTTAACACTCACCTACCAAGTACATTCCCTAGCCTATGAGAACAGTGACTGTTAACTTTTGCAGTGTCTTCCAGCTGTAGATGAAAAAACTACTGCAAAGAAGAAGGAGACAAAAAGAAGAAGGAGGACAAATATAAATGCACTGGAAACTATACCTCCTGAGATTGCTGCTGATCCAGAGCTCTTCAAGTACTGGGCACAACGCTACCGGCTCTTCTCTCGGTTTGATGAGGGAATTAAGCTAGACAGAGGTGTGTTCTTTACTAAGTGTGGTGACTTGGTGGTATATCCAAGGATGTGTCCAAATCTGTAGTCCTTCTTGTGGTTCATTACTAATTTTCTTAAAGAAGGAACACTACTGAATGTGTGCTTGCACCCATGGATAAATTGCTTTCCCCCCAGCAGGCAAGTGAGTAGAAGTCTTGGACTTAAGAAGTGCTTTTAGTGTGGGACATCCCTGCCTATATCAGTCCTTATGTTTGCTGAAGATCTTGCTGGACCCAGATTGTACTTTGTCAGGACTTGTTCAGAAACTCAATTACATTTTTATATTTCTATATTTTATAAAATATGAAACTTCCAAGAATGCTGATGGATCTAGTTTCATTTTGTTTTGTTCTGACTTGCAGCATCCATTTGCAAAGCGACTTCTTTCCATGTTTACTTGCAAACCACTTCAAATTATAAATTTATAGATAAAAAAGGAATTACATTTTTTGTTGGTTGGGTTTGTAAGCTTTCCATTTCTAATGCTTTCCCCTCATAAACATGAAGATTAATTGGCAGACCAGACATTGTGGTGAAGAAAATAAAATGTTGGATAAGAGAGAATGTATTTCTGGTTTTATTTGCATAATCATAATGTATAAAGTTTTTCATAGCTGTGCCTGTAACTTCTCCTTGATAAACTAGAATCCTCAGCAACAAGGTCAACAAAGCATGTGCTGAGATCGAGGCATATCAGTTTGCTTCAGTGAGACTTTGTTTGCTTACTGAATCTCTGGACTGAGCAGAGTTTATCATCTTCAAAGCCAGTATTTCCTGGTGGAATGTACTAAGGCAAAATTCTTGGGATTAATACTAAACCTTCAGTTTTATGTGGGGCTTGGTTGTATGCTTTTAAATCAGGTGACCTTGAAATAAGAGGTGAAATTACATTTCTTCCTCTTCCTCTGCAGAGGGTTGGTTTTCTGTTACTCCTGAGAAAATAGCTGAGCATATTGCCATCCGCGTCAGTCAGTCCTTCAACTGTGACATCATAGTGGATGCGTTCTGCGGGGTTGGAGGAAACTCTATTCAGTTTGCATTGACCTCAAAAAGAGGTAAGTAGGTGTTACATAATGTGCATTGGTTTTGTTCCTTCAGTCTTTTTCCTGACACTTTTTGGGTATGTGCTCTGTTTGTTTCTTTTTCTTTTTCGGTGCCTCTGTTAACAACAGCATCTGTTTTACTTCATCAGACTCACAGTATGACCTCTCTGTTTTCAAAAAGGACCAATAAAGCTGCTTTTCTATTTTAAGTCAGAGTTGGATTTGTACTAGTCAACACTATTTTTGTGTGGCATAATATCTGATCTGTCAGATACTCTGGAGATCACTGGTAAAAGTGGACTTCTGTCAAAGCTGCTGCTTTTCCCAGTTGTTACTTGAAGTCTGTGTACTCAAAAACATGTTCCATTTGAATAATACTTAAAACACTTGAATGGAATCACCTGTGGATTCTTCAGAACCAAGTACAGAAAGTAATGATAACTTCATGTTAGTCTAATGCCAGCTAATGAAATTGTAGTGAAATGTTGAGAGAACTTCCTGTAAAAACATTTCCTGCTAGATACTTACAGCAGTTCATCTAACTCTTCTGACTAATGTTTGAGCAAGACAAATGGTAGTTTCTCCCGTGCCATATTTGGTAGGCTATGATCCAGTCTATACATCTCGCTTGACTTTCTGTATTTTCTGGCTAATTTTAAGTTCTGTTATTATGTACTATTCTTGTATCATCTATCTCTTTTAAGCTGTGTTGGTTGGGGCTTTTTAAATACAGTTTTCAGAACTACATGGCCAACGTTACTCTTTAACAAAGGAGAATAGTAAGTTTCTAAAGGAGGTCACTGAGGTAACAGAGGAGAATGGTAAGTTTCTAAAGGAGGTCACTGAGGTAACAAAGGACAATGGTAAGTTTCTAATGGAGGTCACTGAGGCTGTCAGGCTCCTGCCAAACCTGCGGCAAGAAGGACTTCCTCCCTTAGGCAGACAGCGCCGTGTCTGGTCCCTGAGCCGAGGTGTGGGGCTGTGACAGCAGCAGGTGTCTCACTGGCGGTGACCTGCCGGTGGTCACGTGGCATTCCTGCTTCCCATTAATCCCTGTGTTCGCCATCTCTTGCGGGCAGTGATCGCCATCGACATCGATCCCGAGAAGCTGCGGCTGGCGCGGCACAACGCGGAGGTGTACGGCGTGGCCGAGCACATCGACTTCCTGTGCGGGGACTTCATGGCGCTGGCGGCCGGCCTGCGCGCCGACGTGGTGTTCCTCAGCCCGCCCTGGGGAGGGCCCGACTACGCCACCGCCGAGATCTTCGACATCCAAACCATGATCTGCCCAGATGGATATCCTTTCCAAGTTATGCCTGGTGGTGGGCTTCTCTCTTTCCTCCCTCTCTTCCCGTGAGGTTTTCATGCCCTGTTGGCTGACTGTGGATGATATGGCTGGCAGCTGGAGTTCTGGATGCAAGCTGTTTGTTGGGTCTTCTTCCCCACCTAAATTGAAATATTTTTATTTTTTATTACCAAAGAAAACCAGTGATGAGGTTTTCCTGAAAGCAAAAGATCCATCACTGAATCGAGTGGCTCTCAACTTAAAACATTAATTCAGCAGTCTTAACTCCTTTAAATTATTTTATTAAAGTACCCCAAAGTAATCAAATAGCCATGTGATAATAACCAGTTGTGTGTGCTATGACTTTGTCATTAATTACACTTTTTAACTGATTTGTAAAGAGAATATCTTATTTAAAATATCCTACTAAAACTATTCTCAGTCATAGCACCAGCCTATGACTTGGGAAATCACAGAAGGGTGTAAGCAAAATATTAACTCTTTCAATTAATATATAGAATTTCCTACTAGCTTATTACCAGTGATACTGAGCACTCATACATCTGGGAAGGTGTCAACGTAATAGTTTCATCATAGATGAAGTGTGGGGTTTCTTCTGTCACAGAATAATCTTAATTTGTTCCCTATTTTTGCTAAAATGTAGCCATATATGTATGAGAAAGAAGACTTTGTATGCATGTGTGAGAGATTGATTCCACAAAATGGATTGGAAAACAAATGGAAACAATATACTGGCTACAAACTACATTCAAATTTCTGTAGTGCAGTTAAAATTTCGTAAAAAGTGAACATTGAGGGTTTTTTCTACTTTTAGGGGCCTAATGGTGAAATAGGTTACTGCATTTCAGAAGAGAATCCTACTCACATCCTCGAAAGACTAACTACAATTTAATAGCATAATAGCTGAAATTGAGACATACTTTCAAAATGAATAAGTGAATATGAAAAAACTTTTCTTTCCTCATTCTTGTTTTTTTTCCTTTACTGCCTTCTACATTTGAAATTTTCAGGCTCTCCAAGAAGATCACCAACAATATTGTTTATTTTCTGCCTCGGAATGCTGATATTAACCAGGTGTGTTACTGGATGAGGTCTTAGTTGCGGATAAAATGCTCAGCTGACTTAAAACATAAGACTTACAAGCACATATGTAAGACTTTTAAATCTGTTCTGCTGAATGTAGGGTGTTTGGGGCTTTTAAATTTGACCTTTGTGTTAAGTGATCTCTGCCTGCAGTACTTTTGGTATATTTAGAAATGGGAGTATGAGATTATTTCCATGGTTTTGACACTGTTTCTTCTTAAAGCAACAGAATGGGGTTTCTTGTAGAAGTTTCAAAGACAATTGCCAGGCACATACATTGTAATAAAAATATCAAAACCCAATATACTTTAACCAGCTCTCGCGATCTGATATGTTGGTGAGTCCCAGACTTTCATGTCTGTCAGTTTATGAAGGAGTTGCAGGAAATTACAGCCTGCAGTCACTGCTCTCACTGATGAGTAGATGAGACAAAAATGTCATGCCACCAAGGGTGGTACTGTTGGTGTCTACACAGGTGTGTAGTTCCATATAGGCTGCTTGCATTGAAGTGATCTGTGATAAATACAGAATATGGGGAACTGGTATGGGGTTTTTTGCATTAGAGATTTTTGGTAACTTTTTTTTTTAAGCAGTTACATGACTAACAATTCCCATGAGTGTCTGGTTTAGTTTCCTCTGTGTATTTTCTATGTTAATTGTGTCTTGTAGCTTTTTGCAAAGAAGGGAGCAGTTCTTACCTGCAAGAAGCCACAGGATTTCCCAGGACATTTTTCTACTTTTCCAAAAACTGTGTCTGACTTAGAGTAGGCAGGGTGTCAAGCCATACAGTGGCTTGTGGAATTGTTGGTGGCAAACAGCTGGCTTGAGAAATAGGCTGAAATTCACATGGCCTGAGTATTAGCAGACTCTAAGCCCATGCTGTGCAAGCACCATTGCTTTGGCAGGTGATGAGTCAGTTCCTTCTTGCATTTCAGGCTGGTGAAATGTCAAAATGGCTTATGAATCTTTGGACAGGGACCTTAATTTTAGGTAGAGTTTCTCTAATTACAACATCTTGCCACTGCATTTTATCAAACAGTTCATTCCTGTGATGAAGAGTGAGATTAGACAATTTTCTGCTGTACTCATGAGCACTTTTTACTGGATTTCTAAATGGCCAAAGGCATCTGCATTTCACTCGTGTTTCCACAAAAGCATCCAGGAATACTCCCCACAGGCCTGCACCTTTTCCTACAGAAGAGCTGAGCTCTTCTGGATGACTGGACCAGGTGTCTTTACATCTCCACATCTTGGTGCAGTTGGCTCTGAATGATGTTTATTACATCTGTGTGTTTGGCTTAACACAGATGGCTGCAGAGTAACAACTGTTGCTCAGAAACATGGCTCAGTTGTTAGAAGTTCATGGCTGAGGTCCTGGATTCAGTTCAGTTCAGTGTTCCAGGTTATGGGCTACTCTCAGGAAATCAGCTCTTTATGTCTTTAGAGGTAGTGTAAGTATAAGAACAAAAAAAAAACCAAACCAAAAGGTTGATGATCTGAGAGGGGGAAAGACAATGTTAATCTAGCCCATTGTTTAAGGGAGTGTCTTCATCCTGTATGGATAAAGGTGTGCCAGACATGACTGTTCCAAACCTGACCTTGGTGAATGCTCTGATCTACAGAAGACTGTTATGGGTTTGACTATACTAAAATCTCTGGCTGTATTTAAGAATAAAGTTTCTGGATTTATTGTCACTACACTTCCAGGGCTGTGAATCTCCAGCAAAAGTTAAAAATAAATTTAAGCCCAGCAGTTAGAAATAAAAATACTGTTTAATACTTGCAATAAAAGTACTGTTTAACCATTAGTTAAGGTAGTTCAAATTTAGTGGAAAGTATGTAATTTTTATGGAAGATAGCTACCAGATCACTGTTAGGTAGCAAACATAAAATAGGGCTATAGGGATCCTGCTGGTGGAGTGAAAGCAGGATGGTAGCTGACCTTGACCTAGCTGTGTCAGAGGATTCGGTGTTCATTGTCTTATTGGTGGATAAGATATCCACCCTTATTCCACATGATTTTGTTGCAAAAACAGTACTAACTACTTCTGCAGGCACAGCCACTTCTGTGTAGAGTTGGTCTTAGAGACAAATGGGATTCTTAGAAGTCCCTTAAAAAAGTCAGGTCGAAGAGAAGTGAACTTTTGTACTTCTGCCTCGAGAGGGAGCAGCAAACCAGTGTGAGGTGTCTGGTTCGTTTACAAGAATAGTAAAAACATTTCCCTGAATTGCATCAAATGTCCTTGTTTACAAACATGTTAGAAAATTTGTAATGTATGCAGGTCTGTTTTTAGGTTGAATTAATCTCTAATAATATTCTTTTTAGCTAGGAGTAATCAGGAATAATAATTATGTGTATGCACGTACATTAAAAAATATGTATGTTTATTACTGCCTATTATGTAGTTCATAAATGTAATTTATGAAGTGTTTATCAACCTGTGCTCTGCTTCATTGGGCAGAGTGAGAAGTGTGTGCTCATCTCTGAGAAATTGAGTCATTCCAGGTAGTCCAGTCTCTTTCACAGACTCTTTTCTGTACCAGATGATACTTCTACATGTTAGTATTTGCACCAAAGAAGGAGGAACCTGCAATTTGTTGCTGGAGGACCTTCTTGCTAATGATGGAGTCTGTTCTTTTCATCCCATTGTAGAAGTTGTACTCAGTTACTGTTGGTCTCTCACTGGTGGTCAGAATGTTGTCAGGATGCATGATGGCTTTTCCCAGTAAACTAGTGAGTCTGAAATGTTGGTGACCTGGCCTGCTGTGAGACAGATAACCACATCAGCATCTTTACCAGCCTAGCCAGGTAGGGGAGATAGAGCAGTGAGGAATTGGGAGTTCATTACTTATCCTGCCTATGCGTGGTTAGCAGCTCGGGTACTGGGTTGTGCCTTAGTGATTGTTTAAAACATCATTCTTTGAAGACAGGCATACTGTTGTTTGTGGTAGCTATGTCTCATTTTGTCAAATTGTGCTATTGTTGGAGCTTTTGCTGTTGTAAATGTTCATGTCCTGGCTTATATTTCAAATACTGCCAGAATACAGGAATGGCTTTTTGTTTATTGTCTGGTATAGAGTGGTTCTATGAGCCTAGAATTAAGCAAAGTGTTCTGGACCTTGATAGCCCTACAAGATACTTTTCTTTTTCTCATGTGTTTGTTCCCACCTCATCTCCATCAATCATTTTGAGAAAATTGGGAGTTAGACACCAAAGCCTTGTTCTGTCTGTAGTTCCGCTGCCTGGATGGAAAAATGTTTGCTGTGTTTCTGTTTGGGAAGGTCCTGTTGTTAAAAATGACTGTTCAATTAAGGGAGTGTAAAGATGGGTAAAAGCCATTTATTTATTTATTTGAATTCTCTCTTTTAACTATGATTTTAAAATGAAGCCAAATAGGACTTGCTAAGCAGAATCATCTTTATTTAGGAGTAAATAGAACAATGAGCTAAGCAGGGAGTGAGAGGCCAGCCAATGAACAAAGGTTTTGATAGTATTTTTAAGATGTTTGGGTATTAGGAGAGTTGGCAGGTAAAAGACTGGGTTGATGTGATTTGCAGGCTGATAATTTCTAAGTGTATGTAATTGCTCATACTTCAGCTGTGACTTTTGTGTTAATAACAACAGCTTTTAAGCAGCCCACTTTAAACTTGTGTTTGTTCTCTGTCCTTGATAAAAGAGAAAGCCAGAAGTTAGCCACAGCATACACCAAGCCAGAGTGATACTTCTCAACTTCAGTCTTTATAAAGCTCATAGTGCTTGCATACTGAATTGTAATTTGCCTATGTGAAGTAAGAAAAAAATAAATAAATGTCCAGCCTGTTAAAGGGTGCTAGCACCACTGTGATGGTTTCATTTGCATACCTGCACAATTTCAAAAATGCTGCCTTAAAGCATTTTATTATGTTCAGTGTAAAGAATACTATTGCCTTCTTTTTCAGGTGGGTTGGGTTTTGTTCCCCTTAGTGTTTAGGCTGGATGCAGTGGTAGGGGATTCTTCATTTTAGTGGTATTCTATAAAATTAATTGATTCACAGTGTCCTTGTGTGACTGCATATCAAGTCAAAAAGCTTGTATTTCTCATACCTCAGAAAAGTTTTTGGGAAGGGAGAAAAAAAATGGTGAGTTTTTTGTCCATGGTTGTGTTAGTTGGTGGCTGGAACAGATAGGAAGTTATTTTACTAGAAGAGTTTCAGTATGATTAAAAAAATGTAAAAAGCCACTCAAGACCAGTAGGAAAACCTTCAAGCTCAAAAACACACCTGAAGAATGTAAGGTGAGCTTACCCCTCAAACAACTTTTTGCTCCTGAAATAATATTCTATGTTTGTTTTCTCCTTCATATTTTTATCTCTTCTGATGTCTCCTTTTCAAACCTGTCAGTTACTTTTTTGATGGGTTGTGGCTGTGGCTGTACCCCTGGACTCTTTTTAGTGGTAGTCACTGAACTGAAGGATGAAGATGAGAGGGATACAGGGAGGTGTTAACTGAAGCTGCAACCTTTATCTCTGCCTAGGGACAGCAGCACAGTAAAGGAGGCAATATCTGTCCATCCAAGTAATGTCGGTTTGGATTAAAGAATAAACCAGGATAAGGAAGCTGCTAGCAGGGAATCATTGTATGTACATAGGAAACTGCAAAATAAAGAAATTTTGGACTAGTCATGTCTTTAAAAAAATTAAGAAGCCTTTCTGTATTCACCGTTGTAGTGCACTGCGAAAACAGGAGATGTTTGTCAGTATCTCTAAAAATAGCTGAGCACCTTTGTTTTTCTCAAAGCATCGTTCCTCAATCTGCTGTTATTTTTAGAGGGTGTCCCTCTGCAGGCCAGCACCCTTCTGAAGCTTGGGGTGTGGCAGCCTTCCCTTGCTACACTTGTCAGGGTTGACTGAGCCCTGCCAAGGAAAACTTGGCAACTCCTATGTAATTAAATTTACAACCTCCAGCAATTTACAACTAAGCATTGTCACATAGGATTTGAATTTCTCTTCTCTGAATATCAGACGAGTTAAAAAGTATGCAGTTCCAGATCTGTCACAGCAGAGCTTATTCCCATGTGTTTCTTTACTTTTTTTCACCTTTGGGTTTATCAAATACCTTTAGTCATTGTTTGAAATGAACCACAGCTATCCTGGATTTAACACTTAGAGACCAGACACAGCATATGTACATTTTCAGCTGTCCCTTGGTGGACACCACCTGTCAGTGTAGGAGCATCTTGCTTGGTCTTCTAAGAGAAATGTTTCTTAAACAGTAGTGCTTAATATCAATGCATTAGTCATACTTAGCTATGCTAGTGACATAAACTGTGCCCAGAAAGCAGGAGTGCAAAACCCCAAGACACTAATTTCAGTATTCTTATATTAAGTTGACTAATCCAGTGAATATTTTAGAATGCTTAAATGACATCAGCTATAAAGTGCAAAGCCTTTTAATGCTTTTCGGAAGAAACATTCCAGCTTCTGTTTGTAAAAAATTAGAAGTTAACATCTTCCTATAAAAGCTATGGATCACCCCATAATGCTTTGTGGATTTCAAGTAAGAGCAGATAAGTTGTAAAATTAACATTCCTGATCACTTGCCAATTTCAGATTCTTGTGCTATTTATAAGTCAGCCAGCCTCTGCTTTTTTACTTAAGTGGCAGGTTCCTCTCTTACAAGGACGCGGAGCATTTTTTCCTATCACCAGAAGTCAAAGGATGAAGAAACTGCTCACACTTTTGTTTTTTGTCTGAAAAAACGTAAAAATTTAAAGGGAGAAAATCAAAACAGAAAAGTAAATGCTTCAGTTAAATAAGTGGCAGTTTTCTAAATAAGTCATTAAAAGTTCAAAGTGTAATTTTAATTAATCTGCTATTTTCTTTTGATAGTAGGTTGATCTTTTACTCGCAATGAAGTAGAGGAAGTTCAGTGTAATTATATTTAAACCTGCACAAGAGAGTCAAGTCTCAAGGGGCTTTAGAAGTTTTAATAACATAGCCTGAATTTAAAATTTCAGTTGCTAACTTCATCTTGGCTTTATGGATCAGTTAAAATCTACTGTGGGCTTGTAGACCCTGATAACTTTTTATCTGCCTGGGAAATTTCCCTGCATAGGGAATTACAGAAATAATTTTTGTGCAGCAGCCTGGGAAAATGGCAGCACAGAGCAGAGCTGGCTGTGTAGCATGGATCTCCACGTAGGACAGGTCCTCAGGGTTCAGAGTGGAAGGGGGTAAAAAGGCAGACAATGTTCAGTTTTGGTGTTCGTTCTTCTCACTGTATGGTCTCTCCTGATGAGGAATTGGTGTCCTGTAAGCTGTTATCCCTCAGAGGCAACCTACGAGGCATTCTGAGTAGGAACAGGAGAGGAGAGAGTATTGCATGCTCCAGTCCAAGTGCAAAGTCTGCTGTGAAATGTTGTCTGTCTGTAATCATTAAGCATTAAAAGTGTGCATCGGGCTCAGTCCCAACAGAGCATGAATGGTGAAAATCTCACTCCAGTGAGATCATAAACACAAAGCTGGGACTGGTGCTGCCTGACAGGCTCCCCTAGCCTGCAGAGGCAGTGCTTCCCAGCCTTGTCCTAGGCAATGCCTGTGACTCCAATGTGTACAACAGCTTTTTCTTTGGTTGCAATAGCAACAACAGTTAACTGTCTGTGTGTTTGGGGCTTGATTTTGTTTGGGTTGTTCGCCTCCACCCTGCCACTCTTAAGCACCACCTTTATGCTTCCTAATTCTAATTACTAAAATTTGTTTTACTCTTCCTCCAAAATTTGGGGTGTGACATCTTTCAAGTACAGCTTCCTTTTTGCTACATCTGGGATTCTGAAATGCCAAGTACCCTGCAAACCAGGGTTTAGCATCTCTCGCTTCAGCACAGCATGTCAGGTTCTGGGTATTTCTCTTTGGCTCTGAAATCCTCTTGTTTTTGTGATTTGAGTGAGAAAGGTTTTTCAGTCACAAGCCACAAACGGCTTCACTGAGTAAAAGGAGACAAAAAGAGGATCAGAGGCATTAGCTGCCAAGGAACGTTTTCCACCAGTATTAGCAGAGCAGAGATTTTTTTTTTGGTGATTGCTAGTGCATTAGAACCTTTGAGGTTTTGCCTCTTCTCCTATTCATTAATTGGTTTACATTTTGTTCTTTGTTTTTCAGGTGGCGTCCTTAGCAGGGCCAGGAGGGAAAGTTGAAATAGAGCAAAATTTTCTCAATAACAAACTGAAGACAATAACAGCTTATTTTGGTGATCTAATAAGGCAAGACATATGAACTCTGTGTGGATTCTTCCAAATCCAGCTTCCCTGACTGCTGCTTTGCTTAAGCTTTTGTACAGCTGGCTGGTCAAAAATGACTTAAAGCCATTTTTCACTTCAGTTTCTATTTACAGAAATTTGTTCCGTTTATTGCTACTGTCAATAAATGTTTTGTAATAATTTTGACAAAACTGTAAATGTAGAAAATCTTTGAATGTGTGAAGATCTTACAAGATGCAGTCTTGCAAGGTTCGAGCCTTGGAAGTGGGGTTCAGGACTTCTTTGTAAACTCTCACATGTGCTATTTCTGTGCTTTCTCTGGTTTTGAGCACCCAGAGGGTCAAGAAAAATAGCCTAAAAACCACAGGAGCTGCTGTCTTTGGTTGAGAAGCAAAAGCATCTGAACATCAGGTGGAACTAGATGGTCAGGGGCACCACAAGAGGTTAACCCAAGCCCACCTCTCTTGCTCCATGCTCACTGAGAAACCTTTTCAGGTTTTCTGTGCAGGATGAAGGTTCACACGTTAATTCTAGTCTGTGCTCTGGCTTGTTGCAGCTCAAAGAGAGCTGGGTGTGTTTGTGTCTTGAGGTGGGACTCTACCCTCTGGGTATTGACATTTTATTTTATCTCCCTGCCATTCCTTTTCATTGCAAAGATCTTTTGAAGAAACCTTCTGCCTGGAGGTTTGTATCAGTAAGCAGAGGCGTTTCTGTCACCCCTCTTTTCTAGGCCTTTGGAATCCACACAGGCTTCAGGGAGGGCAGAAATAAACCAGCCTTTCCTGGTGAGGGCTCTCTGCTCCCGCTTGTAGTTTGGAGGGGAAGAGTGGCCTTTGTGCAGTTCTCCAAGCACAAGAGGAGGCAGGTGAGAAATGTCCAGGGGAGGACTATGGTGTTCTCACTGAAATACGCTGACGTTAAGTCCCCAAGCTCAATGTTGAGCTTGATTTTAAGGTAAGAGTGTATGAATAATAATTTCTAAGATAAATTAATGCTGTTTCTACTCTGCTTTGTGTGCAGCAGGGTGCTGAAGACAGCAGAAACTAAGCACTAAACCACACATTAGTGCTATCCAAGAAAACTAGAATAACCAAATAAGAGGATCTGTTTTCCCCTTTAAGGAATGAAATCCAACTCTTCAAAAGAGTTAAAGAGACCAAAGTGTGTGTGTATGGATTGTTATGACTCAGTGTGAGTTTGTAGTGCAGTAAAATAGCCCTTGGGAAATAGCTGTTTTCTAGCTTTGCTGTCTTTCCAGAACCAGACAAATGCAAAACAGTTACTGTTACATTCATGCTTCATGTAAGGTATTTTCTGAAGATACTTTGGCTAGTTTGGATCACTGCACTTTGCTACAGTGCTACAGCAAGGAAGAAGTCTTGTGCTGGCTTTGCATCATTATTTAAAGGGGATTATTAAGGAAATAATATTTCTTAGAAGTTTCCTATTAGGTTGTGGGGGATTTGGCAGGAGTGCTAATTCTACAGGAGCTCTAAACCTACTGTGGCAGTGGCATGTGAATGCAGTAATGCTGTTAGATTTTCACTACAAGGTACAATCAAAAATCCAAGTCCATGAGGCTGAATGAAGAATAGATTTATTTATTTACATTGTGCATGTCACAGTACTCTGTACACTAAAATCTTACTATATTTGTCTTATCACTGCTTGTAGAAATACCCTTGTCCTATAACTTGGTCCTCTTTCCCTGCTTAAGGAGATGCTTTAGAAGCATTTTGAGATGTTACTGATGCTACTCCTATAAAAGGAAACTGATGGTGAAAAGCCTGTGAATTTACTTTTACCTTCTGGAAAGTAGTTAGATTGTGTTCAGTGCCCAGTATACAAAGTGTGGAAGCTAAAACATAAAAGGTACAACATTTACCCGTTTGAATTTTTACTTCCAGTGTAATGAACTTCATGGTAAAAAGGAACAATTTCTCAAAGGTGCTTGCTGAGCTTTGCAAGCATGTGGAGTATCAAAAGCAGAAGAACATTTTTGTTCATAGTTTTTCCTCTCTGACCAAGAAGGACAAAAGAAGGTGTTTTGTTTTGGTTTGTTTTTTGTTTTGGTTTGTTTTTTGGGTTTTTTTGGTTGTTATTTTAATTACAGATTGAAGTCAGAATGCAGTCTGCTGGGCTGTGATAAATGTTTGCCCTCACTTCCCACTTGCACAGAACTGGTGAAGTTCCCCAGGGTTTTGAATATACCGGTCTGTTAAGCCTAAAATACATCTGTGAGTACTTTCAGTTTTTTGTTAATAATTTCAACCAACAAAACCTTCATGGAGGAGAGCTTCACTGGTGACTTGCTATAAAATGTTACTTTGCTTTATAATGGAGAAAAAAGTTAACATGGGTTGAGACACTTGTTAAATTTCTGGATTGCTCATGGTCACTGTTTTAATACCTGTTCTGAATTTAGATAGTATTTTGTAAATGATACATTGGGCAACAAAGTAGTTACATTGCTACTGTAAATGCATGTAGAAATATAATCTTTTACCCATTTTAAGATGAAATAAGCTACAGGAAAAATGCAGATTTTTGTTTTCTAAGGACTAAATGCAGTAAACACATATTGAGTTCTGCTTTCCAGTATGCTCTTGAGCCCCTAATCTCTTTAGGTTTATCTTAATTAAATCAAACCTTAAATCAAGCCCATTAATTTCTTTTTCCAGTGCATGGCATGAAGTGATGGAAGATGAAGTTAGGTGCATTGCAAAGCTGGAGCTTAATTCAGGGGGTTCAGGAGGACCAGAGCAGAGCATCAGCAGGGCTGAGCAACTCTCTCTTCATGGAAGGACATCATTTCTCTGTGCCTTTCTCTGAATAAGACCCCATTAGTGTTAAGAGAAAAAATTAACTGTTCCATGAAGTTTTTGTGTACAGGTTTTAGAAAACCTTCCCCAAGCATAGTGTTTCTGAGATAACATCTGGGTCTATATGTGCAACTCAGGTTATATAAACAAATAATTTTACACCACAGTGATCATGCTAACATTTAGCAGAGGGAAACCCCGTAAATAGCAGAAGGAAAAAATTACTTGCAATAACTCATTGAACAAATCAGTAGAAAATTAGGTTATTTTCACTTGGTTTGCTCTCAGCTTTCATATGCCTCATAGTCACTGTTTGCTTTAACTGTCCTCCCCTTGTACACGAACCTTCCCATCTTCAAATACCAAGAAAGGGGGGTGGGTAATCCTGTCACTTAGTGTACGTGATCTGTAGCTGGTGTAGCCATTCCAGCACAGGCATCTTAGTATTCCTGCCACTTGAATACCTTTGGGAGGTCCAGAATACTTAGAAAAAGTTGATTTTTTGGTGGTGAAGAAGTTTCAGATTTCTTTATGAAGGCAGTAGAGATATCTTTGTAAGTGTGTATTGTAAGTGTGTAAGTGGCAGAGGAGTAAGTGCTCTAAAACTAGGCTTGAAATCAGTTCAGACCCTGTCCCATTTCAGCTGTCAGATAATGAAGGTGTTAAGTGGTTCAGCCTGGTCCATCTGGATGGAGTTTTAGGAATATGCACATCAGTGAAGTACATGTAAGAGTGATGCTGTTAAGAGTTGATTCAGTTAAATGAAATCCTCCAAACACCAAAATTAATTCATACCAAAAAAATCCCCACCCAAAACCATAAAAAATACCAAAAAACCCGAGGCTGCAGGGGGCTGCAGAAGCCATCAGTAGCTGAAAGGAAGCAATAGGACTGGCTAAAGCCAGCTGAAGTGACTGAACCTAGTTAGGCTGGAGATTCATCCAGGCTCCAAAGATCTGAGCTGCACACACGCAGGGAGAAGGCAGGAATGAAGGCTGTCTGCAAACAGGAGTTGTCCCCTGCAGGTTTCTGCCTCTGCTCAGCATGGTCCTGTGGTGTCCCTTAGCAGTGCCTAAGGTTCTGATGGTGCCTGTTGTTGAGAGCAGGGCGACTGCCCAGGGCAGAGGTGTGGAGAACAGCAGCCCACCTGGGAGCCCTGCAGCACTGGGCTCTGCTCAAGGATTTCCTCATCTAGCGGAATGCCCAGTTGAGCTATGCACACAGCTCTGCAAAACACTCCCTGTAACATCTCTGCAGCCTAAGGGGTGTCAGACCTGGATTTCTCCATATAGAGACCCAAGGATTAGTGTCTTTTTAGCATGTGTCACAACAGAGTGTCAGGGAGTGTGGTTTTGCTGCCAGCTTTTTGTGGACCCTCCTTCAAGTGTCATACAAATGTATTTTCTGAGCTCTTTCTTTCCACACATTTCTGAGGTCTTGGCCTGCCACCTTGCAAAGTTTCAAAACCAGAGCAAATTTCAAGATGAAGTTTTCAAGTTGTTTCCCCAGCAGCTTTACTGAAAACCCAAAACATAGCTCTGGGTTTCTGGTTTCTCGGACTGCTGAGGAAAAAAATATGCTGTTGGAGGCAGTCTGGGTTGATAACAGCGCAATTCTTCCTGTCTCTCTGTGTGCTTTTGCTCATTCTCTTCCTTTTTCTCAAGATTGTTCTTCAATCTTCTTGTGAAATCCCTGTGGTTTATTAGAGGAGTGCAATGGCAGCAGCAGAGCTTTAGCACTGTGTAAATATGAGTGCAGGAGCTCACGGATCACCTTCAGTGATTTGGAACTAATGAAATGCCTTTCCCCAGGATTTTATCCTAAAAATAGAGCCAAAGAATGGACATCAGAGAGGATATGCCTCTGCATAGTCATCACAGGTTGCTGCAGGTTGAACAAACACTTTTATCACGTCAGTGCACTGCTACCTAAACCTCTGGGGGGTCTTTCACATTGTCACAGTGTCAGATGCAGTGATGGCAACAGTGGCAAGAGCTTTTGTGAAAGGCAGTATTGTGATCTGACAGCAAAACCTGTCCTAAGGTATTCATTAAATTGTTCCAGGCACTGGGACAGCCTATGATTATGTCAAACAGGAAAGCAAATTGTACGCTCTGCTTTCCCGGTATGTGCGAGCTTAATCTGAAAGTCTGCCTGGGAATGTTAAACACAGACAGCTTTGTTTAGGAGAACTCCAAACTGGCAGAGCCCATTGCCCCAGAGGGTCACCTGTGAGGGACTGCCTGTGCCAAACATCTGTGCTGGTGTGGGAATGCTTTCCACTGGTACAGGTTGCAGCTGAGCTTGTCCAAGGGGTTCCCTCAGAGGTCAGAACATTTGGATGTTCCCAGCAGATGCAATGCTAATCTGTAGCTCAAGCTCACATCTATACTTCTGGAGAGTGGTTCCCAAGACAGAAGCTGGACTTCCCCAGGAAGCAGCTGCTGCTGGTTTGTCCTCCTGCGGGACAAACCACACTCCAGGAAGTGTTTAGTGTGGGGTTTTGACACGGAAAGGGCCGGTTCTTACAAGAATAATGAGCCTTGTGGGAGTTCTAGACCTTGCACAGAAATTACCCACCAGGGTATTCCTTAACCCTGCTGGGAAGAGGTGCTGGTAGGATCAGGTTTGAGAACAACCCTTGTGGTGGTGAAATGCAGAGTGAGACACCAACATGCAGGAGCTCCTTCATGGCTCAAAGAGCAAGCCAAGTACTGGGAGCAGGGCAAAGGGCCCACAGGGCCATGTTCAGGGTGCAGAGCTGAATGCCATAGTACCTGGGTTGCGGCTTCTACAAGACACACTGCTTGTGAGCACTTTTGCTTCTTACTGACAAATGTTATGGCCTTACTGGCAGTCTTTTGATATTTTTTTTCTGCAGCTTGTAAAGAGCATTGTTTGAAAAAAACACCCAACCTTCATCTAAAAATAAATCTGTAGTCCTTGCAGTTAAAAAAAAAACAAACCTAAACAAACAAAAAAAATCTCACTAAAACAGCTGACATAAAAATATGACATGACCTGAACGCATTATGATAGTTCAGAAATCAGATAAGAATGTCCAAAATGTAACTAATTTAAATTGCTTTGTAGGCAGGTTCACTTCATGTTTTGGCCTGAGGCATAGAGGTAGAAGCTGACATGACTTCTCAGCATTTTGGATTGACCACACTGCTTGTCCCTGCTGCTGCTCTGATATATCAGCATTGTTTAAAGATCAAAGCATTTAGTATAAACAAGTTGGGGTTGGAAACAGTCTGACTTCTTGCATGTTTATTTTCTCTGTTAATGAGAAAAATGACCTAATCCAAAATTATTATCACTTTTTCTAAAAATTCAAAGTGGAGAAATGATTTAGTTGAAGTGCAAGTAGAAAAGCAGTTCAAAAATGGATGCAGGGGCTGCAGAATCAAGGTCTGCCAGGAAGAATCCTGTCTGGCTGAATTGGCAAAATCAAAAGTCCAGATAGAGAAAGAGAGAAAAAAAGAGAGGAAAGGGGAAAGGAAAGGGGATAGGAAAGGGGAAAGGAAAGGAGAAAGGGAATATAGTTTTGGAGGCAGCCGGAATTTGGGTCCCGGATTCCCTGTCCTGGGCTATGCCAGCATTGCTCCTGTTCCCAGCTGCCTTTTTCTCTTCCTTTAACCAGCCTTCACAGCTTGGAGCAGGATGCCCTGCATCCACATGGACCTTGCCTGCAGCTGGTGGCCCCCACTTGTACAGTCCCATCTGGGACTGCTTTTCCCTAGAGAATGAGATGCTGGTAGCTTGCCAGCTAGCCTGATATCAGCCACCTCAAACTGAAACAAATTTTAAGTGAAAGAAAAGTGAAATCCTGTTTATATGCAAAATAGAAATGTTACGTTTCTGCCTGTAGCGACAGACAGACAGAGAAACATGGAGAAGGACAGTTAGCTAGCAGTGCTTTTCTTCCTTTTTTAAGATGAAGCTGGCCCTGCAGTTTTCCCAGCTAGAAAGTGTCATGATACTGAGCTGGGTGGGGTTCAGTCACCCATAAGACACTGAATTAGGGCACTGGGCAAGGTACGTGCTATCTCTAGTGTCTCCAGGCTGGTAGTTTAATTTGGATCACAAACACATTTTTTAAATTATTTTGTGGTTGCCCCCTTACTGTGGCTCCCACTGTAGCACAGTCCCTAGAGCGTGCAATCCGGATTCCTGCCAGGGGAAACTTAGTCAGATCACTCCAACCATCAACGTGCATGCAGCCCACAGGGCCGAGTTACAGCTGGTCTGTGATAAAACCACAGAGATGTGTGGCTGCATGGGTCTCTGCACTGGCACTTTTCCTCTGCAGGCTCCCTTCCCAGGGTGTTGCATGGCTTGCCTGTTAGGACCTAGATATAGTAACTTCTCTAGCATGGCTGGACACTGATTTTGGGATTGGAATCTATGTTGCCCTCATAGGAAGGTAGCACAACAGAGGAAAGACTGAGAATCTCTCCTTGGCTACAAGAAAGGGATCTGGGGCTCACACCATCCATGGTACCAAGTAAGCATTCAGCTAGAAGTCATGAATTCAAAAGTTGTTACAACATTCTTACTTACTACATAATTGTTTACTTGCAGCTCTTTCATGTTAACCCCCCCATGCTCTTGGCAAATCAATTTTATAGTGAAAGCAGCAAACTGCAGCATTGCTATTTTCTCCTGTGGTCAGAACACTAAGTTCTCATACCCCAGAAGGTGAGTGCCATCACCTAAGGCCCTGACACATTTTAACCTGTTTTTAATGAAGATCTAACCAGGAAAGGACAGTGTAGGTGCTAGCCTACCTAGTTGGGGGCTGGCCACTCATTCCACTGCCTCCTTCCCCTGTGTCTTCTTTGGAGACCCATGGAGAGTTTGATGTGTTTCAGATGCTCTAAAGAGAGTACCTGGTATCACCTTGCTGCCTGTTCTGGTTGCATTGGCCAGTTATTCTTAAACCCCAGCATGGGATAGCTGGCTCCCAGGCCTACCAATTGAAGCATCTGTGGCATTTTTCTTTAAAATGCAGTTTGCCTGGTATGCTACAGGGATTGAGAGTCCTGCTGTGGCCAGCACGGAGCAGCTTGTGTGCTTACTTCCTCAGAAAGAAGCTGTGGAATTTGATAGTACTGTTGGAGTTCCTAGCATTGCCACTCAGCATGTGGTCTCAAAATCATGACTTGATAGCTGTCACCAAGGTCATCTAATTCCTTTTCTTGAGTAAATGAAAAATAAAGATCCTTTCACAGCCCAAAAGGCAATACAAAACTCCTATTACAGATGAAAAGAGGAAAGGAAGGTGCAGCATTTGCTTAACACAACCTGGACTCCAGCAGGAATTTGATATTTTCTTAATTCTGCTTTAAGTTACTGCAAATTGCCATGGATTTTTGCCATTCCTCTTTGCTGATGGTGGTCCTGCAGCAGCGCAGGGCAGCAGCATCTTTAGCACAAGCAAAAACTGTGCAGTTATTCGGGTCTGCTCTCAGGCAATCCCTCAAGCATCTGCAGCAGCCTGGGCACAAGAATCTGGGCTTCTTTCTCTCAAAATGCATGAAACTTTTTGCAGGACCAGATAAACTGTGATCTGTAAATTCTGGCTCTTTTTATTTCTCACCCAACAGGTGACTGCCAACATAGGATCCACTGCTCCTTGGAATTTCTTCTCCTGGAAGTTATCCCAGGTCCCTAACCCCTGTCACTCATCATGTCTGTCAACATGCTCTGAGCTGACCAGATACTCACATTCACTTCCCTCATGGTTCATAACTGCCCAACAGCTCCTTTCCTTTCCTTTCCTTTCCTTTCCTTTCCTTTC
>VWYI01015734.1:44355-59917 GCA_013399455.1 Anthoscopus minutus
TTCCATTCCATTCCATTCCATTCCATTCCATTCCATTCCATTCCATTCCATTCCATTCCATTTTCTATAGACTAAATCTGTGTATCACCTCATGTGAGAGCTGCAGATATCCTTACAGGTGTTGGCTCAGAGATTAATTTGCTAATAAATATTATTCTGTTATTTATATATGTACCATGGGTTTTCCTATGCTATAGATGCTGCTATGTAAACACCACAGTTATCTAGATAGGTTATCTCACACTCTGCCTCCTCCTCTTTCCCGTTTGTCTCCATCCTGTGGTGCCCCAAATGCCCACGGATGCTGGCCATCCTTATGCCCATGGACGCTTGGGACAACACAGCTCTAGAGCTGCAAGGGGAGCTACTGGGTGTAACTCAGAAAAGAAAATTATGCAACTCTTAGAAATTAATGACATAATAGCAAGTAGGTCAAGATTGTTTTGAAACAGGAATTAATGGTTATTACATACTAAGCTGCTATGCATCCAGGGTGAGATGTACAGAGGAGTGGGCTGCACTCAGCTGGGAGGAGCGGGGCGCGCAGCCAGCCCAGCACAATGTGTGTGTTTGTGTGCCGGGTGGCAAGCAAATCCGTCACCCTCTTCGGAGAGGGAGTACTGCACATGGGAGCGGGGTCTGCCAGATGGCAGGCATCCGGAAAGGCACAGGGAGGCAGCACCGCGTGACTGTCGTGCGTGGCAGTAAGCACACTGGGGCTGTCCACAGATGGAAACGTGCAAATCATAGCCCTGGGCAGAGCTCAAGGAACACTGCCAGTCAGACCCCCAACTCCCCGGACTCCTCTGAGAAACTGAAAAATCAGGACCTAATTCTAAGGTTGCCAAAATCTGGAAGAAATGGCAAGCCTAGATGTGGCTGAGCTGATCTTGGTGCAGGGCACACAGAAGGGGCTGTAGGAAGACAAACTGATTGACAGCTCATTAGTTCTGGAGCGAATTAGAGTCTGGATTGTAATATGAAGCATTTCTCTCTCTATAAACCTGTCTATGCACTAGAAAGAATAAAATTCCAAAATGAGAAAGCACAAGGAATGCATGTTCCCTTTTCCACCCCCAGCCTCCTTTGCTAGTCACTCTCCCTCAGCAGCCACAGGATAAGGTATCCTAGAGCAGCAGAATGCCAGTGTGGAATAGGGAGGGGGAATTTTTATGTAGCTGTTTTCTCAGTTGCATCATACTACTACTCCCAAAAATGGAATTCCATGAAATGAAGGCAAGAATGACTGGAAGAAAAGAAAGCTTTCTCTTTTTTTTTTTTTTTTTTTTTTTTTTGTTTTGTTTGGTTTTAGTTGGTGTTTTGTTGGTTTTTTTTTCTCTACAGAATCCAGTCTGTATTTAACTAAGTTTCTTGCTTCTCTTTACAAAACCTTTTGTCTTTTTTTTCTCTAAAGGCAAGCTGAGGAAATATCAACACAGGACTCGTGCCTGAGTCCTCCTCCCCTGCCTGGCCTGCCTCAGCTCAGCACACAGGTGGGCAAGGATGAGCTGCAGCTCCCTGGGGAGAGAGTCCTGAGACTTCTAGCTTAAGCAACAAGCCTCTGTGCAACACAATGAATCACTCCTCTGTGTCATAAGCTGGGCCAAACTTTTAGCTTCACATGTCCTTCATTTTTTTTTCTTATCTCATACAAGCCCAAATAAGGCTGAGACATCTGTCTTGATTCAGGCAAAACCAGATAGCTCAGAACAGTTGATTTAATTTACACCAAGAAACAAACCTGCTTAGACAAACCAGTAAATGTTTTTGAAGCCATCTACTGAGAAGTTTTTCTGAGATCCACCTTATTCTAGAAACAAAAAGACCTTGCAGAAACACCATGATTTGGATGTTGGTCTGTGACATATTTTACCATCTTCTGTACAGCAGCTCTTGAGACCACATTGGGGTGTGTGTTTGTGTCACAGATCGACAGAAAGGTGCTTTGTAAATGTACAAGGCACTTCCACACTGCCATGATATAATGGGTTGTTAGTGACTTGTCAGTTCATATATTCAATTACTATTATTACTATTATTTCTAAACTGTGAGAGTTTCTAAAATTGCTTTATATCAGATAATAGGTATACTCATTCTTCAGTTACACTAATTAGAGTTCTGAGTTTGATTCTGCCACCTCGATAGCTCCAAGAGCTGGGACTGGTTACCATATACACAAAGCTCTTAGCTCTTTTCCATAAATAAATCACAACCTTAAAGTTTTAACTCTTGATGTCCCAAAGACCATCTTTCCTACCTCTGGATTTTCCATGGCTCATTCCTGTTATTTAGAGTTTCTCTCCCATCAAATTATGTGTCCCACAAAAAAAAGAATCTTTTTGTCCAAAATAAAAGTGAAATCCCTAAGCAATACCCATCCCATGGCATGTTGCTGTAGAGCACATTTCTTTGAAGCTTCCTGAATGAACAGTTCCCATATTATCTTCTCCTGGGCAGCTCTTGTGTTTCCTCCCAGTTGTGCATACATTTCCCAGCCCTGGGAGGGGACACTGCTGACCATTGCCAGGCTACATTCTGGAGCAGCCTGAAAATGCTGTGCCTGCCCATCTAGCTGAAAACAAAGCTGGTGAGCAGTGGGTAGAGCTGAGAAAAATCTTGCTTTTAGAAACTGCCTCTAAAAATACATATGAGTCTGGCCTAAAAAGAAGCAAAGTAGCAGAGCAAGTCAGAGCAAAGAGAGGGGGGGATTCAATAGTGCGGCACTACTGCATGCAATAAAGCTTAATGTAGGTTATTATACCAGAAAAAATGTTTTCCTGAAAATCTTATGTTATTCTACAGGGCAGAACTCTAAAGAGGCATTGCAAGGAAGACCAAATAAAAGAGAAAAAAAAATGCCCACACCATATGAAACATTGTACAATGGTCCACAGGGACTTGCATTAAAGTGGGGAAAAGGGACTAGCTTAACTAATAGAAAGGGCTGAAAATTTTAAAGCTTTGTTTAGGAGATTGTGTGTGTATTTTATGGTCCACCTCCTATCTGCAGAATATAATTTTCTCATAGAAAATCTAAATCTGCCATTTTAATGATAGGAAATTAAGTAGAGCTCAGAAACTGTGGCATAGCCAGCTCTATTTCATCAGGTTTTGCTCCCCATTAGACTATACTTGCATGTCATTCACTTCCCTGATTACCTTCTCACCCAGAAATTTTCTGCTTTTCTATTGCCAGAGGAAGCATCTCAGCTCATTTTCTTCCAGTATGAACACAAAGGAGCTGCTGGTGGATATCCATTATGATGCTCACTTCACACCCTAGGTTTGCCATCAACCAAGCACCTTCCCCTCCCAGGCCCATTACAAAGCCTCTTTTTCTCAGCACTGATAGAGGTTTCCTATCTGTGCAGCAGCAGCTTAAATTGCTCACAGAACAAATGCATCCTCCATGGAACCAGCAGCATGGGGAGAGTTTAAAAGGCCCTCTGGGAGCCCAGGACAGAACCCAGCCTGGATGGCTGCCTGTATGTGTTGGCACACAGGACACATCGCTCCTGCTGAGGTCCAACGGCTGTGAACTGGTATGTGGCTTTACTAAAAATGCAGAAAGAGCCAAAAGAACTCTTCCTTTAAACGTGCCAAGGTTAGAACATAGTGGGTTTATTTCAAGGAGAAAAATGTACAAATTCTTTTTCTAAGACACCTAGCAGGTTTTTTTGTAGCAAGTGTTTCTATTAACACTGAGATACCTCCTCAGCCTAACCTATCAATGGCCACTTACTGCAACCAATCAATACATCCTCCTTTCTGAAGTAATTGGACATATTAATAAAGCAAACAACAACCAAATCATAAAAGTGAGCTCAAAACATTGCTCCTGGCTTGGTTTGTGCTGGGGCCACATTGTAGATGTGATGAAGTCAGACACTTTCCTTTGGTTTTTTACATGCTGAGAACACATATCTTGGGGTGCCAGAAATGCCAAAGAAGCTGTTTAAGTCTTCCTTGAAGGCTACATCCCAAAATAAACCCCCTGTCTTCAGGAGAACAGTACCAGCCCATTACCATTACACACTGCTGTTGAGGGAGATTTCGGGTTATTAAGATTCAGTGAGTAATATGTTTGAAAATGCAATTTAGGAGTTTTTCAGTCATTCATGAAAACTCTTTTGATGCAGAATAAAGCTTGATAATGTCTGTGATTGTTCCTTGACCTGATGAAAGATCTGAATGGAAACTTGTACAGCAGGTAATATTTATTCTGGCAGTGTGTCAGTAGGCAATGTCTACTGCTTTTATTGCTTTGTGGAATAAAAGTTTTGAATTTTGCTCAGTACTGAGCCATTTATTGTCTTGAAATTGGCAGCAGTAACACCCAGCTGGATGCCGGTATGTTTTGTGTTTGTGAACACACTGATCCATGGGAAACAATCTAGCAGACAAATCAACTTGGTTATGAATTAAACAAAATCTTTACTTGGGTATGAGACATTTGAGCCTGAGGGAGCTATTATTTTGGAAAAGGCCCATAAAAGGACTTTTTAAGACAGTCTTTATGATATTCTTAGACTGCCTTTAGTTATGCCTTGCTTTGCATAACACAGTAGATTTTTATAAAACAATAACTTCTATATAAATGGTACTGGGGTCCAAAACTCTGAGATGAAAGTCAGAACAGTGACTCGATGCCTGGCCAAACCATTGAGATGCTTAAATTGTTCTTCTGCCTGTCCCCAGGACAGGAACTGGCATTTCCTATCTGTATCTCTATTGCATTGCACTGAGAAAGTCCTTCTCAGCAAAGAGAGAGGTAGAAAATTTACCCAGAAATAAATGAGTGCTCAGTACCAAAACTAAGCATAGTATGAAGAGATAGCTCTGTGTGCTTAAAGCCTGTTCTATCAACTCTCACAGCCTTGTGAATATCATGAGATCTGATGTTTTCTTAATTCCCCAGCTGATGGTAATCAAGAAACCACATGATAACCTTGACTTCATTAACACAATGAAAAAAAATCACATGTAAATAACTCACTTTGTGATTGCTGAGTAAATATGAAGTCAGCCTTAAATCCCAAAGGTAAATAAAATCACCTGATGGCAATTCTGACCCTTTAGTCACTCTTCATGGGTTATCATTCCATTGGTTCTTCATAAAATATCCTATAACAGTCTTTGCATTCATCCCCTATCAGCAACCTTTATGATTAATTTTTTTTTCCTCCTTCACTGGTCCAAAAGCATGTGCTGACAAGCAGCCTACAAGAATTGAGCCTTGGATAGTCTCACAGTTTACACATGGTTTGTTCTCTCTGTAGCTTTAATGAAGGCCTCATGTGCTTTTCGTCTCTGAAAATATTGTATGCCCCTGCCATGACATACATACTCTTTGGAAGTAGTTTCCATTCTCACAGACTTCCCACAAGATTTTGGGGAAGTCGCCCTAACTGTTCCCTCACTCTTTCTATATAAAATGTGGATAATTTTATTTCCTTTCCTGATCTGTTTTGGACAAGTTGTTCCTTAGTATGGGTATGTTATATAAAGCTAGGCTTTATAACCAGATCTCTGTTTACTTGATATGTCCCTTGCAGCAGGGACAGGGATTCAGCCTCCCCCACTGCCAGGCTGGGTCAGAGGAGATGTGACAAAGGGAGGAAGCAGACACGTTTGTCCCCACAGCTGTGCACAGGCCGAGTGCCAGCGATTACAGCCTGGACACTCACAGGTGAGCAACCTTGCTCCAGCTTACATAGAACACCGACTGAGAACAGCTTAAGGCTGTTAATGCTGCTCTGAGCTGGGGTTGGCATGGTAACCATTCAGGGGCATTTTTAAATTACAAAAAAAAAAAAAAAAAGAATAATCAGATTCAGTCTGTAACCTGTATCAAAGAATATGCTCTGGGCAGGACTTTTGCCAGTGATTGGGATGATACCATTTGCTCTCTTGTAGTACAGCTTGCAGAGGTGGGCAAGCAGATTCTTGTCACGTGACTTTCTCTGGACTATCATAAGCTTCAATGACAAAGTTTCCTTATTCTTGCCTTGAATTCATATAGCTTTAGGATATCTCTTAACCATAGCTTTAACCATGTTTCAGAGTTTGAATGCTTGATATTTTCAGGAAGAAATGTGAAAAAGAAAGAAAAACATAATAGTTTCCGATCATCAAATATTTTGGGTGAGTCATTCGCCTGCATCGCCAGATAAATGCAACAGGACATCCTGTAACCGTTGGGCAGTTTCTTTAACTTCTCCCTTTTTTTTTCCCTACAACATAAATAGCAAACTAGGAAAGAAAGTGGCAATAGAGTCCTGTCTAGGAGCACCTCTTTGCTTGGATTCTCGAACATCAGGAGAGGAAAGTCAGTCCCCTCTGGGGTTAGTACCTATACTGGTGCTGGGATATACTGATGGAGACTGTGGTCTGCTCCTGGCCAGCAGCAGGTAATTCAAAGGCAAAGCCTCCTGAGTGAGTTTAGAGAAGCTGATGTTATTTTCCTGAGCCTTTTGCCTTGTGGAGGAGTTTCTTCACTGGAGGTCTTCTGGGAAAGACCTGGAAAGGGCATTTCTGTGCTGCCAGTCCTTTCTCTCATCCCAGTTCAAGACTAAATCATCCCACCTAAATGTTTAGGTCTTGCATGCCTAGTAGAATTATTTCTAAGATATTTCACTAATTTTTTTTGGATGCCAGTAAAGGGATACAGACGGCCAGAATATCAGTAAAAGTGATGAAACTGAAGTGAAACAAATGCTGCTCCCAACAAAAGAAAGGAATAACTCAGAACGCCATAATCCTGGTCATAGAGTTGGCAATTTTAAAGGGACAGAAGGAAAAGCTGAATAACTGGCAAAATAAAATACTTCTTTCTACTCTATATGCAAGTACACAGCTTTGAACCTTAGATCTATAAATAGCCAATCTGATCTGATGCAAAGACCTTGGAAGAAAAAAATCTGATCCAAGGAAGATAAACATCTAGTTGGAAATTTTAGAGTAAGCCTGAGAGACAGTTTGCATATGTGTGAGTATACATATATAATCACCAAAAATTAAACAGACAGCTTTATGTTGACAGTTCAAGTGAGAGGGAATTAGTGGAGAGAGAACAAATCAATAAAGCAGAACTTTTAGTAATAGTTCTTGGCAAAATGGTGGAGGCATGACTTCACATTAAATAACTGGAATCTCCTGAAATTTATCTTCCTCCTTAAAATCCCTTTTCCAAACTTGGCACTACTATGATGCTTAGAAGTTGATGAAACTGGAATAGTCATATATTAAAAAGGGTTTTATTTAATTTTAATTGATTTGATCATAAATTCCATTTACATTATGTCAGGAAACACTCTGCTTATACAGTACCTAGCACAGTGGTCTTCTGTTATGGTCATGATTTCAATTGACCCCACTAATAATTACCAGGAACCAAATCTATCAATAAATAAGTCTCATAACTTCATGATCTGACAGTGAAATTAAGAAATATTAATGTTTAACTGCTGTCATGGATGTTTAATTGTGGCACTGTTCTTCCCCTCTCTCCTATACACACAGGCAGAACAATAAAGATAAGGCTCCTTGGTTTCATTTGATATTTACATCACCATTATCTTCAGGGTGAGAAGTTCCCCATAGTTCTTTTACACACCTCTCACCTGGACTTATCCCACTCCCTCATTCTTTGAGTGTTTTCCTGATCTGGTCACAGGTATGCTGGCAGCAGGCATTCTGTTCTTTGTATTGGTAAACATTTTTTCCCCCCATTTTTCAATCACTGATTCTTTTCCTCTTCCAATTTCATCTATTTCACAACAGTTTTTGTCAACAAAACACCTTCTAGTCCCTATCTGCTTTCCACATCATATTCATGCCTTAAGTCTAGACTCTTTAGGGTAGAGACTGTCTCTAGGTTAACATTTATGTATGTTTACTTATCCTCAAAAAGCCCCAACTTCAAACCTCCAAGTCCACTTGCAATAACTAATATTTGTTAATAATGGGGGAATTAATATTGGGGGAAAAGGTTTTAGTCTATTAATTCCAGGAACAACTCTAAACACTACTTTCTAGCCTTACCCAGAAGTTGAAGCTTACTATCCATTTCTTCCTGGCCTTCCTAAGCCCCAACCTCTTCTTTCATCCAGCTTCAGGCTCTGCACCTTCTCATGAGACTTTTCAATATTTGTAGTATAGAGCCGTTTGTTTTTCTTGCTTTTATTTGCAATAGCCTTCCTGAATAATTTGAGCTTTCCTGGTTTTTCTTCAAATATTAACTGAACCATATCTTCATCTTCTAATTGTTCTCATGCTATTGTTTTCTAAAGCCTTTGATTTAGCTGGCTTAGTAAAATATGCTATGAAAAAATTCCACAGGAAAAAAAGTGTTCCTTTGTCCCAGATGTTATTTGTATTTCTGTAACAGCTGGGAACTCTGTATGTAGTTTACCCACTAACCTGCTTTCAGTGTTTGTGGGTGGTGATTGTGGTATCACTTTCCTATTACATTCTTATCACCTAGTCTGGTGTAATCACTGTAATCCTTTACCGCTCTTTGTACCTCAGAGCACACCAAATACTCAAGTTTAAAGTTGTACTTGTTTCCTTTATCTTTGATGACTCACACAGTTGAACCAGTTCACAAAAATAGTCTTTTCTGAGTAACTCAGTTGAAAAATTTTTGTGTAAATCATGCTGAGAAATAAATAGTGGAGCTGGGAAGGTTAGGTTCTTACATTTACATTTATCATTTTGTGAATTTATTTTTGTAAAACCTGCTTCAATGTAACCCGCTACTGGATAATGTCAAAAACATAACACTCACAAAGCATGTGCAGCAGCATGTTCAAAGGTGACATACTTGTTTTTGTATGAGGATTGAGTAATTCTCCACCTATTGCCTCTGTCTAGCCTGCCTTGACTGGCCAAAATGCATCTCTGTCAGAGAACTGGTGGATGGCTTACATGGAGGTCACACTGCCCCTTTCCTTTAGTATGGCACAAACCATCCTCAAGGCTCACGGTTTTGTTTGCAGGCAATGCAAGAGAATGATAAAGGAGCAAAGGAAGCTGCCCTTGCATGGCTTGGCTTTGCCCCAGTCTCCTGGGGCTGGAAGTCTGGGTGATGGAGCCTGCAGCTGCAGAGCAGGGGTGTCCCAGGAGGTGACATGGTGTGGCCTGCCAGAAGTTGTGGCCTGTGCCTGGGGCTGCCTGAGGCTCTGGCAAATGCTGCGTGACCGCTCTGCGAGGAGTTTTTATCATGGCTGATGCACTCAGCCTCAGAGTGCTGCAGACAGCTGCTGTCAGAGGCAGGTGCAGTGTGGTGGTCCTGGGCAGGTGCTTCCTGACCACCTTGGAGCTGAGCTGAGGCACAGCCTTGCCTTCACCCACCCAGTTAACTGAACAAGAACCTTCAGACTCTCCTACAGATATCTTTGTGCCTTGCAAATATCTGCCTCTGCCTCTCTTTGCCTTCACATCCTGCACAGTCCAGGGTGGCAGACACACTCCCCTCTCTGTGAATTCACACGTACAGGTAGCATGAGCAGCCCTCAAACCACAGCCAAAACGCAGAGTGGGTTTATTTAATGACCTTGCTAACAAGGCCTGGCCACAGGAACACAGGGGCACAGGGACACAGGCTCCATTTGGCTAAGCTCATTCTAGCTGGGCTCAGGGAGGGGGCTCCCTGCCTGCCTCACTATGACAAAAGATGTCTGCATGTCCCTGACAGGAATTCTCAAAACAGACAGAGAATAAACAACAGTAGCCATAAGAAGCAGTGTCTTCCCACATTAACCGTTTTAGTGTTCCCAGCTTCAAGGTCACTTTGAGCAAAACTATTCCCTCCTCGTCAGTTTTCCTGTTTTAACCCTTTCTCCTCAAGAGCCTCACAAGTGCTAGACCCAGGAAAGCAGTCCTAGAATGCTGAGTGTGAGATGTTACATAGTGACTTGTGCCATTATGGAAACACAGCATGGGATCAGTATAAACAAGAATACTGAACTTAAAGTAAACCATGGACACGAGACAAAGGAAAATGGAATGATTTCATCATATTTGTTTAAATCGCTTTGCTGTGAATTGCTGGCTTTTTGCTGTTATGGATTTTTTTTTCCCACTACAATTATGAATGGTATCCGCTTTATGTATACGAAAACTTGGGCTTGTGCAAACATGAAGAGACTTGTTCCTGCTGCTTGCTAGGAGTGTAACCTGACAACTTGTTGCAGCCAAGTCCAGACCTGGTGGGGGCTTGTAGCTACAGCTGCTTGGGAGCAAGCCAACATGTTGGGGCTTGCAGGGACTTGTAACCCAGCACAATGGGCATGACACAGCCCAGAAAAGAACTGCCTATAAAAGAGTCAGTGACCAGGGGTAGGATGGGTGTGTTGGCGGAGCACAGACTCCACGTGTCCTCAGCGCTGCTTGCTCGTCCCTTATCAATGAATTAGTAAATTGTCTTCTTGACTGACCAACCCAGTTGTGGTGAGTATTTATAACATGAGTGAAGCTCACCTGCATTGGCTGGGGGCTGTTCTTCCCCCCAGGCCTCCTCACATTCATACAGTCCCCATTTGAAGGTCCTAAAACTTTTGGGATCTCCTTGTCAGCTCCCTCCTGGCACATGCCACTGAAGTGTGGCTGTTTGGTACCGAGCTCCTATTTCCTCTGTCTGTGTCATGCAACCTGGCAGTTCCTTTGAGCAGTGGGAATCCCATGGGGCTCCTTGACAGAGATTTTCACTGTTTCTTTTTCAAGAAGCAGCCCATGCTGGCTCCTGTTTATCTTCATTTGTAGCCTCCTCTGTGCAGATAAGGGGGAAGCCACGAGATCAAAAGTAAATGGGCTGCTTAGTCCTTGAAGACTTTATCTGCCATGCCTGAGGGATCTGTCATTTCAGTGACATTTCTAAGTGCCAAAATTAAATATTTTTATCACAGAGTCAACTAGGTTGGAAAAGACCTCTGAGATCATCAAGTCCAATCTTCTTATTCTGAGCAGTTTGTGTTCTGGGCCAACTCTTTCAGGAAACAGCAGTGTGCAAGGTTTCTTTATTTGTTTACAATTAGTAAACTAATTTGCTCTGTAGGCCACAAAAGCAAATTAATACTGCTGTTAAAACCAGCAGTAGTCAAAACCAGACTCTTGCCAAAACTGCTTTCATAACCCTCTTTTCAAGAAACAATATATTACTTACTGAAGTCACCATGCAGTTCTCAGATATTTGCAACTTAAATTTTTGTTTATGTGCAATTAAAATATTTATTATAATTATACAATTATAATTGTATTATTACAATTATTGTAATTTTGTCTTTTTTTCATACACTTTGCCTTATGCTTGGGACAAATGTGTCTAATATGTTAGTTGCTTTTGTGTTTTTTCATCAAGATTTTGCTATTCTTAGCATTACATTATATTGGATGTTAAGAGCTGTATTTCTAAATTTGGCTTTTAAATATCAAGCAGGGAAATAGCTGCACACAGTGGGTATGCTGTCCTGTGCAGACATTGGACATAGCATCAGGGTACAATTTCAATGGGTGAGCTCAACCTCATTGGCATCAAGCTGGGTGTGACTCTTCCAGCAGATTTCTTGTTCAATAGATTTCTTCTAGCCACTATCTGCAGATCAGCAAAGAGCTAAAGCAACTTCTTCCCATTCAAAGACAACCAGGCATGGGAGAGCGTGATGAAAAATTGTGGAGTGGAAGGTGTACACATGAATAAAAAGCATGGTCTCACTTTGGGGCCTGAGTGGCTGATGGCTGACCAGGTAGGGAAGAAGGCTTGACTGGGATGGATTGAAAAGAAAGCCTTAAGGAACAGAGATTAGCAGAATGAAGACATTTAATGTTTAACTTCCCACTCAAATCAGGGCTAGCTTCAAAGTTCAGGTTGCTGAGGGTCCTGTCTAGGATTTCTGAGTATCTCCATGGATGGAGATCCTACAGGCTCTCTGGGCATTTGTTGGTTTATCTACCCTCATGAAGAAAATACTTTTCCTTAGATCCATCTGGAATTTTTACAGCTGTAACTTTGGCCATTGCATCTTATAATTTCATTTTGCATATCAAAAAATCTGGCAATCTCTTCCCTATAACACATCTTCAAATAGCTGAAGACTAAAATTAAACCTTCATCCAGCCATTTCTTTTCCATGATGAACACAGTTGTCAGCTTTTCATCATGCATCATTGTGAAGCAGTTCTCTAGCCATCTTTGTGGCCCTCTGCTGAACCAGCTCCACTCTGCAAATTGATTACTGATGAGGAAGGGGTGAAAGATAATAGGGTAGGAGAAAAAGTAGGAGAATAAAGAGAACAAGGAAGGAAACCTTCAAAAATCAAAGCCCAGAGCAATTAGGATACCACATACAAAAGAAAATAGAAGGAATGTAGTAGCTCTTTTACTAGATTACTAGAGCATCCAAGAATTTTTTTTCAAAAAGCTTTCATCAGAGAGAGCTGTTGTTCCACTGATTCATTTTAAAGGTTAGTGTTGATGTGGTTTTCTGCCAAAAGTGGCTTACTAAAAGTGTAATTAATTTTGCAGTAGTGTGCATAAATTATGGAGAGTGTAAAGTAGGAGGTTATTCACATAAGATAGTTGCCCAGAAAAGTGAGTGATACTGGTTTTTTCACTAGACTTGCTCTCTCATAAATACTCATGCCTAAGACAACCTTTAGATAGAGATGTAGGAGTGGCAGATAATGATTCCTAGGTTCAGATTCCTTTATTGTCTTTATCACAGAAGGCATGTCCATGAACTTGCTGTGCAGCTGCAATTCCCATTTGTTTTGAAGAATCCTCATCTTCTGGAAGCTGCTCACAAGAGTCACATGACAGTTTTTACTCAAAATTATCATCAGGGCTGTAGCTGTCACTAATAGAAATATCTTCCACTGCTTTGGGACTACTGTGAACCTTTCCTCTGATCATGAGCTTGACAGATCAACTGGCTGTTGCTCAATGACCCTGTTACTGTAGCTGGCAGACATTGATTTGACACATCAGGGCAGGCATCAGGTTCTTTGGAGGCTGGGTAATGTCAGTCCCTGACAATGCACTACATTATGTCATGCAGAGATGATGGCAGAGCAGAGCAACATCTGAGTATTGTCATTAAGCAATGGAAAAACAGCCCCCATGATTTAAAATGTGTGCACATTTGCCTTTTTAGAGGAAATATTTAGTGTATTCCTCAGTCAATTAGATATTTTACATTTTCAGCAGTATCTGCAAATTATGAATCACCACCTCTGCTGTTGATATTTTTTCCATTTTAAAAAATCTTCCTGACTAATCTATTTGATTAGTCCAATAGAAGTCATCTAAGTAGATGTCAATAGTTTTCCAAAGCTGTGACCTATATTGAAATAATGATGTTATCAATAAGGGACAGAATTTCACCAAGGGCAAGTCCTGCCTGACCAACCTTGTGACCTTCTAAGATAGAGTGACTACATTAGTGGACAAGGGAAAGATTACAGATGTCATTTATCTGGCATGGTCCCCCACAACATCCTTTTCTCTAATTTGGAGAGAGATGGATTTGATTAGCTGGATAAGAAATCAAAGGGACAGCAGTATCCAGAGGGTAGTGGTCAATGGCTCAGAGTGTCAATGGACATCAGTGACAAGTGAGGTCTGTATTGGAACCAGTGTTATTTAATATCTTCATTAATGACATAGACAAAGGGGTTGAGTGCACTGTCAGCAAATATGCAGATGACACGGAGCTGAGCGGTGCAGTTGCCACACCTGAAGGACAGGATGCCATGCAGAGGGACCTGGACAAGCCCAAATATGGGAACCTCAATTTAATGGTGTTTAATAAGACCAAGTGCTGGTGCTGCACCTGGGTCAGGGCAAACCCCTGCTGCACCTGGGTCAGAGAAAACTCCCCCAGGCTGGGGGATGTACACATCAAGAGCAGCTCTGCAAGAAGAACTTGGGGGTGATGGTGGATGAGAGGCTAGACATGACCCAGCCATGGGCACTCACAGCCCAGAGAGCCAAAGTGCCCTAGGCTGCATCCAAAGCAGCGTGGGGAGCTGGGGAGTGAGGGAATTCTGCCTCTCTGCTCCACTCTAGTGAGACCCACCTGGAACCCTGCATCCAGCTCTGGGGCCCACAGCACAGGAAGGACATGGACCTGCTGGAGCAAGTCCAGAGGAGGGCCACCAAGATGATTAGAGGGATGGAGCACCTCTCCTGTGAGGAAAGGCTAAGAGAATTGAGTTTGTTTAGCCTGGAAAAGAAAAGGCTTGGGGATGACCTAATAGTGAACTTTCAGTATCTGAAGGGAGCCTGCAAGAAAGACGGAAAGGAGATGAAGGATCTTTTTACAAGAGCAAAGAGTGACAAGGGCAAGGGGGAACGACCAAACTGAAAGAGAACACATTTAGCTTAGACATTAGGAAGAATTTTTTTTTTTCTGTGGGGGTGGCGAGGCACTGGAACAGGTTGCACATAGGAGTTGTGGGAGCCCTATCCCTGGATGGAGCTCTGAGCAACCTGTTCTAGTGAAAAGCTTCCCTGCCCATGCCAGGGGGTTGAAAATAGATAATCATTAAGGTCTTTTTCAACTCCAACCATTCTGTGATTCTATGGCACTCTGAATTCAACTGAATTCTTTTGGTGACAATATTCAAGGTGCTGGGAGTCCTGTAGTAGCTACACATCTTCTGGATGGTTCTGATACACTCCATTCTCTTTGTAGCTCCCTATTTAGTACTCTTCCTGGGAAGTGAAAGATTTGGAAAACGTATATTATCCTTTTTATTTTTCAAGCCCAAAATAATGTAGTTTTTCCTGCTTACTTTCACCGGCTTTATTTAGCACAAATGTAGAACTTGAAAAACTCTTTCTATGATAATTTATGTAGAAATTGCAATTAAATTAGAATCTACTGTGTATCATATTTAAGAACATTAAAGATTGGGTTCATTCAATTTATCTCTGGGATTACACATTTCATAAGCAAATAACAAATTTGCCATAATTATCATTAAGCAATTTGCATGCCTAATGCAATGTATCCTTCTCTGTTGGTTTGGGGACTGCACAGTGCATGTCTGTCTTTCTACTTGTGAGTAAGCCTGACTTACTCCTGAGTACCAGGAAGCTAAAATTTAACCCTTTGTGGGCAAGAGGGTTGCCTCAGCAGAAGCAGTGTGTGCACATGCATGGAATCCTAATTTCAGGTTGCACTAATGACCTCATTAATGGTATGAATGATTCAACTTGTTAATGGAAGTTGTTTAATAAAATTTTATGTTACAGCATGGACCACAGGAAAAACATTGCCAACATGCTTGTCAATTTACTTCATATGGATGAAAATCAATTTAAATAATCTGATATCTCTTAACAGGCATGCCATCTACAACAATAGCCTAATCACTCCAGAGTTCAGTCTAAAGTTGCTTTTGACATTTGAGTTGTGTTTATGTCCCGGTTTGTAAGACAGGTATCTGTCAAGGAAGGCAGGAACCTTCCTTGAAATGAAAAGGAAAAAACCAAAAAGAAATGTAAGCCCCCACCCTTTCCCTCCGAATTATTATATTTCGAAAGCACGGAGTTTTCAG
>VWYI01015734.1:59941-117663 GCA_013399455.1 Anthoscopus minutus
AGTCCCGGGCCGGTGGAGGAGATGGATCAGCAGCTCCGCGGTGGCAGCTGGGGCTGCAGCACGTCCGGCAGGACAGGGGAGTGAGGGCCACAAATGGAGAGGAAGAAGCAGAAGCAGAAGGAACAGCCGCTCCGTCTGGATGATGGCAAAAAACCTCCTCTCCCAGCAGAAACAGCTCCGAGAGTGTCTGTGCCGCTCTTGCAGGACCCAAAATAACCCGCTCCCCTCCCCACTGCCCCCGGGGCCCAGCCGATCCTTTTGTCTTTTTAAGCACCGAAGATGTACCAACCAAGGCTTTTCTCTCAGCTAAATGGGAAAAATTCCACTGTCTAAGAAACGAAAAAAAAAAGGACACGTAACCCCCAAGAGTTTATAGTGCCATCCTTGCCTCCAAGGCTGTGGTCCAACACAACAGTGTTGGATCCTACTGGACCAACATTGCAATAGCTGTCTAATGCAAAACAGTACCCTGACACATACAGCGTAATATTTTGATGGTTTCAATTAGTATCAATGAACTTTAAGCTGGCTTTTAATTAAGATTATTGTAATTTTAAATTCAGTGGCTTTTTCACACCTAGCACTGTTCCAAGAGTCTGCCCAAATGCCCTGCTGTCTCTGCCCTGTTCAAGGATAACCATCCTTGGATATCAGCTGCAAGCTTGCAGTCTTACCTGTGTCGGTCATCTCTAATGGACACTCACCAGCCAGATTTCTTTGTCATGGATCTTACCCTAGATTTCTGCCTTGCCTCACATCTTTTCACCAAATCTTTTCCTTAACCCTTTCTTCTGCCTCAGCATTCTTACAGTCTGCTAATACACCACCAACACTGACTCAGAGTCAAGCCATAACCTTATGCAAGCCTTAAATACAGCTGGTGTTCCTCAGAAACCACCCCTTAGGCTGCACCAAGAAGCTGCAAAGAGCTGAGCTGATCCAGCCAGGGCAGAAGTTGCTGGCTTCTTTCAAATAACCTTCGTAAAGTTTCATGACTTGTTTAGATAAGGAAAGAACAAGGATTACTCGTATTCACCTGCTAAACCAATTCAGATGACTGTAGCCAAAAGCTGAACAGCAAGAACAGGATGGCACGATAGCCAGTGAGCTCAACAGTCCTGTGGCAGCGAGTGGATGCAATAAAGAGGTGGTTGTGATACTAACCAGAGTATCCTAGGACATCCAAAGAGTGGATCCAGATGACAAAGGTCACATGTATTAGCATACACTCAGAATAGGTTGAAATTGCCTGTAGAGAGTATCAGCAACTCCTATTTCCTCAGAATTTCCTGCTGCCTCAGACTTAGCCTTCCTGACTGCTTCATATCTTATCCTAAACACTTCCACACCAGATAACTTACCCAAGGCTCAGCAGCTGCTAAGGGACAACTCCTACCAGAGCAGGCACTGCCAGTAGGAGACACTGTATGAGCTACTTGCTACAGCCTGATCCAGGATAAGAACTCTGGTAGTGCCCATCCTCCATACTCTGTGTGTGTGGAAATACAGTCTGTGTCCAGTTTTGTTCAAGATATGATTTTCTTTTTGTCTTTGCTTTTCAATTACTTTCTACTTTTGTTTCCAGCCCAAACTGTTCTTCGGGGGCTCTCACAGAAGGGCTGGATGACATCAGAGATATCCAGAGTTGAAATTTCAAATATGCCAAAGTCTGGGGCAAAGAGCTGCAGAGCTGAAATGCATGGGATGGCACAGCTGGGATTCCAAAGCCCCTAGGGCCTGTCTCCAAGAACAGGATACAAAGAGCTTCACGGGGAAGCAAGAATTGGGAACAGGAAAGTCAGAGAAAAGATGATTTACTGCTCATGTCCGACATATGCATGATTTCAAGTTACAGCAAACAGCTGTCAACCACTCAACAGAAAACAATTAGTCAGGTTGTCCCTGACAACGTGACCCTCACAAATTTCACAGGAAATGATCAAGCTGCAGCTGGTGGAGGGACTGGCTGTAGTTCCACTTGTTACACTCCTACCCTGCCACCATCTGCTCTTTTGGCTCTCTGAAATTTTGTGAAGAACACAGGCTGCAGACTGGAGCCTAGTTTGGAAGGGCAGTTCAGAAACCCTCCAGCAGCCATTTAGAAATGCTGCAAAGCCATTTGGAAACCCTGCTCTGAGGAAATCCTGAAAGCCAGAGGTACTAGCAACAGCTAAGTTGCTGCTAAGTGTAAGAACAGGTAGCAGGTTTATTCGAGATGGGTTCATTCAGCAATTCAAGATTCAAGAGGGTTATTCAGAAACTCTACTACTTCAAATGGTCTCAGCAGCAGTTTGTACACGGCATGGCTGCACAGCATCAGACAGGTAGGAGACATGAAAGACATCAGTGCCGTTTGTGCTGCTAGACCAGCCAGCCTCAGCTGACAACAGTAAATATCTGTAAAGTGATCCACACTAGCTCCTCTCGACATTCCTGATGGTGGAAAATTTTGCCAGGTCAGCAGAGAGGGAAGAAAGAGATCACCCCTGTGAGGTTGCCCTTACAGGTAACATAGCCTTCCAACATATTCTCCATCTCCACAGAGAGTGCAGGCTGAGAACTTTATGGGTTGCAGGTGTTACCTCCTGACTTACACAGGTAGCTGTCAAGCCCAAAGGTGATAGGTAATGCACCAGAAAAAATTAAGTGTTTCTAGGTTTCATGTAGCCAAGGCAACCTTCTTCTCAGCTGCTCAGAGTTGCTCCAGTGATAACTACTTTCTGTCCCAGATAAGATCTGCTTCTCACAAACCCTGTGCAACAAGGGGAGGGGTTTGATAACTTCAATTGGTACCAATTTTTTACTCATTGGTGACTTCATTAACTCAACACCCCCATGTTACCTGATGCTCTGTGCTGTCCTGAAGAAAAATGAAAGCTGCATGTGGTCCATGGATGCTTCATACAGCTGTGTGGCCATGATCAGCAAGGGGATTACCTGCCCATGGCTACTGCAGCTGTTCAAAGGCAACCTGAGCACTGCGCCGCCCTTGCACGGCAGCAATGCCAACAATGGTCCAGTGCCTTTCCACAGGGAAATTTTCTGTAGCAAGTAGCTGATCCTGGAAAAGGAAAGCTACTCTTCAACAACAGCCCACTGTGGAAACTGCCCCCAGAAACACCATGTTGCTTCTGAACTAGCAATCTCTGTGGTGCAGGACCTGCTGAATGCCCGTCCAGGCTGGCAATAGGAGGTACAATGCCCCAAAGATAAGGCAGAAAACAAACAAGCAAACAAAAATATCACCACTGTGTGATCTTGCTAATTTTAAATGATCATACACACCTGCTCCTGAATCAGCTCAAATCTGTTCTTTCAGGTAATTCAATATTAGTGATCAAAGAACTGTGTACTAAATTAAGCATAAATTAAACATATTCTTTATTAGTGTGGGTAGCCTCTTCAGAACAATAAGGATATCTGCAAATGACCACGCATTTTTAAAAGAGGAAGATTATTGGAATCACTAGTTGTCAGCTCAACCTTCTCATTGCCTACCTAAATGAACTGTGAAGAACCCATCAGTCCAGCTGCTTTTCTTGGCTCTCTAAGATGATATTCATGAGAACCACAACAGCCCTTTTTTTGAGCTCTCATTTCTACTGAAAGGCATTTGGGATATTCTGTAGAGTGCATATAGGCCATTTTCAACCTCCACCAGGATACTCAGGACGCTGTCCCACCAACACAACCTAGTTCAGTGGCTAATTCAACCTAGTTCAAATTGGCTTCCAGTGTTGGACCTGCTTTGATTCACTAAATAGCAATTTTTCTACTCACAGCCATGAAACAAGTAGAAACAAAATAGGGAAGATTTCTAAGTATAGATTATTATATCTGTGTAAAGATTTGTATGAATAAAGTGTTTTAAATTAGCAAAGATGCAGAAGAAGTAGCTTTTACTAACTTTCAGAATCAGAGGATCTTAAGGTGAGTATTTTTTCTATCTGCTGTATTATTATGAGTTGTTCACAGAAACTGGAAGTAACAGGATGAAATAAAAAATGCTGAATTGAGGATTTATGGCCAGAAAATATCAGTGTAATACAATGCAAGTGGTTGTGCTTTAGGCAGACCAGTGCCTACAGGAAAGATGACAGCTTTCCCAGCTTTAGCCTAGTTAGCATGTGTATTGCAAGGATCTGTGCATTATTCCCCAAAGTGTTTTTTAAATATTTTCCAAAATCACAAAATTAGTCAAGGTTGTAAATTATTGTGTGATACATTTAAAATAATTGTAATGGAATATATTTAAAAACTAAGATTTTGTTTGTTTGTTTTAATTTCTCTTTAGTGTCACAAAACTTAATTTTCCCAGGCTCCAAACTGGAAGTGAGAACAGGAGCTGATGAATAGCCACATAGAAGGTGCATTAACTTGTTGTCTCATATTTGAAAGTAAAATTTATTTTCTATATAATTTTTCTTTGAACAAACAAAAGCAACCCATCTATAACACATGAAGAGCATATTTAGAATAAAATTTATAAAAATTTTGCTTATAGGTCAACATGACTTTCTTTAAAATAGTAGGTTACAATAAGAAAGGAAATTATGAAAAAAATTATGCTAAAGAATATACTGCTTTTATTTTCTCCAGCAACACTGAGTGAAGAATGACTGCATGACTTGTATCTCATTTTTTATAATCCACTCTTTACTATTTGTTTAAAAATTGCAACATTATTATAAAGCATGTTGACAATATGCAATTTACTTAATGATAATATTTTGAGATAAAATTGTGAGAAAAACAATACAAGTAGTGATGGTGTAAGAGCTAGAATTTCTGAAGAAACGACATATTACTGTGTCTACTGTGATTCCAAAATTCTGGCTCATACAAAACAGCCAGTTGTTTAAATGTTTTCACTTTACATGTGTCTCTGCTCTATGTTTCCCTGTTCTTTTATAAAGAATTTAAATCCTTGCAAATCTATTTTTGAACAAAGTGATCTCTTCCCTGCTTTTTCTTTAATTAAATGAACCCAGGTATTCCTTGAGATCTCCTTCAAATTATTTCCCTTGTTATGCCACTTATGCTTAATTAACTATTTTTTAGTTTTCTATTCATGCTCTGCTTTTGTATTCAAACATACTGCAGGAAGAGCTCAGCGACAATGAGATTAAAGAATATATAAAATGTAGAGAGAAGTTTGTTGCCTGTTTTCATTGTCCATGACAAAGTTTGATTTACTGCCCAGAGTCACTGTTTCTTGCAGTTTGTGCCTGTTCATGCCCCCAGACACAATTCAAACAGAGACCAGCAGCAGCTACATGCACAGGTATGTAGAGGGATTGGTGTGGACCCTACAAGGCTCATTAAGTCAGTAATTAACAGCTCCCAAAGAAACATCATCGGACATTCCTCTGAGTCTATGGACAAATTGCTCAACTCATTCCTGGACCAGGCCACTTACCACCCTCAGAAAGTATTCCAGAGCTGATCTGAAAGTTACCATGGTGTTGTGGTTTAACCCTAGCTGGCAACAAAGTACCAGGCAGCTACTGGCTCACTTCCCCCTTCCCAGTGGGATAGGGAGGAGACCTGGAAAACAGTAAAAACTCAGGGGTTGACATAAGAACAGTTTAATAATTGAAACAAAGTGAAAAAGAATAGTAGTAGTAGTACTACTACTACTACTGCTGCTGCTACTACTACTACTACTACTACTACTATTAGTAGTACTAATAGTAGTAATGAAAAAGAGAAGACAGAGAGAGAGGGAGAGAGGGGAATAAACCCCAAAAAAACCCAAGTGTTTTCCAATAGTTGCCCAGCCTACCCCCAAGATACGATCAGCCCCCTCCTGGCCAACTTCCCCAGTATATAATAATATATATATAAATACTGGGTATGACAGATATGGAACATCCCTTTGGCCCCCTCCTGCCTTCTTGTGCACCTGCTCACTGTCACAGAATGGAAAACTGAAAAGACTTTGACTTAAGCTAAGCATAAAGAAATAAACAACTACAGTGTGTTGCCAACATTATTCTCTTACTAAATCCAAAACACTGCACCGCACCAGCTAAGAAGAAGAAAATGAGCTCTATCCCAGCAGAAGCCAGGACACATGGGCCAGTTTGGGGTAGTCCCCATGTTCTGGATGCCAAGAGCATGGACGTGGACTCCTACATTGCCAGCTGGCCTCCATACTGGAGCACATGCTTAAATCAGCAGCAGAGACATTGTCTGGGAGTCATATCTCCCCAAAGTGGGAAATCAATTGCTGGGCATGGACGCTGGCTGGCTAATGTGACTCACGGTGCTTCCTGCAAGGACTTCCCCTTCAGTGACAGGCTTGAAGTTTCTTTCTTGCCCCATTTTACACCATCCCCCAACTCTCTTGATCTACGCACAAAGGCATTTAAGACATGATGAATAGCTGATCTACAGATGTAGTGAGGCTGGAATCAGCTTTTTTTTACCCTTTTGATGAATATATAATGAGAGAGAGAGTTCCTTTCCTGCTCACACTTTCTAAAGTAGATTTTGTACATATTCTTCATAACAGTGGGAACAAGGACACATAAACCCATGACATTTCAAATCATACTAACAAACTGTTTTTTAAAAAAAAAATATACAGAGCACAGTGTATTTATTTTACTCTAACCCTTCTTCCTATTAGCTCTTTTAGGGCAGATCTGATGAGTTTATTCCATGTCTCCTCAATTTATTATTGCACAGCAGTCTATTAAGGGTAATTCAGCACCTCTTTTATTTTTCCAGGTTATTCACATTATAGATAGGATTATATTCTACTAGACTGCTGGAATCTATTATGCATTTATGAAATGAACTTTTTTTTCGTCAATGCTTTGCTAGAAGATGAATTTTAAACTCAGTGGAATACTTGATAATGAAATGAAGAAATAAAGAGAAAAGAGGGAAGAACTAGACAGATGTGGGATCTGTGTACCACTTCTCCAAGAGGAAAGGTACAAGATCAAGGTGCTTGCCTTATAGAGGAAAATGGAAACATGAGGTACTAACAGTGCACTTTCAAACAGAAATAGCTCATTTAACATAAACTTTTGGGATCCAGATTTCCTACCAAAAGAAATTCCCAAACCCAAGACAATGTCTATTTAGTCAGATCTTTCCTTTTTGTATAAACTTTTCATTGGGAAAAAGGTTGTTGTCTGGTTTGTTTTATTGTTATTTTTTATTATTGTTACTATTAAATACCTTTACCTAAGTTGGGGGAAGGGAGAAAATATTTACCAACTTTTTATTAACAGAACTTGAGGAATTCCTTATTGTTTCACCTACAATACCTTTAGAGGCCAGCCTAATACTGTGTATTTACGCAGTATTATTTTAATCATTGATGATACAATTCAAAGAAGACCAGAAACTTGCCCACTAGTTTTTAGAGCTCCACAGATAGCCAGGGACATCTGGGACCGATTAAGAAATGTGACAGATTATGGTCTCACTACTTCTATGGAGTGAGTCTTCTAGAGGATCAAGGCAGTGGCCTGTGTGCTGGAGCCAGGGCATCAAGATGGGACTACAGCAAACACCAGCAGAGCAAAGTGACGGTGCCAGCTGCACACCACCATGTGTGGCAGGCCTTTATATCAGCACCAAAGATCTGTGAGTCCTATTGACATTAGTCAGGTTCTCAGTCAGAAACCCAACAGGGTGAGCTGCACTGAGCTATTTTCAGCTCTTTGGGTGTCCTGTTAGAAGCCCTCACCAGCTCCCGAGTCCACTCCGAGCCACAGTTATGCTGTACAGGGGGACTTTGGGAAAGTGGACAGAGGTGCCTTTGGGTGTCTTGCGTCCTGTAACACTTTGTTTCTCAAACTTAATCCATTATCTAAACATTTTTCCATGGAAAGCTTAAATGCTTTTCATTTTTAATTCTGCCTTAGAAATCTCCATGACCTGAACTTGCCCACGTGGTCTGGCAGTACACACATGACACCTTGACTCTAGTTCTTTGAAAGCTTTTCACCTGCATCCTCTGGCTGTTATGTCCATACATTCATATTTCCTGTTTTGCTGACATGTGAGATTTTAATTTCACTTTTCACCAGGCTAGTAAATCATTCTTGAAAGAGAAGAAACACTGAAAGATAAGCTTAACTTGGTCTGTATTTCTCTTAACCAAGCCTCCAATGGACCCTAGAAGCTGCTTACAGTGGATTTTTGAAGTTTAATATGGTTTTTTGGTCGTTGGTGGAACAAGACAGCCTTTTTTTTGGCCTCTCAGACTAACAGGGTTTTATTTAGCTGTAACTTTCAGAGGAGGCTCGCTCTGAGACAGCCCGGCGGGGCTGACCTACGACGCCCCGCAGCAGCTCCTGCCCCACCTGGTTCCTGGCAAAGCCTCCAGCCGGAGGAGCTGCGCCCGCCTGGCCGGGGCCGCCCCCCGCTCTGCCGCTGTCCCCGCTGTCCCCCGCATGCAAATGTCCCCCGGCAGCAGGAAGTAACCGCGCTGCGAACCGGCCGCGGGCCGCGCCCCGCCCGCGCAGCCACAGCCGCGCTCCGGCCCCGCGCTCGGCGCCGGGACCGCCCGGGACAGCTCGGGACAGTCCGCTCCGCGNCAGGACCAGGCGCTTTCCGGGCGGCTCTCCCTCGCTTCTGCCCCCACGAGGAGGTGCCGCTGCCGCCCGACCTGCCCGTGTAGGACTGGATGGGCTCTAAAGGGAAATAACCGCGTTTGGGGTAGAAGAATCATTCTCAAAAGCATGATTTCATATCCCTTTGCCTGGCTTCTGCTGTAATCCGGAGGGTTCGGGTGCCTTCTGCCTGTTTCGTGCCGGGGAGCGTGTGAAATTAGCTGGTTAAAGTCTGCAGTCGGCGTTTCAAGCCAAAGCGATAGCCTTGACTGAGGTGAGGTGATGTGATCCCTGGGTATCCCTTCTTACACTGCTTTTTTTCTAGGAGCGTGATTTCTGGTGCGTTCTGCGACTTAAAGCTTCCTCCTCTTAACTGTCTGTTGAAATGTGTTTGGAATTAAAAGGATGAGAACATGGTATTGTAGTGGTGCGCAGTGTTTCTTGCAGACTACTCTTGTAGGTACTGTGTTCCTGAGGAACGGTCTTGAAGGGTTTTCTTACAATTTTAGTTTAGGAGCTGATGCTCTACCTTTAGTAAAGCAATTAAGAATTTCCATTGAAATTGCATCTTTCAAATGTTTGCAGTGGATGGGTTGGCACAAACTCATCTTTCTGCCTTGCTCCCCTCTGTTGGCACTAAAGACCAAAGGGGTTAACACCTAAAACTTGTTTAGTCAGGTTATATTCCCATGGTTATACACAGGGAGCACAAAGCTGGTTTGATCTGAAACCCCTAATCAATATCCTGTCGCCTGCCTTTCGTTCCCACATTTGAAGAAACACTCTGGCCAATCTTAATGTATTTTAGGACATCGTAATACAAATTGAAAACTAGAATTTTTAAACTTGATCCCATCAAGCAGTTGTAATGCAATTTAGGAACAGTAATGTTAACTGAAAGTATCTATAAAGTACAAGTGTCACGTAGATAAGTCTGCACTCAACACAGTATCACTATAGAGTTAAAGCAAAAAGCAGAAGATAAGTGTTGAGAAATTGCAGAGCCATGTTGGGAAAACACAGCCCTGTTTTACCAAAAGGAGAGTCAAATTGTGTTTGTGTGGATTATTTCCATCCCAACACTGAGGACAGAATAGGTGTTATCTTTTTAATACGTACTATCAACAGCACTGAAAGTATGGATGAGAAAAAAAATCAAATCATTTTCTCTGAAAAAGTAGTAACAGGCTAGAAATCAGTTAGATACTATTAATGGGATGTTATGAAACCTTGGAGAAGGATTGAAATTAATGAACTGTGAGATCAAAAGATGTATCATTTCACGGATCTCTTCTGAGATTTAAAGCTTTTTTCTTTCTCTGTTTCAACTTTGTGAGCTACAGACTAGTTAGGAACGAATTCTTTGTTTAATAACAAATATCTATTTTAATGTGTGCTGTTGATATAAATTTTTTTAACCATGATGGCATAGAATGATCATCTTTGTACAGTAGCTGGCTGACTTCAAGGCACTCTGCTTTTCTCTATTTTTAAGTAAATAGGAGGTTTTTCCTACGGAAATATACCGAAGACGTGGTGAAGTTTAGGCTTTCCTTTTTAAGCCCCTTGACCAGTGGGGTTGTGCAATGACTGTTTCTGACAAAGCAATCAATTGTGAAACTTTACAATGCAAAGTTAAACCCTGTTGCCTTTAAGTTATTTAATACTATGGGTTTAATGTTACCCTTTCCAAGAGAGTTTCCATAAAAGTGAAACTATTCCCTGCAGGTATTTATGAATAGATGAGTATTTATAAATGTAGAAGTAACTGTTTCACAGTACTTTTCCCCCACAGTTTATCTATGTAATTGAAGTGACCTCTCTTCCTATGGCCTTTTTGACTCCTATAAGCTAAATGGTGTCACAGAGCAGCAGGTGTTGTGGGAAACAATTCCTGTGACAGGCAATGAAAACAAGTCCCAGGTCTTCCTGGCTCAGCTTAGTACCTGTTCTTCAGTGGGATGTCTCACCAAATCGAGATCCTACACCTGGCCCTTCTTGTGGGGCACATCAGGGAAAAACCTTGACCTCTCTGTAGTTATATGGGAAAGTTTAAATGCTGCTGTATTTAATCTCAGATGTGATTCCACTACTGTCACAAAAATAAGATGTTTGCCTACCTCTTCTCTGCATGGTGTTTTGAATCTTAATAGGAAACTTTGAGGTTGTGGGATGAACACGTGTTGATCATGAGACAATTTTTGCTTTTGTCAAAGGGCTAGGTTATCTGGGAAGAGGATGAGATCTTTCCTCCTTTCCATACGTGGACATCCTGAGTAACTGAGTGACTTTTTTTCTTCTGCCCAGGGAGTTTTAAAGCCATCTTTACTCTTGGGATTCAAGGAGCCCTTTTCAAAACTGAGTGAACACAGAAGACAAGCGCATGGGGAATAACTAGTTTAACTAACTAATTAATGGAGCGGGCATTAGGTATAACCTAGGATTCCTAGCAATCTGCTGTGGTAGCATGGCTGTACACTGAGCTGGATGTCTGCTGCCACAGAGATCCCAGAAGCTGTCCATGTGCGTATCATGCAAGGGATGGGAGGAGAATCTGTGGGTCAGGATTCTGAGGGCTGTGTGAGCTTTATATGCAGGGAGTGATACTTCCTCTTCAAGCTATGGAGCCAAGTGTGTAAGTAATTACACCAAACCATGTGACTCTCTTAAGCAGCATTTATTATAATATTGCCTCTGTAGGATTTCCGTCTCTAAGCAAAAAGGCTTAATTCTATAGAAAAACCAGTTGCCCAGCTGAGAATTCAGATTTTTATCCTGTTGATTATATTCCTACTTCCTATTTCTCCCATTTATTTCTGTCCCCTCTTTAATAAGAGTGGAGGAATGCTAGAGATGGTATAATAAGAAAGGCTTCCAGACTTGCTAAGCCATACCACAGGAAACTGTAGATAAAAATGTAAAATTGCATCTGTATGAAAACAGTCTTTAATGACGCATACAGGGCAAAGCAGTCTGGCACCCTCTAAACAGTAGTGGTGGCTTCTCAAAGAAATTAGCCTGTGCTAATAAAGGACAAATGCAATGTAACTGTCCTTAGTGTGACTGTTCCTGGTTTAAACTTCATTGTCCATCAGGGAAGGATGGAAAGGTGCTTTCATATTTATTTTTGCCTGATTCAGATACATTTCCTGTTGACATTGTCATTAAATGCTGTAATTTCCGAGACTGAGTTATTCACGTTTGAGTTCAGCATCTTTCCTGAAAATGTGGGTTCATGGAACAAAACACGAAGGCAGAACTCATCATGTGCTGGAAGCATTTCCTCCAAATATTTATGAGATACTTGTATTTGTTTTGTGCCCTAAAAAGCTACTCATAGAGGTAAATAGATTGGTTACTTTTGTTAGGCAAATGCCAGAAGAGAAGAGGTATTTTGACGGTGACACTTTGCTGGGGAGAAAAGAAGGAGGACACTAGGGAAAGGTGGAGGGAGCAATGGGTAGATCTGATTTCTCTGGTGGATTAAAAGGGTGGACTAGTACTGTCCAGGCCAGTCTTTGCTCTCCCTTAGGTCAGCATTGCCTATCTTTTTCAAACTGCTGGCATCTTAAGTATCTACAATTGGTTCCTGTGTTTGCGCAGCACACTTGTCTTACGTCTTCAGTTCAAAGGACTCCAGTGATAAACAGTCTGAACAAAGTGTCCTTCTTCCTCTATGGTCTCTGCTGCATATGGCAGAAGGCTATTTCTTCCTGAGCCTGACCTATTGTAGAATTTCTTACTTTAATTTGCAAAGGCCAGTTGTGATAGGAAATAGTGCAATCTTAAACTGGAACACGTGGTAATTCACCAAAGGCTTTGATGTATTGGATGCAGCTACTCTTCTGCAATGGCACTTTTTGCAGTTTTCTCTATTTTAGAGGGTGTTCTAAGTATGGAAATGATAAAATTTTGAAGGGAAAAGACTCCCTCTGGGATGTCCTTTTAACTTCTCCTTTGTTGGTTTAAAAAAAGCTGTTTCAGGAAGCTCGTCAAAAAAAAAGCATAATCTGTTAAGTGGGCTTTCTGATGTGGTATCTACAATCTATTGCTTTTTTTTCTGTGTTTCCTTCATTAGTTTGTACAGATAGATTAATAAAAATCTGTTGGTTTTTTTTGTTTGGTTTTTTTAAATGAAATCTTATTCAGGTTTTGTCTTAGGTTTAAACTGAAGCAATATGATACCACAGGAATTAGTACAGAATTATATTTGGCTGCTAAGCATATTTTCTCTTTCCATGTATGACTGTACTAGGGGCTTAGAACAAAATTAATACCAAAAGTTAAAGAATATGTTTGAGTGAATTCCTAGGTAGTGGTAACAGTAGGTCTGACCTATGGCTAAATTCTACTGTATTCAGACAAAAAGAATGTTTCCTGGTAGTATCAACTGAGTAGGGAAAATCTGAATAGTAGCACAGCTATTGCTTATATTGAAATTGCCTGCTCGAGTGTCCCTTGCCAGAATCATGAGGTTTATATTAATTAGATCCAGTGGACAGAAAATGGTTTTCTTCAGGGCAGCCCCAGCCTTACCATGTGTTCTGATAGATTTTTAAAACCCTTCAGTAAGTACCAAATGGCGTGGGGAGCTGTAATTCAGGTATGAGTGGACAAGGGCTGGAGAATCAGAGTTAAATTATTGCCTCAGTGTCACTGAGGAAGTGAAAGTTTTTGGTAAACAAACAGGAAGGGGATGGGCAGGAGAAAGAGGAAATCCCATATTGGATGTTCTGTGTTTGACTTGTTCAAAATACATTGCAAGAGTTATTTGAATGTGCCATTGTGATGTGGCAGAATGTGCAAATGAGATTCAAAGCACATTTTTGTAACTCCAGGCTTACCATTGCAAAAGATGTGCTGAACTGTGCAAAGGCTGGAGGGAAGCATTGCAGCCCATGAGGAGTGTTGGAAAACCTGCCTTTTAAGCAACTCTTCTGCTGGATTGCTGGTGTGGCAATTTGTCCTTCTTTTTCTGTCCAGCTGCATTTGCACTGGCTTGAAGAGGGATTGCAGCAGCTGTCCTGGCACCAGTGGAGAAGCACCAAGTCATACTGAGGTGAATTCTGAGCCCATTTCTCTTGGGATGTAGATGGAGTGATTAATGGCAGGCAGTAGACAGCAGTGCTCCCACTATGCCTGACCAGGAGAGCTTGCCTCTTCTCAAAATCTCCTGCTAAATTTCCTTGAGAGCAGTTCCCTTCCCTCTGCCATAATGCTTACCAGTGTTTCCAAAAAAGTCCTTGACCCACACTGCTTCAAATATCTTCATTAATAATAGTCTGCTGTTCGTTTGAGGCTTTTTCTCTCTTTTTCTCCCCAGTTTCCTGGAAAAATCCATGTTTCAGTCTTTACCCCGCTGTCGGAGTATTCCCTACCACAATTTCCTTTTCTTCTTTTCCCATCATTTTTCTTTTTCCCAACATCATTCTGCTCCTTCTTTCTCTCCACCTTTTCTTCAGGACTGTCAGTATTATAAACTGTTTATTTTATCTCTTGATTTAGACATCTGCAGCAATTTTTTTTTTCTTTAATGGAAGAGTAAGCCTTAGTACCTTTCATAATCCAATTATCATTTGTAAACTATTTATCAGGGAATACTCATCCAGATATATGTACCCCCAGCCTATTGAAGAGACATGAAGTCCAGCAGAGTACCAACCTAGCAGTACTGACATGGTCTTCAAAGTATTTTAGGGCTGTGCCTTGTTTAAGGGCAACTTTGTACTTCTGTAGGTGGCCAGCAAGACTCTTTTGTGTAGAGTACAGTTTATGTGTAGGTGTAATTGATCTTTAGAGACAGCTGAATGCTGTTTGACATATCTGATTTAAAATTGTGACCTCAAACTGACTTAAAACGGGTTTCTGTCTTGAAAATGGTCAATGTGGATTGGCCCCTGATGCTTTGTCTGCCCTTCTTGTGATGCTGCTGTCACCTTCTCTGGTCAAGTTTCTTTTTGTGAGCCGTGTAGTGGCTGGCACATGTAAAAAGTTTTTGAGCCAGCATTGACCCTCCTTGTAAATACTTCTGGTTCAGGGAAGCAGAGCATGGATTTATCAGCATGTGTGCTGGCCTGTGGAGAAGAAATCAGGTCTTGGTATTGTGGGGATGTGGTGCTGAGACAACTCTTGCAAGGGTTGGTGTTCTGTGCTCACTGGTGTTGGTATGCCCCATACACTGACCCCACAAAAAGTGAAACTTAAGAAATTTAGCTTTGAGAAGGCAGTGAAAGTTTAGAAGAACATAGTTCAATGGAGCTGGCACCAGCAGAAAAGAGTTTTGGTAGAGTCATAAAATGGGAGAAGGGTACTTCAGGTAGGATACTTCTGCTCTTAATGGAGTGTTTATGCAGGGCTGCAAGTTTCAAAAATGCATTTGAGTAGCTTGTTCAAATCATATGCATTGGATTATGTTTGGATGAGTGAAAGTTCCTTTTCCCTACTCCTGCAATAAAAGCAGGTGGTTTGTATGGTATGACACAGGAAAGTAATTTCTCCTTGGAGCATATGTGTGTTTATTACATGTTCTGTATCTTGTCATACTGATTGAGAATATATGCTTTCCTAGGGACTATAATTGTCTCTACCCAATGAGTTATTATTATCCTTTGCATTCTTATTTGATTGTTTTTTCTCTTTTTGTCTCTTTGCTTCTGCAGTCTTCCTGCTTAATTCGTTTCTTAGTATCAACTCCAAATCTCTTTTCTTAGGGATTTTGGCCTCCTCTCCTATGCTTTTTCTCATATGGTTTTTGTTGTCCTGAGAACTTCCCATCCATGGCCAAACAATGAAGAAGTTTTACCAGTTTTTAAAGCATCTTCTTTGCACAGCACTTAATACTGTGGAATTAAAATGCAAGTTGTGGACTCATTGCTGTTCTCCTGAAACAAAGTTGGATAACCATTGTGAACACTGATTTGGTTTTAGTTCTTGCTTTGAAAGTTAGCTGCATGGGCCGTGACTGCTGAAGTCACATTTAAACATTGGGGCTTGTGCACAATCCAAGGCAATTTTTCAAAATACAGCATAATCACAGGTCCTGCCTGTGAGCTGTATACTTGAATTATGTGGAGTTACAAAGGTTATAAACTTTAATGAGCAGCCAATATGGTTGTAGTAATAACACTGTGAAATTCTTGCAGTCTGCAGAGTGAATATGAAAATAATTATTGTCATGGTCCTCCAGCTTACTGTGAGTCTAAATCTGCTTGAATTATTGTGAATGATGGTCTATTTTTTAAGGTCTGTGTGCTGCCCTTTGTGCAGAAAGTCCTGGTGTGAGTCTTCTGCAGTCTGTCAAGCTTTTGCAAGCTGTGTGCTGTCACTTGCAGGATCAGAGCCTGGTTCAGTGAAACTTGCTGTGTTTGTAACTGCTAGGTCTTCATCTGCTACCAACTGACCATTAAGCAGGACCAGAAACAACACAAAATACTAACTGCTGCACAATCTAGTAGTGGTATATTGTGAATACAAAAATTTGTATTTGGAGTGAGAAAACAAGAAGTTTCAAGGTGAAGTTAAAATAGTCGCAGGGGTCAAATTATTCATCAATTTTTGAAAATGAAATAAATTGGCATATTGAGCAAATGCAACATGCATCTTTAAATCAGTCCCTTAGTCAGATCTTCTGTTTAGTATAGCAGAATTTCTCTTCAAATATACTTTAATCAACTTTATATAATTGCATAGCTGCTGTCCTGGTAATATGGGAAACTGTTCATTCTTGCCCTTGAGAAGGATCACCTGCAAAGATATACCTCTTTAAAATTGGAGCATTCCAATTCTTCCTTAGAACCTTTGAAGCAGGAACAGTTAAGTGACCTGTCACACCAGGTATTTACAATCTTTCCCTCAAAGATTTCCTTCCAGATCCTCACTCTCACTCCTTTATGAAAATAGAAAGTATGTAAAATATTTCTAATTTAACTTCAGAGAAACTTCTTATTCGTGCTCATGTGCGCAATAAATGTGAAAAATATGCTTAGAAACTTGGATGTGTATTCTTATTCATGTTCATTCGGTGCCATTGTTTCCTTCAGTGAGATATTTCCTTTTACACTCTTACTGCCACCCCAGCTTGAGCATGTAGTTTCACAAGACTTCAGTTAGAGCTTGTTTCCCTCTACGTGACAGGCTTTTAGACCCAAATTGGTGACATTGTGCAGCCCTTCAGGATATGTTTGGTAGACTCAAGAGAGGTATACTTGTATCTATTTAAAAAACCCTCTGATCTCAAGGACTTAAAACCTCAAAATTGCTAATCATAGAGCTCTTTCAATTCAATTTATCATGTTCACAGCAAACTGTTGGTTCAGATGATACCTTTGGTGCTACTCCATGTGTGACAAATTGCAACAGTTGCTTGAAGCACTTTGCTAAGCTGGGCAAGAAACCAACTGGTACATTCCTTGTTTAGATTCATGTGCTTGAAGGAATATAATTAACACAGAGTTTAAAATTAAGTAAAATAAATGAGTTATAAATAGGCTTCTGTGAAACGCCAGAACCTGGGTGTTCTTACACCCTTGAAACTAAGGGAAATTCTGCTACTTAACATTAGTGAGAACAAGGCAAGGTGTTTCCCCCTGTGGATACCTAAACAGTTAGTGCTGAATGCTGGTTTAGTATCCCTGCAAAGATTAAACAGCAAAAAATTTCATTTCTGCTGTGTAATTTAGTGACGCCGGATTTGACGCTGATTTTTTTGAGAACTCTTGCAGTTTCTTCTTGCAACTTGAGCAAGCTTGTCCAATGTTTGCAAAGCTTTAGGAGGAACTGTAGTCTGAGTGTTAGCTGATGCCAGCATGAATGATTTAACCCCAAAATTTTATGTGAGCATAGAATTAATTCTTGAATCCATATTACATACCCCAGCACAATGTCCTCTGTTTCACTAGAGCTCTGTGTATATCTAGTGCTATACAGCTGATGAAGCACAATACAATGCTGGAGGAGTAACTTGTTTTTACAATTTAAATGTATGCTGGTGTTTGAAGATAGTGAAAAAAGTCTTCTTCCCTTTTGTGAAATTCAGTGCTTTAGATATGTTCAAGGCATATCTATTATGATGCTATTTTAACAAGAATGCTATGTTTTAGTTGCAAGTTTAGTCATGAGTACATATCAGCATTCAAACATGGAGTTGACAGCAGATAAAGATGCCTTCTGACCTATGAATGGCAAATGCAGCATGGGGCAAAGTAATATAAGTTACACAGTGGCAAGGCTGTTACAGTTAGGATCCATTGACACAGAAGTCACTCCGCCCTGATTTAGCCATAACTAAACATAATCCATCATGGATTATGATGCAAGTGGATTGTTGAATGCATGCAGGTAGGATTTATAAACATTGATTTATTCTCTGGGGACATAGTTACCCACATTTTTGAAAGAACTAAAGCTAATATGCACTTATATTCTGTTCCTCGTTTCTCTCTTTTTATTAAACATTATGAAAACAGAAGATAAACCTAAAAGAGAAGTGGCATACTTTCTATGAGACCATCCTCAAACCCTTCATCAGGGCTTGCTGGCTGTGGATTTGCTGTCCTCCATCATGTTTTTATTGACATGATGAGGGATTTGAACAGGCTAGATTGACGGCTTGAGGTCACTTGCATGAGGTTCAACAACACCGAATAGTGGGTGCTGCCCTTGGGTTGAAATGAAACAACCCCACACAGCACTACAGGCTGGGGGCAGAAAGGAAAGTGGCTTGGCAGAAAAGGACCTGGGGGTGCTGGTCAGCAGCAGCTGAACATGAGCCAGTGTGTGCCCAGGTGGCCAAGAGGGCCAATGGCACCTGGCCTGTATCAGCAATAGTGTGGTCAGCAGGAGCAGGGCAGGCATTGTCCCCCTGTAATCAGAGCTGGTGAGGCCTCACCTCAAATCCTGTGTTCAGTTTTGGGCTTCTTACCACCAGAAGGACATTGAGATTCTGGAGGGAGTCCAGAGAAGGGCAGTGGAGCTGGAGAAGGGTCTGGAGCAGATGAGTGGCTTAGAGAGCTGAGGCTGTTTAGCCTGGAGAAAAGGAGTCTCAGAGGAGCCCTTATCACTCTCTGCAATGCCCTGAAAGGAGGTTATGTGTAGGTAGGTTTTGATCTCTTCTTCCAAGTAGCAAGTTACAGGACAAGAAGAAATTTCTTCAAGTTGTGCCAGGGGAGATTTAGATTGGATATTAGGAAAAATTTCTTCACTGCTGATGTGATTGGGTGTTAGAACAGTCTGTTCAGGCCAGTGGTAGGATCTCCATCCCTGAAAGCATTCAAAATACCTCTCTAAATGTGGCAGTTGGACCTGATGATCCTAGAGGTCTTCTCCTACCTTAACAATTCTATGGTTTTATGTTGTGATAATTTCATTATGTTCATGATCTTTGCACTCTATTTACAATACAACAATGGGTTTGAATTACAGGCACGCTTCAAAGCAAGAGATGACATCTGCATAGAAGCATTTAATAATTTGCTTCAGCAAGAGTCCCATCAATCCATTTTCTGGGCATGTGGAGGTTGAACATTAGGTTGCCTTACCTGAAGGAGACAAAGGTTTCAAATATCAGCTGTTACCTGCAAATATACCTTCCTTTGCACCTTCTGGGGAAGGCAGAGTAACAAATCTCAGCTGAAGAGCTCATTATGGTGCAGCCTGGTGATGGTTCCCCAAACTCATTATAAGTTAGCTAGTTCCTCACTTTGTCCCTTGTTGTCTTCTGAGGCTCAGTGAGAACAGGGAGAAGCTCTAATTTCTCTTTTATGCGTCACATTGTAAATGCAGGCATGGGGCGCTGAGTAGTCATGCTTAGATGATTTGTGTGACTGTGCCTTTGCTTTCCAATACATCAAACAGTATATTGAATTCAGCACCTGAGTAAAGCCACTGTGGGCATGAACCAGGCCTTTTGGACTCACACAGAAGCTCTGTTTGCACATCTCTCTGCTGTACCTTGTTTTGGGAGGCAAAGTGTTTGTCTGTGAGGGAGAAGGGGAGGATGAATAGCTGGGTAGGTGCTGTTGGGGGTAAAGAAGGATAGTTCCCAGATCTGTGTTCTCCAGAGAAACTGTGTGAAGCTTGTCCTGCCCTTCCATCATGTCACTTTTTATGAGGATGAAGATCTTTGGGCTAGTTCTGGACCTCACTCCAACACCTTTGGTTTTTTTATGGGTAATTTCTCATTTTCCTATACCTGTTAGTTATTGCTCTAATTACTAAAAAGGAGCGGAAAAGGATCATTTTCCTAGTGGCAGGCATAGACATACATAGCAACACACATACATAAAGTGCAGGGCAAATACAGACTACTGAAAATTTAGCACACTACGGTTATTGGCCAAAATCATCAGTTTAAAGCTGAAAAAACCAGTATGTGAGCCATAGATACATTCAACTTGGAAAGTAGATGTCGTCCTTGGGGTTTGCTGGCTGGATTGGAACACTTCCTAATAGTTAGGAAGAATGTTGATCCTTTTCAGTGTAGTGGTTTGGCCAAATTTTCATTTGGAAATGGAGATTTGGTTATATGAAGCTGCTGTTTGTTATTACTGAGAGTTTTTACCAGTCAAGAAAATGACATTTTTACTTATAGCTTGCATTACACTTTAAAGTCTTTAAAGTATTTTGGGAACCTTTACTTTAAGTTGGTTAACATATTGGCACAGCTTTTCTGTTCCATGTCATATGATCCCTTTGAAGAATTTGATAGAACTATTTATTCTGTTATGTCAAATTAAGATGTTATTTGACCTTTTCCCCTATCTTCAAAAGATATAGTACAGTGGAAAAAAGTTGAGGAAATAGAAGACGTGGTTGCCTGAGGGCTGGCAAAGTGAATTAATTCATTGTTGATATTGATTCAAAATTCTGGAGGATGCAGTTGAGGCAAATGATTGTAATAAAATGAAGCAAGTATTATAAGGTCAGAAAACAGATGTTATTTTAATGTAAGACTTGGTTTCAAATTAGTGCCAAAAGTACTGACTAAATGAATCTGGAACATTTTCTTAATACACACAGTCGATTATGCAATGTTAGCAAAATTACAGTCTTCTGCTGATTAACTTTCTTGTGTTTGGTAATTTTTTTTCTTCAGTTGAATAAACAAGGATCAGTAGTTTGTACAAATTCTGCTTCATTTCAATGTGATGTTTTGTTTAAGGATTTTATTTTCATCCTACTGAAAGCTTTATAACATCATTATGCCACTACAGTGACATTATTTGCAGTGTTTCTTGCTGTTTTTATTTACTTGAATGTGGTTTTTTTTTAACCACTGCCAAAATTCCTGCATGAAACCAACAAAACTGTAATGAATTTACAGAAAAATAGAAAAATTTTTTTCTCTTGGCTAAAGCTTTCTACCCCTGATGGAGCTACCTTTCATGTCATCAACTATGATGATGTTTATTATGTGTGTTATGCTATCATTTATGAACTCCAGCAAAGACTGTGTATTTTAGCCAAGCACTGAATAAAGTTACTGTCTACCCAGACACTTAAAGGCAAGACAGGTAAAGGTGGGAAAGTTCCATTTGAATACAGAAAAATGCTTACTTTGATAGAATTAGTTTTACCAAAGCACTCCTTTCTATTGGAAGTTTGAGATGTGGTAACTTAAATCACTTATTTGCTGTTTAATATAGCAATGTGTTAGTTCATGTTGGTTAATGCATCACTAGAAAACCTCATCTAATAAGAAAAAAAATAAATGAGTACAGGAAAAAAATATATGATATGCTGGATATGATATGATATGATATATGATGATGTATGATATGATATTGCTGCTCAGAACAGGTGTGCCTTTTCCAGAAGCACATCAATACAGCATCAATATGGCAACTCCAGATACTTTATCTCACCAAAAGTTTTTGGTTCTTATGTCAGCTGTTGGGAGACTTTAGCTGTATGACTCCTCCTGTCCTGTGAAGGCTGGCTGAGAGAGGGGGGGTTGTTCATCCTGGGGAAGAGAAGGCTCCAAGGAGCAGCTTTTTCCAGTGACTTACAGGGAGCCCACAAGAGAGCTGGAGAGGGACTTTTTGTAAGGGCATGGAGTGACTGGGCATGGGGGAATGACAGACAGTAGGTTTAGATTAGGTATTAGGAAGAAGATACTCTGTACTGTGAGGGTGGTGAGGCCCTTGAACAGGTTGCCCAGGGAGCTGTGAATGCCCTATCCCTGGAGAAATGTTCAAGGCCAAGTTGGATGGGGCTCTGTTACCTTGGTCTAGTGGAAGGTGTCCTTGCTCACAGCAGGGGGCTCAGAACTAGGTGATCTTGCAGGTCCCTTCCAGCCCAAACCATTCTATTGATTCTAATCCACAGTCCACTTCCACTTTTTGGCCCTGTTGTAAGTTGAATTTTTATTTTAAAGAGGTGGAGTTGAGGTATGAATATTGCAGAGTCCTAACCCCTCATTTCAATAAAAAAGGCAAGTGTGAGAAAGAAAAACAGGACACCAAACAAGAGAGAAATGGGTGGTGAGACTCTCATTGATAACAGTAGACAGCTTGGTAAAGGATTCAGGAAAGGTGTCTGCCAACCCAGACTGATTTAATTGAGCTGGGATATTTATGCATTTATGTTGGGAATCAGAGCTCTGAAGAGGAGAGGCAGAAATACTGGTGCTCAAAGCTGAGCATTGAAGAGGAAGTAGAAATGTGGTAGATCTGTGAGTGTAGCAGGAATGCAAGTGTTTGGGAGCATGAAGGTGGTGGGGTCATACTTTCTGTAACTGATATAGGAAAGCATAAAAATAATCTGAGACAGCATGGACAAAGTAGAATTTGTCTTGGTCTCAATTGCCAAGGAAGGAATTGTGAAAGAAGCAGAACAGGGGGAAGTGCAACAGACAGGAACCACTACCAGTCACTTAGCAGGACAACTTTCTGTTTCCTGGTGTTACATTAGCATTACATTGAGACTTTTAAAAAGTACTTTCATTTGCAATGAAAAAATATGAGGCCCCTTGTGATATTAAAGAGGCATTAGAAACACACAGGTGGCTGAGAATATTGTGCATGACAAATAGCCTGGGAAAACAATGGTGAGAAATTTAATATCAGGGTGTAAGATAATGCCACAGGAGATAGGGAAGTCTTCTGTGACAATAGTTTGTTGTTATGCAAAGTGATACAAACCTGGATGCCTTATTAGATGGCCATATGATTATAAAAGTGTGAAAATCATAAATTAATTTCTGGGATTTATTGAGTGATGTATTTCAGTGGATGGAAGAAATAGTAATACTAATTGCTTCAAGGCATTGCTGAAAATTGTCTTGAAACACCTGGGCAGCTCCAACCTCCTGTACTTAAGAGGGATGGGTTCAAAGTGAACAGATGTAGAGAAGGGCTGCTAGAATAACCAGTGGAAGTAGAGAAAAATGAGAGGGTTTGGTTTTCAAAGTCTAGAAGAGAGGCCGAATGAGATGTGACTTCTTCCTCTCTCCCAAGAGGATGAAGGGCTAAATACCATTATTGTCTCCAAAGCATTTTTAAGACTGGGACTTATGTGACAGCTTCCAAGCCAAGTGGAATGAGGTTCTGAAACCTTTCAGCAATCATATTTCATTCTTTCCCCCCATCACTCATTAATCTCCCTAAAAATGGAGCATGGTGAACTTGCTTCTGAGCTAGTGAATGTGCTGCCTAGAACAGATCTGCCTTTCTCAGAGAGTAATTTGTAGTCCTTTGCTGTAATCATGTTTGATAAACTAGATAGCTGTGTTGTCTTGCTCTGACAGACATGCATCCTTGGAAAATTTGAGGGATTGACTCAAGTGAGACCAGGCAAGAGGAAATTTTACAGTTACATGCTTGTTGCATACTTTTCCACCACAGTAATGTTGGTTACACTGGGGCTTAACTTGTTTCTCTTCACCTGTTTATATAGCTATGTATGTCAAAATATTATTTTAACTTTGTCTCACCTTTTCCACAAAGATTGAAGAATTTGGAAGAATTCCCCTATTATTTTTTTCCATTTTGTTTTAAATGCTGGCAGCTGGACTAAATCTTCCCAGAACTGAGGAGCAGTGGGGAGTCTACACAGGGCAAGTCTGTCCTAGCCACAACTGAGCAGGTTCAAGTTATCCATGTTCCTTTCTATAAGCGTTGCAGGAGCACATGGTGACTTGTGCCCATGTGTGTCTATGCTCATCATATAAGGGATGTATGTGCATCATATAAGGGATAAATTCCATTTGGGAGACACAGAAATGAGGTGATCCAGACCTACAGAAATAAGCTCAGTTTAAAAAGATATTAAAATACACATGGCAAGGATTGGCTGGGACATACAGAACCATTTTAACAGAAAGGCAAGGGAGGAAGAAACTGCTTAGGTTCCCCTAGCTAGTCACCAGTGCAAGAACAAAATTTAGGAAATGAAACAAGCTCAAAATGAAAGCTGACCCCAGATTTCTGTATTTGCATGCGTCTGATTTGCTGAAAGTTATCAGAGAGTCAGGACTTACAGTAAAATTGAAACATGTATCTATAGATATGTTATTAAATTAAATTACTATGTAGATATATATGGTGAATTGCAGGTATAAGAATCAGGCTGAACAAGGTTAAATCTAACAACTTCTGAGACCAGTGAGGAACAGAAAACAGCTTCTCTTCAGTTACTCTCAAGTTGATGCTTTCATATTGCTCCCAACCACAGATCATTTATTTTTGTCACTCTTATTCTCACTGTGGTCTAGAGGTAAATCTTCACTGGCATGAATATGTGTAGATCAGTACTGATAAGCCATTGCTGAGCTTTGCCACCTCTAGTTAAACTCCTGTATTCCTTGGCAGTTGCTTTTCCATGTGATGATGGGTCAGAAATGAATTTAGGTTTCCCAGAAATAGTCCTCCTCAAAGTCCCAATAACAGAGGCAAAGGAGATCCTTGCAACACTTGGGTAGCACAGACGATGTGGAGGCAGATCACCTTACTTTATAAAGTGAAAGTAAGCACTGAAGGTTAAGGTAAATGAAGTCCTTTACAACATTTAATCATTAAAACATTAACATCTTTACAACATTTAAGATTCTTTAAAAATTTTTTCATAGAATTATACATTTGAACAGTTGATTGAAGTGACATAGAATATAGAATGAGCTTCTGAGGAAGCAGGTAGATGTTTGTGTCCTTGAGCAGAACAGGCTTATGATCCTCCCTACTCAGCCATTTTAATCTAAGTTCATCACTCTGAGTTTTGAAACACTTCTGCCTTGACCTTGAGGGAAATGCACCAGAGTTCAGGTGACCTGATGAAGGCATCACTGTGATACCTCTGACTGTAACTTTGAAGTAGCAGCAAACCAACTGGCATTAAAAGCCAGAATGAGACATCTAAAACAGAGGGGGAAATGGTATTGTTTTCAAGTTTTGAAAAAGGTATTAAAAATAAAACTATTGATTCCTGTACTCTCTAAACCCCCTTTCACACTCTGGGTGTGAAACCAGTTGGGATTTTAAATATAGATGTAAACATTTGCTTCCTGTTCTCTGATTCAGAATTTTAAATATAAAGCAATATTCAAGACTCAGAGTAAGTTGGGGGTCTTAATTTTGTTTTCTTGTTCTTGTGCATGAGCAATATGTGGTTTAAATGAAGAGTTTACTCAATTGAATACAAATTTATTTTATCTATGTCCCTGTTAAAATGAGTATGTATGTATCTTACTAAATCCCTAAGCCATATAGAGCATCGCTGTTTAGATACATGATTACTGACCTTTCAACAACAGATATTTTTTGGATAAAATACATACTTCTTTGATAAAATAGTTTGTGTGCTCAGTGTTGCTGTTCTAATTATTTTAAAAGTTGCTTTATCATTGGAAAAGCCAAAGTATAATCTATATAGATTTGAGAATCATTTCCATGAAGACATGACTTTCATCAAAAAACGACCAGCCCTGTCAAGTGGGTTTTTGTAGGAAATAATTTCTAATATGCACCATATATGTTGTATGTAACAAAATCACAAAGGAGAGAGTGGTTATTAACACAAAACGAAAAAATGAGATCACCCTTGTAGATGATGCAAAGGGTAAGTAAGTGTTGGGACAAAATGAAACCCAAAATGCTGCTGATGGTGGATGGACAGGTGATGGTCACATGAAACTTGACTGCTTGCAGTAGGAAGTCTTTTGTCTTTACACACATTACTTTGCTTGAAGTGTAGAAAAAGGTGTATAAAGCAGTTGTGTTTTGGGGACAGACAGTAGCTATTAATCCTGGAAGAATGCTGCATTTTTTGCGACTTCCACTCCTCCCAAACCATTTTGGAACTGAGAGCCAAGCGCTGTAGTAGCAAGATGAGATAGGGGATTCAGAGGGAAAATTCAAAGCAAATGTAGATATCAAAATCGGTGCCTCGGAAAAACCTGCTGCAGAGGCTCTGTGTGTTAACTCTTATGGATACTCCTGTGGGTTTTTGAAGGGTGCCTGAACCTAGATTTTTGTCGCCTTGCTGCAGCTGTTAACCTAAGTACTTGTGTTTACCTTTTAGCCATGAACTACAGTATGCTCTTTGTTAAAAGGGAAGCTGTTACTTTTTTAGATAACTATTTATAAAGATTAGCAGCTATGTTATATGAACTTTCTTTTAATTCAGTGTTTATTATTCATGTCTAGAGGTATGGACAGGACAATAAATGAAAAGCAAGAATAGGAAGTGGTGTCTGCTTTATTGCAGAACTGTTGGAATGGGAAACATCTGAGCAGCAACTGGCAGCATTTTCTCTGATGTATGAATTATTTTTATCTCTGATAAAGAATAATGGAGTTTGGTTTGTAATGATGCTAGGCTCTCTGTATTGCTTTTTGCTTACTGTATTCTCTTTCTCTTTTTATCTGCACAAAAGACTTCCTTGTGTCCTTCCTTCCAACAACAGAGCGCTAGGCAAATAAACACAGCAAGTGAAATGTTTTATTTATGTATACACTCGTCCCTGCACTGGCATTTTAGTTAGGTCAGGATCCCACTCCTGAAGCAGTTGCCCACATGCTAAGATGTAATCTGTGTTCTGGAGCAGAATTGGAGTGCAAGAATGGGATTGCTTTGGGAGAATGCAGTGTGTTGAGGTGAGCTGATACCCTTGGTATCAACTGGCTCCTACTAAATGTTCAATCCTTGAGGCTGTACGGGAGTGAAAGGGACAATAACCCCCTTGAATCAGCTGTATGGCTTCAGCACCGACTGTTGAGGCTTTTTGCTCAAGTAGAACTATCTAAGTCCTGTGGGAACTGTATACTTTCATCTCTATGAGGAAAAGAACCCATAATAAACAGTGCTTCATGATGAGGCTCAGGATCTTCTTTTAGTTTGAATCCATCACAAGGGTGATCTCACAAACTGTATTTGTGTGATTTCACATGGCATCAAGTGAACTTCTGTGTGATTTCAAAGCACCTCTACATAGTTACTACTGATCAGTTGTTACTGTCATGAACAAGAGCCAACCCTGAGCTTATCAGCACAGCCTCACAGCAGGTTTAACTTATAGCTCTTCATGTGCTTCCAGCTGCAGAAAAAAATCTGAGTAAAAAATGCTTTTCTCAGAGTTTACACTGACACTGGGCATGCTGCAGTCTCTAAAGATGTGCTCAGCTTTCTTACGGGAATAGGGAAAGGGATTTTTGGCTGACAGCTTAGATCAAATTACTTCATGCCCTCCACTTCAGCTGTTTGTTCTGTAGAAGCAAAACTATTCAAGAGCAAAAAGGTTAGAACTTAAGTGGATAAATACCTGATCTTGTAGATAAAGCAGGTAATTAAACACTGGCCTTCCTGATGTCTGGGGTGAGTTTGCAAACACCAGTCTGTCCGTGGGTGTACAGAAATTTCCTATGAACCATTAATGATGGAACAAGAGTCATCTGCATACCCACAGTTACAAATAAATAAAATAAATTTTAAAATCCTTCTCAGTATTGCAGAGCAACTAGTATGTAGCCCACATGGAGCTGAGCATTAAAAAAATTAAAGCATTAAAATTAAGCATTAAAGGTGTTTGCTTCTAAGGGAAGCTCCTGCATGAAGGTGTGCTCCAGTGCTTTCAAATAAGTATGGGAACACCGAAATGTTGACACTCAAAATGAGGAAACTCTTGTTCTCTGTCTGGTCAGTGCCTATTGATTTTCTGTAGGGTTCCTTTTATTTTTATTTTATTTTTTTTTAGCTCAAGAGAAGACAAGAAGGGGAACAATAGGTTCTAATGTTGCTTCAAACTAGGATCACAGATCACTGCTAAAATCTTATGGACATCCAAGATGTGTTGGAAATAGGTGATAGAGAATTTGCAGTGATGGTAGGAGAGGAAGTATCCTCCTGTCATATTTAGAAGAAAACACTCTGCCTGTGGATAGGACAGTGCATGTGTCGTGTCCCGGTTTTTGAGACAGTTATCTGTCAGGGAAGGCAGAAAAAAATTGTAAGCCCCCCACCCTCTCTCTCCGAATTATTATATCTCGAAAACACGGAGTTCTCAGGCAGAGATATGGGGATAGGAATAACAGTTCTTTACTAATATATATATATATATATATATATATATATATATAAAGGTAAACCAACAACAATAACTACAGTATTAACAACGGAACAGAACAGGGATCCCGTCTCGGCCGAGACGGGAAAAAACGTGGAGGAGAGGCAGTGCCTCACAAACCCCTCAGCTGGCACTCAGTCCCGGAGCTCCTGCAGGCTCTGAGGAAAAACACCTCGCTGGAATGGCAGGGATGGGCATAAAAGTCCCGGGCCGGTGGAGGAGATGGATCAGCAGCTCCGCGGTGGCAGCTGGGGCTGCAGCACGTCCGGCAGGACAGGGGAGCGGAGGCCACAAACGGAGAAGAAGAAGAAGAAGCAGAAGCAGAAGGAACAGCTGCTCCGTCTGGATGATGGCAACAACCTCCTCTCCCAGCAGAAACAGCTCCGAGAGTGTCTGTGTTGCTCTCCCAGAAGGACCCAAAACCAAAAACTGCTCTCTCTCCACTTCCCCCGGGGGCTCAGCCGATCCTTTTGTCTTTTAAAGTACCGATGATGTCCCAGCCATCAAGGCTTTCTCTCTCAGCTAAATGGGAAAAATTCTAACAGCTAAGAAACGAAAAAAAAACATGTAACCCCCAACATGTCGTTATGGAGTACTTCCTCAGTGGCAGGATAGGACACTGAATGAAGGTAATGGAAGTTGAGTCTTGCCATGTGGGACTGCTTGTTGCCTTCGTTTATTCTTGTAACCAGTTAGGATTGTGATTATCATAGGTATTGTTACAAAGGTATGAGTCTCAATATGAACCTAGACCAATCTGGTTAATTTTTGTAGCTGCAAGGCACCATCCCATTGAAACAGTTTTGTCTGCCAATGGACACTTCTACTGCTACTTTACCTCTTCACTATGATGAATCTTTTCTGTCCTAGAAGTAAAAGGTAAAAGTGGGATGAGAGTCTCACAATCTAGCTTCTCCAGCTGTGTTTGTTTACTTGAGCCTATATTTGCAGCGAGCTCTTATTTTAGGTTTTACATTGTTCTTCAAAGAACTGGCTTTAAACATTAATTAGGGCAGGGGGGGAGTGAGACTGTGTGCCTGCAAGGGAAAATGTGGCTCTGAACCTAGCGTTAGAGCACTGACCTGAAAGGAGGGAGAGAGGAAGCAAGGAGAGAGTTGAAAAGCATTCATAGTAGATTCTTTGAAGAGTAAGTATAATTGCTCTTCTCGGAGGGAGGATTGTAGAGATAATGTTGTGTATATGTTTGCTGGAGTACTATGTAATTGTATCACATGATTAGCAGTCAGGTTCCAGTCATGCAGATGCTAACAGCTGTATCTCATCTGATTTAGCATGGGCGCACATCCTGAGAGAAGGATTAACCTTCTAAATTATACTGAAAAGGAAATCCTTGTGTGGCGATTTGCCATCACTGGCACACACATTGGCTATTTTAGGCTGCTGTAACACGCCCGTGTGAACAAGGAGATGCATTACTGAAGGTCACAGTAGCAGTGTGCCTGCCATGGAGCTGGGACTGCACAAGTCATCATGTGAGACAGGGATTTGAGTCAAATAGAGCTCTCTGCCAGACTGGCATTTGCAAAATGAAGTGGGGAGAAACAGGTGTTGCTAGTTCCAGCTGCAGTTCTCAGAATTTGGAGAGGATTTTTTTCCTTTGTCTTCCAAAAGAGTCTTTTCTTTGAAATATACAGATAAAAGTTATCCCTATAATAATTGCATTTTTGTTACATCTAGTCCAAAGCTCGGAGAAGTATCAGAAGGATACAAGGGGTTTGGGCAGGTAAGGGTAGACTGGGGAGAAAATACAAAAAATCTGAAGAAATGGTAAATAATTATTTACTTAATCTGTTGATTGAGACGAGGTTATTTCTTTCCTTTGCAAGAGAAAAGAGCTATCAGTGTGTGGGCCTAACCATCAGTTGTTTTTGCCATAAACTATTTTGTATTAAAAGGAAGCACAGTTTTACTATGTAGCCCAGATGATTTCGTGGGAAAGGGCTTGGTTTATGACACAATGATTTTGTTTAATACCTTTTTTATTTCAACAGGAAATATGGGGTGTATAAAATCAAAAAGGAAAGAGAATCTGCATGGAGATGGGCTAGATTTGAAGAATCAACCAGTACGTAAAACTGAACGAACTATTTATGTGAGGGATCCAACGTCCAATAAACAGCAAAGGCCAGTAAGTAGATAGTCTCAGGAGAGAATTCCTGTAGCAAGAATAAAGCTTGACTGGCATAACTTAAATTACAATCCAAAGCATATGCATGGTAAAATTCAAATTGTCATTAATCCACAGCTGGGCTTGTAGTGTTGGGCAGTTCACCCTCAAGGAGTAAGTACCTAGAGGAATAAAAATTAAAACATGGTGGTTCATTACTTTTTGTTTGTTATAGTTTTCTGGATAAAAAAAATTAACTTGGCAATGCTTGAATAGATATGTCTATAGAAGAATGCTAGATGACATTAGAAAACCTGAAGTAGTTTAGATCCATTTTTAAAGCATTGGTGTTGGGTTTTTATTTAGCTATGGGATTCAGGCGCTGGTTATTCCATTTAAAGGCTGAAGTAAGCATGGGTGATACTTTACCAGCTTTAGTCAGCTTTACTCACTGGAGGCCACTACTAAGCCTTGCCTGAGGTGTGTAGGTAAGGCTGGGAGGGGATCAGAGGATGCAGTGGTGAAGGGAGCAGCACTGTGCTATGGGAAGAACAGGCAACGTGTTCATGTGTGCTGGCATTGGAAGGAAGGGTGCTGGGATGGGGAATTCTGCTGGGTACCAAGTGGGTTCGCTAATTTGCAGTGTGACTAGGACCTTTTTTCCCCCCACCTTCTCTGCTGTGCTGAGGAAACTGTGTCTCCTGCCTGCCCTTGTTCAGGGACCTGCTCTCTGCAGGTGTGAATGGCTCCCTGCTCTCCTCTCTTCCCAGCTGACACAGTGAACTCAGTGTGCTCTTAGTCAAGGAACACACATCACAAACAACTTTTCTTTTTTCCCATTGATTACTCTTTTTTTTTTTCTTGCACAGTCTTAGTGGCATAACTGTGCTTGTAGTTCTTTAGCATGACAGCTACATGGTAATAACTGTCCTGCTCAAGTGACCTTCCTAAGGCCTCTTCAGCAGAAGTCCCAAAGCTGTGAACTTCCTCCCCACAGCTTTCACAAGGTCTGAGATGCTCAGTTTAAAATCTAGGGGGACTTACTATATTTTTATATTGTCATATGAATAAGATATGTTTTTATATATACTATATATGTTGAATAATGGTGGGAAAAAAGCTGAGCATTTCCTTTTAAGACATGAGATGATACAAAAGCAACCGTATAATATGTAATTGTAATTTAATGTCATCACAAAGATCTAAAACTGCTTAATTAAACACTTATTTTATCGTAGGCAAATCCAGAAGCACAGCTTTTACCAGGACAGAGGTTTGTCAGTCAAGGTATGTTTCTGTAGAAATCCCAGGGCTGCGTGCTGTGCCCGTGTCAGCCTGCAAAGTGATGTGAGCGTGCCTCTGTCTTTCTGCTTTTGCAGACGCAGAGGAGCACGGAGTCATTGTGGTAGCTTTGTATCCCTATGATGGCATTCATGAAGAGGACTTGTCCTTCAAAAAAGGAGAAAAACTGAAAGTTATTGAGGAGTAAGTCTGACAATATTGTTGTATTGCAGATTTTCTGTGGGCTCTTCTAATTCCCTCTACAATGCTTTAATATCCTCCTTGTACCATGGGTGTATGACTGATAAGTGAGCTCCCTTACATGTGATAATACAAATGCTTTATGGAGTTATTCCATGTTGGGTGGGACTTTGACCAACCTGCTGCAATGGAAGGTATTCCTGCCCATGACAGAGTGATCTTTTAGGTCCCTTGGTTCTCTGACTTGGCAGATGGCCTCAGTGACCATGACCAAGCATTGATCCACTGAAGCCAGTGGCTATCAGGGTGCTTGACTTCAGAGGAAAGATTATGCTTCTCACTCAAGCCTGGGCAAACCTCTCAACAGACTAGAACCTAAATAACAATTTATCGTTTTCCTTTCCTGGGAATTCTACTGTTTTTTGTTTTTCAGATCTGGAGAATGGTGGAGAGCAAAATCTCTCACAACAAGAAAAGAAGGTTTTATTCCCAGCAACTATGTAGCAAAAGTAAACACCTTGGAAACAGAAGAGTAAGTTTTCTCAGTCTCCAAATTCCAACAAACTTCTTTGTCTTGGTGGTGTATCCTTTGTGAGTGGGGAAAGAGGTGGTTCTAACTCTTTGAAATCTTTTCAGATGGTTCTTCAAAGACATAACCCGAAAAGATGCTGAAAGACTGCTCCTGGCTCCTGGAAATGGTCCTGGATCTTTCCTTATCAGAGAAAGTGAAACATTAAAAGGTAGGTTTTGAGATGGTACTTTGGAATTGGTATAGAGATAAAAACATGCAGTCAGTCTACACAAAAATTGGCATTTGGTGTGGAGTAGTTGCAGTGTATCCTATTGTGTGAATTTTCTGCAGTTCTGCAGGAGTGACAAGAATGAGAAAATTACCAGAAAAAGAGAGAAGAAAGTTGCAGGCTAACACCCAAAGCTGAGATAAGGGGGAAAAAAGGTGTTATGTGTGTGATTACACTGACAAGCAGGAATGAATGAAGTGACATCTTTTCTCTTCTTCATGTTTATGACTCCTTTATTGAAAGACATATTACTGTCATAGCAGCTGCTGCATTCTATAGTCTTCCATTATTGGGTCTGTATCCATTGCTACAAGTTTAAAATTGTAATTAGTGCACAGTGAGGATTTTCACTTCTGCAGTGTAGTGGGATTCTTGTCAGAAAGCTTTTTGGTAAAATTTTGTGCTGTAAACAGAGTACTTTGTGCTAAAAAGCTTAGTGAAGTCTCCAGGCTGTTCAGCCTTCGAGAAGAGCATGGGAAGTTGTGCCCCAGCCTGTGGACACTGACTGTAAGTCTGGATGGATATTCCAGCTGGATGCTGTAACGCTGCATCCTCCAGAGGAAGAGACATGAAGCCTTTCAGCAGTTCATGCCTCTCCACTCCACAGGGTAGCTTTTTTTGCTCTAATCCTTGCAGGTTCTTGACTAGATATCATCTGTAATGGGCCCCTATCATTGTGCTCTCAGCTGAAGACTCCTAAAAGAAGTTCTCAAAGGAAGTCTCCTAAATTCTACATAGGGTACTGAGAGTAAGGCAAAGTAACCCCCAGAATCACTGGATATGTGTGAGGAGAGATAAGAGGGTGAGATCCCTTTTTATCTTTTGAAAATGGACAATAATTGTATAAGTAGAAGAAACAAAGAGAGCTGTAGCTAAGGGTAGATGTTCTCCTTCCCCAGTTTCAATCCCAGATGGTGTTAGGATCCCTAGGACTGCCTAGGGATCAACAGATCTAGCAGATCGACAGATCTGCTCTCCCTCTGTGCCTGAGGCCATCCCCAAACTATCCTTTTGCTAGTCAGCCCATGACAACCAGCATGTTCCTTTTCCAAAATGCTGATCTCCAGACTTCAGCTTCTGCGTGAGTAGGGTAACAGCCCTGGTCCTGCTCTCCCTGCCACTTCTGCTGCAGCTGGGGGACTTTCTGCAAAACTGGGCACTGAATGTGGAGCTGCTGGGAGTATGGAACAAGTGAGTTTGTTGAGTAAGACTGAAAAAGAAAGTGTGGCTGTAAGCATTTTGGTGACCAGTTCAGGCCTGGGTTTTGCCAGCTTCCTCCTGTGGATTGCAAAATGCTTTTTGAGGAAATAAGGGACTAAATAGAAAAGCAGACAAAATGGTGGTTTTCATAGGCTCAGCTGTGCATGTGTGGACTCTGTAGATTTTTGCTATCTGTTAATGAGCATTCCTTCTTTATCCACAGGCAGCTATTCTCTCTCCATACGAGACTATGATCCGGAGCATGGTGACGTTATTAAGCACTACAAAATCAGGAGTCTAGACAATGGAGGATTTTACATCTCTCCGAGAATAACTTTTCCTAACATCAATGACATGATCAAACATTATCAAAGTAAGTTAAATCATTTAGTAAATCACTTAATAGAATGCAGCCATTATTTCCTGTGAAGGAAAAGAAATGGTTTCTTCTTTTGTTTCAAAGCTTTTCTTTTTTCTTCTTTTTTTTTTTTTTTTCTAAATAACTTGGGCATGCGTGTTATCGAAGATAAAGTAAAATTGATTGGAACCCAAGTATTTTTGCTACCATAACCAGATCTAGTGCTGGCTGCTCTGTGGCATACCATTGTGAAATAAAGACTAGCTTTATAATACAATTAATCAAACTTAGGGTGATGTGAAGCTATAATAAAAGTTGCCTGCATTGTAAATAATATTTTATCTGAGAGTAAATTTTTATTCATAATTAGCAGAAATACACATATACTTGGGAATGTTGTCTTGTACCTAGTGTTGAGTGTGAAATTGATTTTATTTTTCCTGTATATGTGTTTGTTTCATTATTTATTTTTAAAGGAATAAATAGTCCGTATACTTCAAAGAAATGAAATTTCGCCCACATAGAATGTGTACATTTATTTTAAAAAAGAAATTGGGGGGGAGAGGAAGGGACAAGTCTACCTATGTTTTAGCTGCAAAACTGACTTCTCATTCTGCATAATCTCCTGCTGGATAGTTCCAAAATACAAGTTTTTTAATCTTGTAATTGGTAATAAAGACAAGACAAAAAAATGTAGGACATAAATTCACATAGTAATTTTTCAAAGCCATTATGAAGATTTGGCTATGGAAATTTTCTGAATAGTTATATATATGTGCTAGATGTTCAACACAGCTAGGAAACCTGAGAATTATTCAACATTCATATAAAAGTTATATCTGGTCAGTGTCTGGAGAAAAAATGATGTTGACCTACTTATGCTTGCATGCACATCTCTCTGAAACCATGTTGCAAGAAAATTTAATGACAAATTCAGAATACAGATCCCAACCCTTACTCAAATGTAGATCTTAATCAACACAGTGTCAGTAATAAGCTCTGGTCTTGTATTTACTTGGTGCAAATTGTACTAAAACCCATTAATAATCTGACAGGAACCAGATGCATGTGATGCTTTTTTATTAAATTTGTCCCTGAATGTGAAGTTTAGATCAGAGGCACTTAAACTTTTGTGAAAGCACCAGAAAGGCTACATTTTCATCATAGCATCTGGTTATTTTGAACATTATTTTGGGCTGGTTAGTGCAATTAAGCAATGTTTGTCTCAAGTTGTGTGGCACAGGAGTGTAATGTATTTTGTATTTTGTTTTTTCTTTGAAAACCAGGGCAATCAGATGGCTTGTGCAGAAAGTTGGAAAAAGCTTGCATTAGTCCCAAACCTCAAAAACCATGGGATAAAGACGCATGGGAAATTCCACGGGAATCGATTAAATTAGTGAAGAAACTTGGAGCTGGTCAGTTTGGAGAAGTCTGGATGGGTAAGTTTATTCTTTTGAAATGACTCTTAACTCTGAGGGAGATGTCATTTCAGAGCTATTCAAAAACATAGTGGACATGAACCTGATCCTATATACTTGTAAAACAGCAAAATCAGGCCCAGAATATACGTTCTTGTGAGAAGAGAGGGCTAGTAAAAGGGGGTAGATACCTGACAAGGAAGTGAAACAAATCCTTTTGGTGTCTTTTAAAGGAAAAAAATAGTGAGGTCAAAGGCAATAGAGTTTTTTGTTACTTTTTTTGTTCCTACCAGGAAGTAGAAGATTCTAGTAAGATGTGGCCCCTGAATCTCAAAATTGATGAGCCTCTCAGAACTTTGTTTCAAATCAGAAAACGTTAAAGAATATGAAATAGAAAGAAACAATGTCTTTTAGTGAATTGTGTACAGAGATTTCATTGTCCGTTTGTGAAGAAGATGCCTCTTGCAATGTAGTGCATGGGTGAAAAAAGGGTACTATCACTGAGTGAAAAACGGGAACAGATTTAACCCAAGAGTGTTGTCTGCCAGTGTGCTGCTCAGAAAGTAGGTGGTTTATGTAGTAAGTAGACTAGAGGTTGAACAGCCTATACCTTGAATCATCAGGCAAGACCCCAATAATAAAACAGTCATAAGACTTACAAGTTGTAAACATTAATATATACCCGGCAGAAAATGATGGCATTAATTATTATAATCTGAATAACCTGCTTTCTTTGCTTACAAGCAGTATTTCCTCAGCCTTAGTGACTTCTTATTGGCAAGGAGCTATGCCCAGTGCCTCATTCTGTGAAAATGGTTTAATCATCTTGCTTTTGAAATGCTGTCTATGCTGACATCAGAGTGTTCTTTTGGTTTCCTCATTGCGTGTTCTTGTGTACTCTTCATTGCTTACACACTTTTTGCCAGTTACCATCTTATTTAAGGTAAACTATATCTTCCTCCCAAAGTCTTCATGAAGATGTTTTTTCAGGCCAAATAATTCTCTCAGCCTTTCCTCAAATATCTTTTTTGCAACATTAAATTTAAACAGGAATAAATTTGTTACAGTTATAATAAAAGATCAGATTATGGTGATGATGATCATTATTAATTTAAAGACCTAAGATTATATAGGCAGAGCATTTCTGAGCAACTTAAAAGTGTATCCCAAAGCTGGCTAGAAGACAAAAAGCTATGAAGGGGCCTCTGATAATCCATGGGAGTGTGTCAGTCTGGAGGGAATGTCATTGCTTTGAAGAGATGCTCTTGTTTAGATAAGCAAAGCACAGATTGGTGCTGTTTTAGTGGCAAATTATACACAACTACAATGTCAATCAGAAAGCTCTAATTGAGTCTTAGGTGCAATCTTTTGGTATAAATCATCTAAAAATTGCAACACATTTCTATAATATAATATAGCCAGATCCAGCCTTTTATCTGCCGTCATGAGAAAAGGCTTTAGAAACCCTCTAGCTATAATGTATATTATTGACAATTTAGATACTAGTTGGGACAAGCGTCAACCATTGTGCAGTTATTTCTTTCTAATAAACCAGGGCAACAAATGTTTAACTTACTGAAACACTGTGGAAGGCTGTGGTAGGAGCTAATTAGCTGCTTGAAAATGCAGATGTTTTTGGGAAGTGACTACTTTTGCACATACACAGAGAAAATAATAAAACTTTACAAGGATGTTTCTGCTTCAAGGTGCTTCCTCTTATTTGTGTCATTATTTTAAATTGGGCCTGAACCCTATGTCTGAGTTGCTGCACTGTGAGAAAAACTAATGTACTGTGAAAGGGATCACTGCATTTCCTCTTTGCTCTCTTTCCAAAGTGAGAGAAGACGATTTGTGTGGCGCAGATTTCTCAAATCAGGAGCATGGTTAATCTTAGAACCAAGGAAGTTCAGGATGGAAAAGCATATTAGGTCAGCTGTGTGGTGCAGGGTGTCAGCAAACACTGATTGTAATGATCACTCAGGGATTTAGGGAGTTATTTAGAGGTACTGAGCAATAACCTGGTTGCTGCGCTCTCCTGATTCGAGCTGATTGTTACACTGCCTCCTCACAGAGAACAAAATTATTTTTCAGCCATGGAGTGAATTAGAGAGAAATATTGTTCCATGGTTTAATTACTAAATAAATTTCTTCTTATAGGATACTTAAAGGATACTTAGAATTGTATTTATTTATTCTTAAAGGATACTTAGAATTGCAGTTTCAGAGGGAACAGTGTCCCACTCAGAGGAATTGTGCTTTTGAGTAAAAATATAGAACTACTGGACAAAATCCAACAAAGAGCTGCAAAGATAATGAGGGGATTGGAGCATCTCTCTTTTTAGGAAAGGCTTAGGGGGTTCTTATCAGTGTATGTAAATAGCTGAGGGAAGTGTGCAAAGTGGATGCAGCCAGGCTCTTCTTGGTGATGCCCAGTGACAGGGGCAGCAGGCACAAACTGGGACACAGGAGTTTCCTTCCCAGCACTTACTGTGTGAGTGACCAAGCACAGAGGGGTTGTGGTGTGCCCATTCTTGGAGAGAATCAAAAGCCAACTGGACACAATTCTGGACAACCAGCTCTAGGTGTCCCTGAGAGTGTTGGACACTGATGCCTTCCACAGGTCCCTTCTGCGATTCTGAGAGATACAGGAATATAGAGATAATGCTGACACTGAAAAATGAAGATATGCAATTATAGCTTTTATAGTCTTTTCTTTTTAGTATCTCAATAACTACTTTCTGGGCTTCCATGTGGACATCTTCCTCTTGAACAGTTTGGAGGAAATTAACTTATATTATGAAATGAGTAAGAAAATCCTAGGAACAGAAAGCAGGCCTCCATACGCCCCAAGCACTTTGCTGTGTTCCTGTATGACCTGTGTAGAGAATTTGTTTTATGGAATGAGCAGGTGAATCTCCTCCAGCTCTGAAGAGCTGCTTTTACATAGAGAAAAGTTGCTATCAGTTTTCCAGTTCTTTCTGTCAATACAATTTTATGCATTTTACAGAGATTTTCTAGGTTTAGGCTGCCAAGTTAGTGTTCCTGTGTGCCTTTTGGTCATGAGTTGTGCAGCCTGGGCTTTCTGCCTTCACATTTAATGGGCTGGATGGAGATGAGTGAGAGATGGGAGCCTCTGCTACATTATTCTGTTCTGCAGCTGAGTGAGGGCTGTAGTAGGTGAAGGAGTGAAGTGCTGACATGCAACTGGATGCAGAGAAACTGCTGTTCCTCAGTCTCTTTCCCAGTACCTCCTCCAACAGTAGCTGCTCCAGCCATTATCTGCCTTCTAGCAGTGTCATATCTCCATAGCTCAGATAAGTTATTCCTAGTATACTCTGCAGGGAATTACTGGGAAAGTAGAGGAACTTCCTACCATGGTATGAAAGGTTTTAGACCATGGAGTTCAGCACATCTGGGCAGCTACTTTAGTGATGTGATGAACCAGAGCAGCGCTGCAAGAGCAGGGTCTGTGTTTTATGCATTTTTGTTCCTAGTGTGAATTTATATGATGTGAATTATGATGCTCTGTGGTATTAATAATCCATGAAGAGAATTCTTAAGCAGGGCTAAGGGGAAAGTTAACAAGGCAAATGCAGCAATTTTGCAATTATGGCGTAGTTTATTAATGAGTCACATCTTGCATGCATCTCAGATGTAAAAGATTATTATAAAAGATTCTCTTATTCAATAAGCTCTGAATTAGAATATAGTAATATCTGTTTTGGAAGTGTATTTTCTTCTGCAGCTGTTAGAAATACCAGAGTGTGCTCACAGAGCTCATGGCCACCATGTTTTGGTGTCCTATCCCTCCCAATACATGATGAAATAAATGAACGTGAGAGAAGTCCAAGGTCAAGTATTTCTAGTGCTCTCACCAGCTATTTGTTTCGTATGTTATCACCAGAGGGTCAAGGCAGACTTTTTTACAGCAGAAAACCTTGATATCACAGAGATGTAGCAAAGAAAACTGTCTGCAAGAAAGACCCGAATTTGATGGATATCTTTAGAGAATGTAAAATACTGTTATATAGCTAATGTTAAGAGTGTTGGTCATAATTGCTTCACTGAAACAGTTGTACATTCAGTAGAGAGTTCAACAAATTGAGGGTGGAGCTCATGCTCTGTTTTAGGGCATGGGATGGAATAGTAGAAATTAGACAAATAATCTTTCTGCTTCTTAAACAGAGGTAAATACATTTATTATCTGTTTTTCTGATAGTTAAAAATCATATTTCTGAGCTTTAACCACAGATTTAATCTGTAGCTGAAATTTCTTACTTTTAGGTAACTTAGAGAAATGTCTTTGTTATGTTTTGACCTGACCATGTTTGGAAAAATAGATTTAATAATCATGCAGGTGAATATTTTGTGATTGTGGTATAGTGGCTTTTCTGTGGTGTTGACCCTTCTTTAAAAAAGATGCAGTGCTCAGAGCAATCACTGAAGATCTGGAGACTAGGTCCTTGCTTTGCCAGTGATTTATTTTGTTGGATGATAAATAGCATAAGGAAATTGTAGGTTCCAGTTCAGAGGTGTATCCATCATGGCAATGATCTGGATTGTTGCTGAATATGGAAATGAGAAAATACCTCTTCTGAGAAATATTTCTACAATACTGTATTGGGTATGATGGGGATAAAAGTTGCATTTATATCCCTCTTTCTCACTCTTTTATTTATTTTTCAAATTAAATGACTTCACAAGATCAACTTTAGGGTCAGTGCTTGCTACTCTATTTCTTAATGCTATTTTATATTTTTTAATGCTATTTTAACATTTATTTAATGTTTTGAAAATATTAAATCTGAAAACAATTTACTGATTTTCTCTTAACTGATTTATGTAATTAGAATGTTACGTTTAGAAGGATTGATAAACAGAGAAATCACACAGCCACAGTCCCCTCCACTCCTGGCATGGGCTGTGTGATAAGAAGTTATCACACTTTAAGTCTTGTGCAGGATTGCAGTTCTGGCAGCATGTCCTTGCTGGTCATGAGACCCATTTGACTGCACTTTCCTGTAATGCTCCATTTTGAGCACCAAGGGTTACAGGAAGGATTATAAGCATGAAACTGGCATGCATGAATAAGTGTAATCATGGGATTTAAGATACTTCAGAATCTTCCAGCCAGTCCTTGGACTCTTTTGTTCTGAGTCAGTTTAAGTGGACATTCATTGATACATGCCTTGACCGAGTATTTTAGGGGCTACTTGTGGATGGAAACTTGGTATTGAAGATCATTTGCTTGCTTGCTTTTTTTTTTCACATAACTGATTTCTAAAAACAGAGAATGGATCATTATTCTCTGCAGTGTTGTATAAGTTGCAAAATAAAAAGGAATTCTAGCATAAATATTTGTGCTACATCTGGCACTTGCTTTCAGACTCAGCTATTCCTGGAATCCAACCTCACCTGCTTTACAGATTCCTGCTAGTCGGGGCACTGTGGGCTGCAGAGTGACTTCAGTGCACTGATCATATTTCATCCTTGTAGGTTACTATCATAACAGCACCAAAGTGGCTGTGAAGACTCTGAAGCCTGGAACAATGTCTGTGCAAGCCTTCCTGGAGGAAGCCAACCTCATGAAAACACTTCAGCATGATAAGCTTGTTAGGCTTTATGCTGTAGTGACCAAAGAAGAGCCAATTTATATTATAACAGAATTCATGGCAAAAGGTGAGAAAAACCTTGAATCTCCATGCTGATTTGGGCTGAAATAGAGTAAATTTTCTTCCCAGTGGCTGGTATGGGGTTTTGTTTTGGGTTTGTGCTGAACACGGGGTTGATAATACAGAGATGTGTTTGTTATTGCTGAGCAGGGCTCACACAGAGCCAAGGCCTTCTCTGCTTCTCTTGCTGCCTCGCTGGTGAGGGGGCTGGGGATGCATGGGAGGGTGGGAGGAGACACAGCCAGGACAGGTGACCCCAACTGACCAAAGGGATATTTCAGACCTTACAGCATCATGCTCAGTATACAAAGATGGGGAAAGCAGGAGGAAGGAGAGACATTTGGAGTGACAGTGATTGTTTTCCCTAGTAACCATTACATGTGATGGGGCCCTCCTCTCCTGGAAATGGCTGAACACCTGCCCGTCTGTGGGAAGCACTGAATTAATTCCTTGTTTTGCTTTGCTGGTGTGCACAGCTTTTGCTTTTCCTCTTCCTATTAATCTGTCTTTATCTCAGCCCATGAGTTCTCTGCCTTTTACCCTTTTGATTCTCTCCCTGGTCCCACTGGTGAGGAGTGAGTGGCTGCATGGGGCCTGGTTGATGGCTGGAGTTAAACCATGACAATCTGCAACCAATAATTTAGTGAACTCTTCTGCTTCTCTTCAACTAGGTCCCTTTCTTTTTAAAGAAAGGAATGATAGAGTTATTTCTAAATGTTTGAATATTAATGGAAGGAGCACTTATCCTTAAGATGGGCTGGGTCTTTAATTTTATGACTCATTACTGCATTTGTGAGATAAACCAGTTTTACAGTTTTCTTAAATGCAGCATTTTCTATTGTTTCTGAATCAGAGGATAACCCCCAGAGTAGCTCTGGGTCCTTTGGATTCCCTGCCTAACTTTTGTTTCCGGTATCGTAGCAAGGCAATTTAAACAAACCTTAGGAATTGCCTTATGTGAGTCTTGAATTGATAAGGGGGTGTGTGTGTAATGAGGTGAGTGAGGAATGGTCCTGCAAGAGTGGCTGCACTACTAAGAAAGGATTCTACAGCGCATTACTACACAAAATATGCAAAGTTTCCTTCTCAGATTATCTTGGGTAGTAGTTTTTCTTGTTTTGTTCTGTTTTCAAGCAATTTTGCTGGTAACTTAATGAACAAATGTTGAGGCACTTTGTATGACTTGGAAAGGATTGATGTATGTGATTCTCCTGGGCGTCTTTCCTGATGGTCCATGGAGTAGGGTCCTTATCAAACTCAGCACCACTGAGTAATGGTCTCATGGGAGTTTTATACAGGGAAACAGCAAAACTTGAATGTCTGACATGCTGATTTGGCTGTTCCTGTTGTTAAATCATGCAAAGAGACTGTCTTACTCTAGTCAACTTGAAAATACATCAAAATACTTTACTGCATCAGTTTTGTTATCCAGAAAACTGGGGAACCAATATGAGCTTTATTTTGTAATAAGATACACTGATTTAATCTTTCTCTGTTTTAACAGGAAGTTTGCTGGATTTTCTGAAGAGTGATGAAGGAAGTAAATTGTTGCTTCCAAAGCTAATCGACTTCTCTGCTCAGGTAAAACTTAAAAAATATGCTTAAAATTATGGAGGATTATTTCTCTTAGAGTCTGAAACTCATACTAGGCCATTTTATCCTAAGGATTTTTTAACATTAAAAAAATGCAATTTACAGATCAGTTTTGAGTAAATATGGTTAATTGAAAGGAGTAAATACATGGAAGAGGTTTCAAAGGGAATATGTGGTTAGGCTTAACTCTTAGATACTGCTGGTGATGTGTTTGGATGGCAACAGTACCCAGCTGCCTTCCTTTGTGAAAAGGCTGCTTTCAATTTGAGTGGCTGTGAATTGAAAGTGTAAGGACAAGTCTGTGAATTTTTGCTTAGCAGATTCCTTCAGAGTTAATAAATGTGTCATTTTTTTACTTTGTAGTTTAACTGGTCAAACTCCTCTTAACCTCAGTGTACTCTTCTGGGTTTCAAATTCTTAGGTAAATTATTGTGAAATGGTGTTTCAGGTACTAGTGTATGATTTATGAACCAGGATGATTGTTTCAAAAGATACAACTTGTCTCTTTCTTAAATGAAATCTAAAGAGAGACCCCAGAGTGATTTGTGTGTCACAGCCTGAATCAAAGGTCCCAGAGCCTGGTGTTTTTTCTTGGACACGTATCAGAATTAGGTGTCCAGGGAGACACGTAACAAAAACAGAATAATAATTCTGCTCTTGCAGGTTGTGCTTCATGTTAGTAGTAGGTAATGGTGGCATTTGTGGTAGGTTATTGTTAACCAACCTATTTTGGGGTTGTTTTGTTATTGCATTAGAGTCTACAGGTTGTTGTACTCTATTATGTTAACTCATGAGGAAAGATGGGAAAACATTAAAAGGTATAATAAAGCATTAGGAATTTATACCTCAAAATTCACAATAAGAACATTGTATAAGTGTTTTAAGTAATATTGCTCTACAAATAATTATAGGATTATATATTAAGAAGTATTTCTTTACCAAAAAGATTTGTCAAACACAGGAACAGACTTCCTATAGAGGTGATCAATGCCCCAAACCTGTCATATTTTAAAAGTCATTTGGTCAATGTCCTTAATATATGCTTTAACTTTTGGTTAAAGTGGCCTGAAGTGGTCAAGCAGTTGGACTAGATGGTGACTGAAGGTCCTTTCCAGCTGGAACTATTGTATTATATAGCATGTTATATACCACATATTATATAGACGTTCAGTGTATCAAATATAGGTTTTTATTTCACATAGACTCAATGGAAGAGCTATTTTTCTTATAATTATTGGTTTAGTGTGGCTAAAGGCTCTTTAGTTAATTTGTCCTTGAGAATTTATTTTTAGTGGGATAAAAGCTTTGTAGATGTGGAAAACCTGCTGGATCCCAGGTTAAGGTCTGAAGAGATGAATGACAATGGGCAGAAAAGAAAATAAAAGGTAGCTTTGAAAATAGTGTGTAAAATTTAGGAGAGGAAAGAACATCTGTGAGCATTGATATGAAAGGAGACCTGAGATGGAGAGAAAAGCACATGTGGTTCTACAGCAGACCTTTTTATTGGAGTTAGGGGTGTTGTGTTCATTTTAAATTAATACTGTGTTTTTAGAAATTTAAGGCTTGAAAAGGGTAATAAACTAAAGAGCAACTCAGTGTACAACTTGGGTAAATCACTTCAAGGTAAAAAGGGTCAGAGATTGTCATTCACAAAGCTTTGAAGGTCTCTTCAAATGGTCATTCCCTGTCACCCTGATCTGACAACAGCCCTTCAGAGCCAGTTCCTGCACTTGGCCCCAGAGGCCAGGACCTTGTGCTGCCCAGGTGATGTGAGAAGTCCCTCTTGTCATATAAGATGTAAACCATCAAGAGAAATTCCTGAGGCTGGCTTGCAGTCATCCTAAAGGGATGTTCAGGAATGCCTCTCTGAGGATTTCTGGCTGAGGCCCAAACAAAACTTTGGAACAGCAATATCGGGATTTTTCTTACGGAAAGAATTTGTAGGGTTTTTTAGCACATTTGTAAAGAGCCCTTAATGCCACTGTGTGATAACAGGACTGTGTGGAATAGACTTGAAAGGCTGCATGTGTGTGGTTCCGGACCAGAGATTTCCTTCTGACCACCACAGATGTTCCACTGGTCACTAGTCTGAATTAATTATAGGTCTTTAGGGCAAAAGATGGACAAAAATCTTTTCAGTCCTCTGCTAAGGTAACCTGTGGATCACACTTTTCCTGAATGCAGGCTGTGTGTAAAGGAGAACACAAACTGTGTGTAGTTTTTTGGTGTGACTCTGGTTTGTACAAATGGAACACTAATTTACTCTTACAGAAGTGATGTTAACCTCTCTGTAGAGCGAAAGGGAAAGAAATTTGGAGAGATGTGTTTCAGAAAAGGTTAAAATTCGCATGGAAGGAAGCTTGTGGTGAAGATTCTTATTCTTAATAAGATCAGGCTTTTTTTCTTTTTTTTTTTTGGTGTACCTACACTTGAGGTCTTCATTACACTCTGATAACACCATTCTGGCAAAGCACTTTGCCAGGCTGTCCCAGCTTCTCAGGAACACTGAAAATGCAAGAAATGGTAGCTGAGCGTTAGCTTATTTTTGCCCTCATCCATCTGTGATGTTACAAGACACAGGAAGGACTGGAAATGGGAGAAAGGGAGAGGAGGACATGGTCTCTGTGACTATTAGCTGAATAAAGAATATAGTACAGGCAGTTGTACAGGACACCAGCTGAAGCTGATTTGCCAGGTGAAGAGCACTGTGGGTTGTTGTTTGCATTTCCAGGCTGTTGTTTAGTGCTCCACTCTGAGTTCATTACACCTTTGCCTCGAAAAGTCTTGAAGAAATATGTGTTTGCAAGAGGTGAAACATTCTGACTTTGTAAAATGACTGCTCCTCTAGGTGAAATAAAAAAACTTTTTTAAAGTAAGTTTAAAAGTTTTTCAAGCAAGTAATCAAATACACTCCTACCCTGCTATACTGCTTTAGCTTTCTACTTAGGTGGACGTACCTGCTGATGGACATTTCTGGCAGAGAGAGCTGTTACTGAGTTACACTTACATCCACTGCCTGCCTTAAATTACAGCTGTGGATTCTGGACTTTGATGGTTTACTTTCTATACTAATGGTCATGATTTATGAAATTAGGTTTGTGGAAAAGGCGGCAAGAAAATGCTTGCTAGGAAGGTGGTCCTGCTCATTTTCTAAAGCAACCTGCCCTCTGACAGAGCTGAAGGTCTCTCTTGTGTTTAATCAGTGCATATGTCTAGGGGCAGGGGGAATTTAATGCTAGCTCTGCTCTGGCAAAGACATTTTTATCCATTGGAAATGAATGTTAGAAGTCTCTGAAATGAGGATGTTTTAAGGGAAACTGAGTTTTGCAAACATATCTTCAAGGACATACTATGTGCATTAGTACAGAGTAGAGCTGTGGCACCTCCTGTGAAAGTCAGCACCAGCCTGGCTCCTTCAGTTCCTAAAGCAACTGGGAGACTCAGGGTTTTACAAGTTGGTTTCTGTCTTGCCTCAGAGACAATTTACCATAAGAGCCTCCAATTCTTTGTTTCACATTTCCTGAATTCATAGTTGTTCCTGCTTGATTAGCTCTGCTGAAAGCGTACCACACAAATTCAGCAAATCTTTTGTATGTGTAAACTCTTCCTGCTTATGCGAGTCCTTTACATTACCTTCCATGTGGGATACACATCTGTAATGGCTGTGGTTAGGAAAATTATACCTGTTCTTACTAAAAAAACTTATAACTTTCAAAAAGGTCAAAGCTTTGTCCTAAAAACAGTCATTTCTTCTTTCTCATGCAGTGCTGATACTTTCATTAATTCTTCCATCATCTACAACTCGACTGGCAACTTCTATCTTCCAAGGCTACAGTGCCATTGAAATAACAGTAAACTTAGAATAAAATTAATTGAGATTATTTTTTATTGATATTAATTGAGATTTTTAATCCCTCTCTACCCTCTTTTTTAAAGTCATAATAGGAAGCCATACCTAGATTAAAATTAATTTTAAGCCTTATTTGGCATTGTGACATTTCCACTGTGTATTCCTCTTCATGCTTCTTTGATTTTTAATGATACAGTCTAATGTTCTAGTGCATAATTATACACATTACTTCTATAATTTTTTTTTCCTGTGTGAGTCTGCTTTAACTACATAGCTGCTTGACTGAGGCAAGAGGAATGTGACTTTGCAACCTTTCCTGACTTCACCTTTAGGATAAGTGCTGCTGCAAACTGAAAATTGTTATTACACTGATGTATCATTTGAAGATATGTGTCTTTTGCAACAGTTTTCAATAGCCAGGTACAAAGGGTCTACACCCTCTTCATAGACAAAGAGTCACATGAAGATGACCTGTCTTTGTGAAATCTCTGTGATCAAGAAGTATATTTGATTTTATTATGCATCTGGACGTTTTTGAAAGGTACAATTATTGACAGGTTGATCCCAGAGCAAAGACAGCCCTGTCCAGATCAATAACACCTCCACATCAAACCTTTCAAAGCTGCACACTATTTTTAGTGAGGCTTCTCTCTAGAAGCTGAGAGAATTACCAGATTTAAGGCAGTGCAAAATTAAGAGTGTGCTCCGTTATTTCCTCTGCTTAAAATATACCAACAGGACACTTGTGTCCACCCTCAGTGTTTTGCACTCATTTCCAGTATGGTTTTTGGGCTGCTTTACCTGCTTTGGCAGGAGCATCCCACCAAGCTGTGGGCCAGAGCAGCCCACATGTGCAGCTGGGAGTAGCTCTGAGGCTGCTGTCCCACACCCACCCTGATTTTTAGCTGAAGCTTTACAGTTAGAGAGGTTGGCTTATGGAGTTATGGATGTATTTCTCCTAGAGGACTTTTCTTTCTTTCTTACCCTGGGTGCGTAGTTCTGAGTATGTAGAGATTTGTTTGGGTTGTTTTTAAAATAATTTAATTTGGGTATTTCTAAAAGTGTGTGTCAGTAGTTCATTAAAGGTGATGGGGAACTGCTCCCTAATTGGCAGTAGAACTTGAGCCCTGTAGGCAGAATTCTCTTTTAAAGGCCACAAAACATACTCCTGAAGCCCAAATTAGCTTTCCCATCCTGCTCCCAAATAGATGTTACATGTAGCTGAACAGTCTTGACAGGTACCAATGATCATTAAAAGAGAGGAAAAAAGGCTTTAATTTTCTTTTGTTCATATGAATTTCTCTAGCATTAACATTTCATTTGGCAATGAAAACCCAACAATAATCATTAGAAGTTATCACATGGGCTCTGGCAACCATTCTCTTAATCAAAAAGTCAATTTTTTACTTTTTTCTTTTCCCATAAACAAAGGTATAACATGACCAGACATATGAATTCAGTTGTTTGGTCGCTGTGTTTCCCCTCCTTCTCCGATTCAATATTCCTTGCTGTTAATTTTTTCCTGCTTTGGAATTTTCTACGTTTTTCAGTGAATATAGCACACATAAGAGGAAATAAAATAATCTTTCCAATGGCTTTTCTTGGGTTGGGCTTGAAAACTAAATATCGCAATCACAAATGTTTATTTTGTGAAGTGATTCTTCATTCCCTGTCAAGCAGTTTACTCGAATATTATATCTGTGCAGGGAAGAAGAGGGGAAGCTGATTCCTCTCTAGTGTTTGATGTATTTTTGGTGGCATTACCAGATCTGTCTGCATTTTGGGTGCATGTGCCATGCTGGCCAGTCTAAACTCAGCATCAATCTTACAGCAAAACCTCCCCTTTCATCTCTGCTTCCTCCCAAAACCCATGTAATGGCATGGGGAGGAGAGAGAGGCAGAGCAGACTCTAAAGTAAATGCTACTCTTCTATAGTGTCTGTGAGTCCCTAATAAGACTCTCTGTGGCAATTATTCATTAGTAGCTGCTTCCTTCATTAGTAAATGTTTTACTTATTTCTAGAAAATGTGAAATGCAGGTGCTGCTCATTCTGTTCCATCAGAGTTTCTTGGCTTAGTGTGAGAATGAACCCCCCTGCTCTGTACAAGGGCAATGTCATACTTCTCTGAAGAATGTATCTGACTGTAAGAAGAGGTTTGCTGTGGAAGGAAGTGGGAGGGCAAGTGGCTCTATTTTTCCATTGCTTAAATCGAAAAAGAGGAACAAAGGCTGTGTAGTTTTGCGTTGTGAGTGGTGGCAGCTTGTGCCTTGGCAGTGCCCCTTGGGGACTTTTTAAAAAACGAATAAGCAGAAGTGATGTCCATGTTCTCTTCAAATTTGGTCAGCTGCTCTGCCTGCTTTACTGCACAGCTGAAAGGAGCACCTCTGGTGCTGGGGAGGGATCCATGCACTTGTCTGCTCCTCAGGTGGAGAGGAAAGAGCCTGTGGTGATGGTGCCAGGGAATGGCACTGGTGAAGGACCCTCCCTGCTTTACTGCTGCTCCATTGGAAGATCTGAGGGCGTGGGTGCTCCCCAAACATGTGGCCAAGAGGGGTCTGTCAACCCCACAGACACCCCAGAGAGGTACCTGTGGAACCTTGACTGGGAATGTCCCATCACCACTCTCACAAGAAAGATAAAAATTGATGGCTCCCAAAGGCAGGGTTTCTTTTTTTCTTAGCTTCTCTTAAACTTGTGGACAGAATACAGTCTACACATCAGTTTTATTACTCTTGATTTTAGGAACTATTATTTCAGTTTGTTGTTTTTTGGGGGGGGCTTTGGGTTTTTGTTTGCTTGTTTGTTTGTTTCTGAAAAGGAAAATGTTTCTTTTCAGGGGAAAAAAAAAGGAAGCCTGGAAAAAAAATCATCCCCTATGCATATTTTGAGGTTGTTAATCCTCTTTAATTTGGTTTGGAAATCAATTTGGGGTGCTGAAATGCAGAATATATTTACTTATGATACAATCTGAGAGCTGGCTGTTGCCAAAAGCTCCTCGTGTATGAACAGGTACATGTTGTTGTAGAAGAAAATTGTTTCCCCTATCTTAGTAATTGCTTCCTGATTGTCCAGGCTTATACTGGGTAGATGGAAAGTTGTGTTTATTTTAACTTTTTCTGCACTGTTGCTTTATCAGTACCTGCTTCATCAGAACATCTATATCCTAAGTGATTAATTCTTTCTCTTTTCTTAGTATTTAGAAAATAAACTGATTAATAATTTAAGAAATAGGATATTTTAATAGAAATCATAGGAACATTTTATTCAAGATCCTGTTTCAGGAAATGTATTTCATACATATCTAATCCTGCCAGCTGTTATTCACCCAAATAATTCTTTCAGAGCTGTTATTGTAAGCAGAATAGCAGAATTTTGCAGGGCTGGATCTATGGATAGGTTTTGTGTGGCAATCACCCCTTTCCTGGCTTCCATCTAAAAAATTCTCCAAAGACATTAATAATGAATAAATGGATGTGGCTTTTCTGATACCTTTGAAGAAAGAGAGATCAGATCCTGCTAATGGAGCTGTATGGTATTGAAATATCAAAACAGTTGTTCTTTTGGTTACAGATTGCAGAAGGGATGGCATACATAGAAAGAAAAAATTATATCCATCGAGATTTGAGAGCAGCAAATGTTCTGGTTTCAGACTTACTGATGTGCAAAATTGCTGATTTTGGACTAGCGAGAGTGATCGAGGACAATGAATACACAGCAAGGGAAGGTATGTATTTTTATTTTTGTCTTTAAAACCTCAGCCTCTGGGAGGCAATGAGGCTGGATCTAACAGACAAAAATACGGTCACCAAGGATAGAAAGTGCCCTAATGGCTTCCTAAGGGCAGCAATGCCAACAACTTCTAAAACAAATAAAGGAAACAAATAACAAATAACCTTTCTGTGCTGCCCAGGCTTTTTGATGAGTTTATTTTAAATAAAATTGAAAGACAAAGACAATCGAGAGTGTTTGACTGCACACAGTTTTTTCCTAAATTGAACAAAGTAATTGCACAGTCACAGCTTCCATCTCACAGAATTAAAGGCCAAGAAGCTGTGATCTCATATTCTCCTAACATCCTTAAGTGCCATATGGACCTCTCTTCACTGAGGGAAAGGAAGAGACCCTAGCAGGTGTAGTTGCTGGTAACAAGAAAAGCTTTAGCAGAACTGGTTACCTTTGGAAGCTGTTTGAGGAGCTGCAGCATTTGCAGGTTCAGCAGCATAGTAGGGGTACTGCAAGGCTGGGTCATGTCCCTGTTCAGCACTTGGATGGGAAGTAACAGGATCAGGACTTGCAAGAGGAAAAACATTCTATAAAAGGTGTGTGTCTGGGTTTTGCCATGAGTGTTTTGCTAATATTGTCAAAGTTCCTTTCAAGAAGTGCATTGTTGGTTGTAGAGAAAAGTTTTTATTTATGCTTCTATGCATAAGGGTGACTTTACAGAGTGGTTTGTTGGCTGCCTTTCTCTTCTCATTTAAAGACACTGCCTCGGGTTTTCTCAGTCTGGATAGATACTGTGGTAATGTAGGGTGAGAGGGGAAGAACTAAAGTATGAAGAAGAAAGAGAACAAGGCACTACAGCTAAGATTAAAGGAAGATGAGCAATTCAGCAGTCACTCAGTTATAGTATTTCCATAGATCAGCGGGAAGGGTCTGATTAAGCAGTTTTCAGAGATACAGACCCATATCTGTGGGTTTTAGCTAGCTCTGGACATTGTATATTGATTAAATTAACTTCTCAGGTTATAAATTTTTTATGTCAAGTTTCTTTGATGTATTTTCTGCTATCAGAATAGTTTCCTAGCTCACCTAGTATTTTTGCCAGATTGTTAGAGTAGGCTAAAAAGGGCTTAGAGAGACTCTGCTTGTATTACTGCTTGTTGTCAAATGAATTAATGTAGTATTCCCAACAAAGGCTTCCTGAGTGTTTTTATTTCACTGAAAGAAGTTTGCTTTTATGTGGCAATTTCTGGAATCAGTTAGATATGAATTTAAGATGACTTTTTAAGGTATGTCTTGCTACTGCTTTTGCATCTATGGCTGAATGTGAAATGGATTAAAGTGACTATTTGAGACTGTACTTTTTTTTTTAGGTGCAAAATTCCCTATTAAATGGACGGCACCAGAGGCAATTAACTATGGATCTTTCACTATTAAATCTGATGTGTGGTCATTTGGGATTCTCCTGTATGAAATTGTTACATATGGAAAGATTCCTTATCCAGGTATAGGCCTGTGGTTTTACTCTATATTTATATTTTGGTATTAAAAGGCAAAGAAAATATTCAGGGAAAGAGCTGGCATCTGACAGTAGTGACACTGATGATTGGAAAAATGTCTTACAGGTAATCTTACTGCATTGGAAACTTTAGTCACTGTATGTGTAAGGCACATGCCTCTCCAGGGTAAATTTTAGCAAACAGACTAAGGCACCATGGGTATAAAGTTATTTTTATATATTCTGAAGGTGTTACAGCTGCAGCAAATGCAGATCCTGCATTTGTGACATCCCTGTTTTGTGGACAGAAGCACAATCCCATGGCAAGGATGTAGTGCTGCAAGTTCTAACAGTGCTCTGTAAGCTGCTGGAGATTTTAATAGCATAATATGTGAAGGTACTAAAAAAGCATGTTTTCACAAGCAAATAGGCTGGAATAATTTGTCAGTGCTAGCTAGTCTAAACAAATATGAAAGCAGACCCTAAAGCAGTGTTGATGTAACACTAGGAATGTTTACTGTTTGTTGTTCCATACAGTCAAGTACAAGGCCGCAGAGATGTGTGCATCAAGTGGAGCTGCATTAGGTAGCTGTGAGATGGTCATGTGCTTCATGTTTCATTTGTCATTGTTATTTTTCATATATTAATGTCTCCTTGTATGAAGGGGTTTTTTTATGCACATAAAACTGTTACATCTCAGGCATAGATGATTAATTCTGGGCAACAGACTGCATTAATTTAAGCTTACTGAGGTTATGGGAAATTGTCCTAAATTTCCTTCTCTTCTGGGCAGATGGGGAAAGTACAGCCATGTTAACCTGTGCTGCACGTATCATAGGCAAAATAACTTCTGAGAAGAGCCTTGGGATCCTGATGGGAAAGGGAGACCAGATATTTCATCCAAGCAAAGCTTCCCCAGTGCTTCCAGTGCAGCAGCTCTTGCTGTTTAAACAGTGAAAACATTTTCACCACTTCATGAGCAGCTGGAACTGAGCATCCTGAGCTGCTAGAGATGGACAAGAGGCAGATCTGAGTCCCTGAAATGGCAGTAGGCTGAACACCTCTGGGCACAGGGAGATGGGAAATCCCACAAGACTCGGGCAGTGGGAAATGGGTGATGGCAGCCAACTTTACACTGCTATGGAAGAACATAGTGAGTTTCCATACAAGAGGTAGAGCCAAGGCAGAAATTCTCATGGAACAGTTCTAGGATAGGAAAACACATAAGCTCAAGACTAGCCCCCTTAAACTTCAAGAGGTGATAGGGCTGCTTGCACAGCTAGGTGCTCTGGGTGAGTTTGTAGGTGAGGGCTGTGAAATACTTGACAGCACAGCAGGTCCTCCCAAAGCTCTTCTTAAACAGTGCTTGTGTCCCAAGGAAGGATCAGAGGGGAGATGTGTGCAGCCAAATAAGGCATGGCTCTTCCCACAGTCAAGATACCTTTTTTCCCCTCTTAGCATTTGCCTATGTGTACAGACAGTTCTTGCACTGAGTTGGGCTCACAAGATTATTTCCGAAGAATTTCTGCTTAGCAAATGCTCCTTCTCTGAGCAAACCTACAAGGTCACCCGGAAACCAGCACTACAGAAATACAAAACTCAATCCAATACTTAATTCTGCAGCTAAATCTGCCCTCTCCTTACCTTCATAAGCCATATCATGGTTTTATTCTAGGAACCAAGTAAATCTGTACAGCAGACATGGTACTGCTGCACTGCTGTGGGAAAAATCTCTCTTCTAGGGGAAGTTTGGGCAATAATTTTTTTTTACATGTGGGAGCATTTTTATGAGCACCATAAATACTCCATGCACTGTCGTTTCATTTATCAACCAGCAGTTACATATGGAAGGCTCTTGACTGCATATTAGATTATAATAGTTTGCAGGTATTGCTTGCATTACAATGGAAGAGATGTATCTCTGTTTTAAATAAAAGAATAAATTGAAATAGCCTGTTAGACTGAAAGCTGATTCTGAGATTCAGAATCACAGTAAAATACATGGGTATATTTACATGGGTGTATTTACATATACTACTTTACATGAAGAGATGTGACAGATTTGGGCAAATTACCCCAGCATGGCAATAGTAACCTGGTTATAGGTTGTAACCAGTAGCCACTGGACAGAAACAGTAAATTGATTTTTCACTTCTAATGGGAATGCTTCAAAATATTATTTCCAGTTATTAATCAGCTCTAGCAACCAGAGTATTCAGAATATTGCTTGCTGCATATGAAACAGCTGGAGTTGAAACTGGCAAGTAGCTAATACCTGTACTCAACATGGTAGGAAGCATTTCTAGCCGAGAAACTTGGAGCTTTTGTGATCTTTGTTCTTAAGTTACACCAGCTGTTTCTCCTCCTGAGAAACTCAAAGCCATTAGTGGAACTACAGTCTTGGGAACTATCTCTGAAATATGAAATAAGTATCTGATTCTCTGGGCATATAAGTTGAGCTGGTAGTTAAAACCTAATTTCTGGGTGATTACGTAGTTTGGTAATACTGGTGACATCCATAACTGCATTCTTGTTATGTCTGCTATTCTTCACAAGGTATGACCCTTTCTGGACAGCGCCATTCTTCCTCCATACCACTCTGTTCACATAATTTCTCAGGCCCTTATATAAAGAAATGTGTCTTTGTGAAACCTAATAGGTACCACAGCATAAATTAGCAGACATGTACCAAGACTTAAGCATTCAAGAGGGTATAGGTGTGATAAATATGTATGTAAGATACATTTCTTTTACTGATTAGGATGTAGATACAGTAAGACAGGTAATTCTTTAGCTACAAAAAGAGGAAAATTGAAACAACTTTAAAAAGGTAAAGTTAAACAAGTAGCTATTTTGAGAATGCTGCTTAGACTGTGGGTAACCCTTTTTATTTTAAATAAAACTCCAAACATGTTTACTATGGGACACTGATAAAAGCGTTTTCATTTTTTGCTTCTGACCTCAAATGGATATTAAACAGATAGTTTTCTTGCAGAGTAGCTGAAACACAGGCTTTGTCCTTAGCATTCACAATGTAACAATCAGTCCTACAGACAACAGATCTAAGTACAATCTTATAAAGCACTTAAACCCAAAAAATCATCCATCCCCACTCTGCACAAAAGCCCAGCAGCACCAGTCTTCATGTAGCAGCGCAGTTAACTAAGATTTTGTATAGTAGAAATAAGTGTTTTACTGCATGTGTTATATACAATCCATTTCTTTAGGTTCAAGCAGTCCAATCACTGTTCTCTATAAAATGCTTTATTGACTTTCTACCTGTATTTAATTTGTCTCTATATAGCAGTAATTCCTTATTCTGTGACAACATGCCCTTCCCCTAGTTTGAAATACTTATTTTCTGCACATGGGCAGTATTACTTCAGGAAAACTTCCCTTCTCCTTCCAAAGAGGAACTGAAAATACAAAAGATGTGCCCAAAGTAAGCACTTTGATCCAGACTCAGATTACAGGCTAAGGGTATTTTTGGAAAAGCTTAAAGCCAACAGGCTTGAGCTGAAGTCAACTATATGAACTATGGTCATCTTGAATAATCCAAGTAGCTACACTGGATAGTTGTCATTTGGTTGTAATTCAGATATGTCCTTACCTGCCAAGTGCCTTAAACCGTAGCCATAGCAGTCAGATAATACAAGGTCTGCACAGTCTGCAGCAACAGAGCTGCACCAAGGATTCAGGGAAGCACCACATCTGCATCTCCACTCTTGGCCCTGCTCAGAGCAGGATCCATCCTGCCTCTTCTCAGCTGAGCAGAGCTGCTATCCCTGCAGCTCTGGGGAGCTGCTGTATGCAGGAGACTGTCCTGCACAGACCTGAGCAGAGGCTGAATAGCCTGAGAAAACCTTGAGGAACTGTAGTCATGGGCAGAACTGCACCACAGCATTTAGGCTGAGGAGTGGCCACTGGCTGAGAGTTGTGGGATACCCTTCTCCAAAGGGAAAGCCTGCTCTGGTAAGTGTGAGTCTCTAGGCTGAAGCACAGGTGCTTCCTGCATGCCCAGCCATCAGAACAAACAGTAGTCACTGAGATCAGAAAAGAGACTGTGTCCAGAGAAGGTAATGCAACCACTGAGTTGCTTACATTTGCAAAGGAAGGGACAAGCCCTTCTGGGCTTGGTTTCTGGGTAGGAAGTGGTGAGCCTAAAATAGCAAAAGCTGGCCCTAGCATAGCTGACCTTCTGAGAGCAGGTGTTGAAACTGTTCTGTGAACCAGTCTCTCAAGGGTTTGATAAAGGGTGGAGGGGTAACGGGAAATAAAAAAAAAAGGGAGGAGGAGGATGGAGTCCAGGGCAGGAGTGTCTCACGTGGCATTAGCTGGCATGTGAGATGCAGGATGCACTGCTGGTACTTACAGTTCTTATCCTGTGAAAGAAAACCATAGCAGGGATAAAAAAGCAAAGCTCAGCATAGCTGGCAAGATGGTGTTACATGACAGGAATAGGACAAGAGGGGAAATTGCCTATTGCAATTAATGATTTCATGAGTGACTGTCCAGTATCTTGCAACCAGCAGCATTTACACAAAAGCTGATGTAGAAAAAAACCTGAGACTTTAGGGCAGGCTGACTGGCAGTGTGGTCAAACATGGAGGCTGCTTTCCATCTCAGGATGGATGGGTCTCCAGCAAACAGAGCAGTAGCACTGCAGCTAGAGATGAAGGCTGGTGCCAGGACAGGCTTTTGCTAGGAGTCAAAACACCACAGGAAGCCGAATAAATGGGGGCAGGACTGGTCAGAAGAATGGAACAGAGATGGTTCTGGAGACAAGAACTGTGATTTTTTTCTCACAGTCATGTTAGACTTGGCAGCAAGGAGGTTGTGATGCTCAGCTGCAGAAATGGAAAGGTTCCCAACCAGGATTTTCACAGCCAATCTCTCATTGCTGGTGCACACCTAGACCTTGTTTTTTGAACTCTTGCTGGGAGCTACCTTTAATAAGTAGCAAGGGTCTTATGCTGGTGGGTGAACATCTTCAGCGCAAAGTAAAAAACAAAAAAATTAACTTTTCTAGGAATGGAGATAATTCTCAGCAAATCTTTTCTTTTCTTGTTGAAGGGATGAGCAATTCTGATGTGATGGTTGCTCTTCAGCGTGGATACAGAATGCCACGCATGGAAACCTGCCCAGCTGAGCTTTATGATATCATGAAAACATGCTGGAAGGACAAGGCAGAAGAGAGACCAACATTTGATTACCTACAGAGTGTGCTCGATGACTTCTACACAGCAACAGAAGGGCAGTATCAACAACAGCCATAGAACAAAGAACATTTTTTCTATTGCCATAGATCTTTGGCACAGACTCTCTTTAGAACAGACTGCTCAAACCAGTTACTTCATGCATTCAGATGTCTTAACTGAGTGTGGAAGCTGAAATGCTGAAGGAAAGAATAATTCTGCAGAGAAATAATGTTTTTATTTGGTTAAAACGGTTCCTCTAAAGCTTCAAGTTCTCCTTAAAGCCTCATGTTTTGCATCTGTGGAAACTCCCTAAAGCAAAAAAGTTTTTTGAGGTGGGGAGGGAGAAGGAAGGAAAGCAATCTTGTCAAGGCCTGAGACAGCTTGGCAAGACCTTCTTAGGATCTAAGTCATGCAATATGTTACAAGAAGACCTGGATAAAAGGGTTGAAAGGATGCATAAACAGCTGTTGTCAAAACAAAAAGTCACAAAGGAGAACTTAGAGATTTAAGACATGGTGACATTCTTAAATCATCTTTTTTTGAAATACAGTATATTGCAAAAATTATTTTTATATCCTTGTTATTTCACATTAGTATCAGGCATACTGTCACCTCTTGTAAGACTTTCTAAACAGTGTCAAGGTTTCCTTTGAGAAAGAGTTATCCATGCAATTCA
>VWYI01015735.1:0-16453 GCA_013399455.1 Anthoscopus minutus
CCCCCGGGGTCCGCGCGGGGGGGAGCGGGGCTGCGGGGCGCCCCCTGCCGCTCGTCGGGCGCGGTCCGGTCACGGCGGCAGCCGCGGCGCGGCCTTGAGCCCCGACTGCGCTCCGCTACCGGGGACAGTGCGAGGCGCTCCCGCCGCTGTCCGGGGGTGCTCCCGGCGGTGCCCCTGCCGCCCTTTGCGCACCGGGAGCGGCGGCCGCCTGGTGTGGCGCATCACTTCCCGCTGCCCTTGGTTACTGCTGGCTGCCCCGCAGTAGCCGCATGCTGAGCGAGCGAGGGACGCGAGGCCTTCGCCGGGTCCCACTGCAGCGTCCTCGCACAGCCTGCGGAAGCGTGCCCGGAGCCCTCGGGCTGTTGTGGCAGGGCAGGTGAAACGGCCCGGGCAGTTGGATACGGAGCCTGGAAATTCTCCTGGCGTCATTTAGTAATTTAAAGCTCCGAGGACAGATTGCAAAGGTTGCGTTAGTGCGCTGTTTAAGAAGGTGTTTAGTGTCTGAACAAAAGAACAATGCGAGAAACTTATATTAACGAAAAAAGGTGGTGAAATAAGGAAATTACTTTTGTAGAGGATACCTGATGATTGCAACTTGCATCCTTCCATTTTGCTTTACAATGCAACTGTGAAAAAGGAACTGCTCACTCATGCAGTACACTTGAGGTTTGATGTACTTTTTTAGTCAGTTCATTTGAAAATGTTATTTTTCATAACTGTTTGCTTTTCTAATTGTCATTAAATAATTTGGAAATTGTATTTCACAGGAGACGTTTACTTCACAAGCTAGCAAAACAGGAAAATTGAAGCAAAAGCTATATTGCATCTTCTGATAGATGTGAATCTAAATTATTTGGATTTACTGTGATACGTCTGATATTGTTTTACTTTTTTTGTTTTAGTCTTGCAATGTGTTGCAGTGATTAGTATGTGTTGCCATACTAATGGGAAGCAAGAATAGGAGGCATATTAAATTGCTGGTCATTTATGAACTTCCATTATGCATATCAGTAGTTCTGAATGCTTGGGAATAGGCAGCATTCCAGGTCCATCTGATTTCTTACGCCTGGTATGTTTGTTTATTGAAATGGAAGAGCCTGTCTAGTAGTCTTTTTTGTATAGGAGGGATCCCTTGTTGATAAAATATGTCTTTTGCTTGCCAGATGTTATAACCAAACTATGGTATATAGGACTGGAAGGTATATTTCACAAATTTGGCTATGCCATTAATGAAATTATTTTTTCTTCTTAATGGAAAAATGGGTTACTGGGAATTTCAAGGTCGTCTTCAAATACAGAGCAATTTTGCTGCCTTTGGAATATGTCTTTTCTTCATCAATGTCACATGTTTTCGGTATATCAGTCCTGTCACTGTTGACATTTTCTGGATCTGTTTGCCTTCTAAAATAATCTAATGTTCAGCAAGTTTTAATAGAGGCAATCCATAAAGCTTCCTAAGTGAATTTCATTTGAATGATCTCAATAAAACCTATTTTAAAAAAAGAAAATCTAACTGCTAAATCTAAACCTAACCCAAACTCACTATTTGGAAAGAATGACAAGAAAGAGGGTTGAGATGGATGAATGGATACCAATGACACTTTCTATGCTTATGAACTAGTAGGAAAGTAAATTCTTAATGTCAACAGCTGTAAATCAGGTAAGTTTTGGCTTTCTGTTCTTTGATCTTTCTGGAAGCCTTTTCCAATGCAGATTATTCCATTGTAGACATCTGCTAGTTTTGACTTTCCTAGCCACTTGACAGTTTGCAACTGAAATGTTATTTTGTTGAACACTTATAACTCTGCTATAAATCTGTGAATAAAAGAGTAAAAAATTTTCTTCTATAACTTGCACTTTTTTACTGTTTGAATCACAAGCAGATACACTGGGGCTTTTGGGAATTAGGAGGGCAGCATCTAAGTTCAGTTATGAAACTAGGGCTTGAAAAGATGAAGAAAACCGATTTATAAATTTGAAAGAAGTTCCCAGGTGTTGCCACATTGGAAATTAGTTTGATATATTGATTTGTCCATCAGTGATGCAAAAAAAAAATTTAAAAACCCAAATGGTTGTAATGCTACATATCCCTGAGAATGCTGTCCTTGTTTGCATCATGGAATCTGCTAGACAGTAAAGGGCTTTGAAGAGCCATGTTTTCATGGCTGGACAACTACATTGTTTTAACTATATAAACTTTTTTTTTTTTGTAATTTTATTATAAAAGGCTATTTATTTTATAAATTGTAAATGAAAGGTTTGTTTGAGCAATAATACTGGTATTTTTAAAATGCTTTACCATCTGTTAATATGGGGTGTTTTTAGTTTCCTGTGAACTGTCCCTTTTTGTTGAAAAGCTATATTTTATATGATATATCATGATACCACAGATAATTCATCTGGAAATAAGAATACCATGACCACTTTTACAGATCCAGGCTGTCTGCTGCCATGACATGTAGTATTACATTAGATATATGTCTGAGGTAGAAAACGTATTTGGAAGTGCAGAGCTAAGCAATATAACATCTCTTGAGATGTAGTTTTATTCTTCTGAGGTGACTAATTTATTCATGAGACTGGCCATAATAAGAAAAACTCTTCATTAGCTGGCAATTTTGGTTCAAATGTATATGTTCTATATTTAAATAAGTACTTCAGCTAAGTATCTTTGACTTGTAAAGGTAGCTATGATATTTAATTTTCTTTCTTGGGTTATTTTTGACATGGCTTGCTAGAAATCAGATTGATTCACCATATCAAAATAAAACCTAGGCTTTATGTCATTTATTGTAGGCCTCTTGTAGAAGTTCATTAGGAAATCAGTGTACAGTGGAACTAAAGCATTTTACAAGTCCCAGCATAGGCCAAGGTGCCTGTTTGTTACATAGCTTTTCTGCGTTCATTCCATCTGGAGAGAGACCCTCATCAAGATTACTATCTGTCCTCATTAGCTGACTCAACTTCTATTTTAATTGAATGTTGTAACAGCAGGGGCAGAGTATCAACCTTAGGTTACAGCCAGAGGTTTAGACTCTTATGTTTAGTAGGACATCCACAAGAAGTATCCTCTCCTTGAATGGGCCCACAGACACCTCCACCAAATCACATAAAGTCAAAACTAAGTCTGACAATTTCAAGCCAAAACCACGTGCTACTGCCCTGTCTGACGCGATGCTTTTTCCGTTTTTGTCAGATCAAATACTAGTTTCCATCTCTGCCAAGTCTCTTCTGATTTCTGGGTTGTCCTGATGTAAAATACAAACAAAATCCCCACCCTCTAAAATAAAATAATCCATCACGCCAAAGACCTTCCTCCCTCAGGTCTTGTCCATAGGTAGATCTCCCTTTACAAAGGATGTGATGAAGTTGCTGGGGCATAGGGATTTGCCATTTTCATTTTCAAAAGCAATGTGGTAGGCTTTTTATTCTTGTCTTCTTGATGATGACTTTCCAGCTTCTTCACTTTGGAAATGAGCAGTGTTGCCATTATATGAATAAGGGAGTCTTAGCATCAAAGAGTTAGTTTGCATTGGACCTCCTTCAGGAGATCACTTAGTCCAACACCATGTTTGAGGCAGATTTAATTAGCCGTGGGCTGACTGTTCTCCAAAAGTAAGGTAACTGGAGTGAAAATAAAAAAGTCCCAAGATGCCTTCAAGCTCCTCTTGCTGCTTTCCATAAAAGTACTGTTTGATGCTTTCTGAGTGAAGTGTGTTTCTCTGCTTCAGAGTTTTTTTTAGTCATTTCTAAAGTGATTGTTTCAGTTTATCAGAAAGCTTCTGCCCTAAAAGGTGAGTCCATCCTGCCTCTTGTTGGATGGCATAGCATGTGAAGGTCCATCCTGTATATTGTGGTCTTTAGAAAGAGAATACCCTTTGTTTTTCAGGTTTCTCAGAGATTGCTTCTGGATGAGAATTTGGGTTAAAGGAACATTTGGTTTAGTCTGTCAGAGTAGTATTCTAAATATTCAATTACAAATTTAATTGGTGTAAGTTAAAATGATAAGATGCATCACATTCTTGATGTGTCTTGGATTTAGCTGCAATCACAACTTTTTTTTCCCTTCACAGAGCATTAATGAGTCATTTATATCTGCAGAGTAGGTAGTACCAAATGGCCTCCTATCAGAATGTGGATTAGGAGAACTAGTATATTCCTTTGGTCATAGATCCAAATAAATCATCTCAGTTTGTAAGGAATTGCCCACAAATAAGCTTCAGGAGTTACATGTCTGCTCTTATTTTATGTAATGTAATTGTCAACTGAAGTATAAAGGTTGCCTTAGTAGGGACAACAGTCCTTTTGAGTAGCAATAACACTAGCTGTAGCTCCTTAAGATTATTAGAAAGGGAAAACTGGTGGGAAAAGGGTACTATATATAATTGTTAGAACGCCTGTATAATTATTTCCTATTTTTTTCTGTGTTAGGAAATTATGATTAAATACCTAATGCAACAGAAATACTCCATTTTCTTCCCTTTAGAAGGCCTGTACTGTATACTTATCTTGTACTCTGCTATACCTGTTCTTTCTAGGTTGAGTTAACTCCAAACAGGAGTCATGTAATTTAAGAAGGAGCTAAAATGCTGCTTCCTCTATTTATAAGTCTGACTATGTCTGTCTTGTCCCTTTGAATTCATACAACTATGAAAAAAATAATGAAGTTTGAGGCGGGTTGCTTAAATTTAATACTATTTTTGCATTTCTCTTCAGTTCACACTTAATTTGTAGTTCACGGAATTATAGAATATACTGAGTCGGAAGGGATCTGCAAAGATCATCAAAGTCCAGCTGCTGGCCCTTCAGCCCAAGAATCCCACTGTGTGCCTGAGAGCATTGTCCAAAGGCTCTTTCAGCTCTGAGGACATGACCATGGCTCTGGAAGATTGTTCCAGTGCCTGACCACCCTGAGGGGGCAGACCCTCTTCCTAATATCCAACCTGAACTTCCCCTGTTGACTCCTTCACAAGTGATTTCAAGTTCTCTATGTGGTATAGTAGACAAAGCTTGCTTTTATGTATAGTCCAATACATATATCAGTGATCACTGAAAGTATTTGCTGAAGTAAACTTGAAACATTGAGGTGTTGCTGTAGTTTTTTAGAACAATTTTTTAGTTTAACAAAACTCCATAGAATGCTAAGAGTGCAGTAAAAATGGATGCTTTCCTACCAAGTTTCCTATCTATGGTGTTGTTCTGTCATGTGGTTTGAGTTAAATTGTGTAGTCATAATCAAAACAAAATGACTTCTTGGTACATTTAGATTTGGTAAAAGCTGTAGTTTTGGGCCAAGGGATTAATATTTGCACAGCAAAGAAAACACTGTTTTATTTAATGTTCCGAATCTACTGTGCCCCTAGTATTTAATATATTTTATTTTGGGTTTTCAGAAATAGCCATAATTTCTCCAATTTATACCTAATCAAAATGCTTGTTCTCATTTCTCTGGTGTCTGATGGTATGTTCATGTTTTTCTGTTCCAGGCATTTTCTAAAAGGTCTCTAGGTTAAGTTCTGAACCCTTTATAACAGGTGCCACAAATATTTAGTCATACTCTTGTCAGTTTTGCAGGGCCAGCACCTAGTGTTTGTGATGTACAAATCTACAGTTTGAGCGGAGTTCAAAAAATAAAATGAAGTTCTGAGCACCTTCTTTGAGATCTTATTTCTGATGCAGCAAAGTACTCTGCTTTTCTATTTAGTTTCTTTCTTGTTATGGGCAGGTTGAGCATAGTAACATAGTAACTCAGTACAATTTCTGCTAGGCTGAATGAGGAAGTTTTCATCAAGGTCAGCCAAAAAAAAATCTAAATTTGAAATGTGTGCAACTCAGTTGCAAATATGGGATGTTCTTCTTAAGTTGGATTTTTTTTAAGTTGTGATCACTAGAAATGCAATATTTAATCTAATTTTCCTGAAATAAAAAGGCCGTTAAAAGGCAGTGCTTTGCTCATTACTTTTCACAGTCTGGGAAGTAAGGACTGAATCTAATTCAGCTGAATGTCTTGTCATTGCTGAAAGATACTGTCACTTTCTGATTCCTGTTCAATAATCCTGCCAAACACCAATAACTTGCATACAGCAATGTTGAAAAGGAAAGTGAAAGAGGTAGCTCCTTAGGGTGGTACTTGCACAATTGTTTTCTTGCATTACAATGCTTATATATATTTGTCTGTCATGATGATTCTTTCTTGCCTTAGTGTTGCAGGATGTCATTCCCCTTTGCACAGGTGCAATTGTTTTTTTGAGTTGCACTGTAAATTTGCTCTGTGTTTAAGAAACAAACTAATTCCTTCCTCAAAAAATTCCCACTCAATCCCTTTTCCAGCTGTCATGATAAGCCCATCAGCTTCTTCACACTCTAGGGAGAGCCATGAACAAGTGGGTTCTAGTTAATTAGGTGTTTTGGTGAAGAGTCCACAGAATTTCATGGGTCCAGTTTTTCATACCCATCGAATGATATTCTAATGCTGTTTGAGAATTACTCGATCTGCTAACTCAGAGGCTTACTTTACATCATTGGCAGTGCCAATGATTTAAAGTAATTTTCTGCATTTCCATAGTTCTCAAACAGCATTCATAACTTTCTTCAACTGAGCCAACTGTGGTGAAAGGATTTCAGGAACAGTGGACTAGAACTTTTTGAGGAGGGTAAACAACCAAACTTTTAAGTGTTTACAGCATTTGGGAAGGAAGAGCTCTATTTCACTTTTCTGAACTGATCTTTGAAATGTTTTGAGTGATACACTGACAGAATTAGAAATTTCATGTATATGTATATACCTATCTGTATTTATTTATGTGTGCATATGGTGGGTTTTTCCCATCACTGTTCAGCGTAGACAAAAACTACAATACAGATTGTAGGTCAGAAAACTAAAGCCTAGTGGTACTTCTAAAGCAATTTCCATTTCTATATATTCTGCTATATGAATTCCTGAAATTCAGCCCTCTCTGCACAACTGAACTTTTTCTACTATTATAAGTGTTCCATCAGCATTTGTCAAGGAAGAACATTCCCTTGGGTGGTGGTAACAATTGGGTTGGGTGGTGGTAACAATTAGATTTATCTTAACTGATGAGTCAACACTGAAAATCTTCCTTTGTCCTTTGCCTCTGTAACAGAAGAGTGCTAAGTCACATTCCTTATTGTTCTTCTCCCAAGATAGTTATGGGAGGGAGAGAGACAGATGGAGAAATATAAATGGCAAATTTGTTTTTCTTTTAAAATACTTTATCTGAATTGAATCAGAAAATAGGAAGTTTCTCAATAAAGTTTATTATTAACTATAGCTAGCAGGCTATTTTTCAATTGCTGTTTCAATATTAATTTAAGAACAAGGTGTTCACTGCTGGTATAAACACTTTAGATTTCATATATCAGTGTTTTACTTTAGAGAAGCCATAATAAGTCAAAAAAGTAAAATATTTTTCTTGACATTGTACTGAATTTCACTTGATAAAAGACTATACAATATTAGTCCCTTGATTTCTGTAAATTTAAGGTTTCTCTGTTCATCAAAGTGACAGTGTTGAGACTTCCCAGGAATGTGTTGAGACTGACATTGCATAGTAAGATAAGAAAAAAAACTGAATAACTGAATCAAAATGCTGTCATTTATATGGCTGTAATTATCAAGGGACTGAAAAGCCTGATCTGCCATTTTAACACTTCTGTAAAAAATGCTGCTTTACTTAGCACATATTCTGTAAATACTACTATACATGTCTCTAAATCTATAAATGAGCTGTGGATCTGTGCTCAGGTCTTACTTTAGACCATATCTAATTTATAAGATTAAAAAGTACAAGAACTATTTGAACATGTATTCATTCATTGTTTTAAATAAGATTCCTCACTCCTCAGCAAGCACAATATTGTAAGCACTGTTAATGCCAAATATTTGCATAAAAAAGCAGTTGCTTTTAAAGCCTTATATACTTGTTTTCCTCCACTAATATGTATTTCTGACTTTTTATGGAAACTGTATGAGAATATATATTCTGTATGTCTTCACTGGTTTGATGCTTATGAGTATAGTTTGCTAAGTATGGAAGCTCTTAGGACAGTTTTAATGAAACTATAAAAAATAGTTTTAAACTGTGACAACAAATTGAGAATATTCTTGTTTTTTAAAAGCACCAAATTATGGAGTCACTTTAATTTCCAAATGGCCAACTTAAATAGGAAAATTTTCTAAAAAGCCTATTTTGTCCTATTTTCCTACAATCATGCAACAGTTGACACAGTAAATGAAAATTAAATATGCTAAGCTATCATATTTGTTTGTAGTAAAAATAATTCATTCTAAAGTTCAAAAAATAAATTGATAACAGTGATTAATTCCCGTTGAACTGTAACATATTTGTTACAGTAATGTAATGATATGCATTATTATGATATGCACATGTAAACTGTAATGTATTCCTGTTACCTCTATTTAAAATAATCATATATATGAAAATCTAGTAGTTCAAGTTGTGCATATACACAGGCAAAATGCTACTAGTCTCTAATGTCCTTTTTATTAAGGACAAGAGATAATTGCCTTTTGCCCAACCTGAAAATGAAGCTCGAGATAATTTTAGTAAGGAGGTGATATAAAAGAGGATCTTTATTTGAAGGCCTTCGGAGGCAGTTATGGAAAGATGTCCACAAAAGCCCACCCCCATAGGGATGAGTACATTTTTATAGATTTTAGGAAATCAGCATAGTTGATAAAAAGCACCAGTTAGGAGGACAAGTGGTGATGCAGTTCTTCCCAGGTCAAGCCCCTTCTCTGGAGTCCCCCCTTGGAACTAGCTGTGCTTTGTCCATGAGAATGTATCTTGAAGAGTTGTTCTTGGCCTTGGGTCCCAGGAATACCCGAGACAGCACTGGAACCTTGTACCTCCCGGGGCTTGGAGCTCTGGAATTTGTTTTGGAAGGCCAAGGAAAAGTACTGGGAAAGCTAGTCACTTATACAATAGACTACAGAGCTACAAATGTGAAGAATACAGAGAACATAAAAAAAAGGCAAAACCTAAACACCACCATTCCCCCCCTGTTTTTTTTACAGACTAACAAAACTCTGTCTTGTTTAGTCTCTACTCCATATTTAACCTCACTACCAGTTTATACAACCAGGTATCTCACTAGTTGTTTCACAGATGCTGACTATAACTACAGCTACTATGAGTACTTTTTTTATCCAGGCTCAGTTTTGTAAGCATGATGTGAATCTATTGAAGATACTCAAGGTTCAGTGATCTCCTTTGAGAACTTCCTGGTGTAGAATGAGTATGCTTTCAAATTTCAACCAAATCCTTAGCAATTCTTTTACTCTGATCTGCATAAGAACAACAACTAGTGTTAATAATTTCGTGGTTATTAGGAAATTAAGAGCCATTCTGTTTTGTCAATAGCCTTAATATGATTAAATATTATATTTGGATCACAGCTCCAGGGACACAGGCCTCATCTTTATCTAGGGTCAAAACTTACCAGTCCAAATTTTCATATCCAACACCCGCCTGCCAAGGTGTTCTTATGAGAGAAGAATTTTTGGATACATTTTGGACTAGGGCTACATGCAAATTTTTAGGGCCAAATCTGAGTTATGGTTACCAACTGTGCAGATAAGAGGTACAAAAGAACAATATAGAGCACATCATCTTGATTTGTATTAGTCTTTGTTTTCCATTTTTTTCAGGAACAGACATCTTCTTAACTCTGGAGCAGTGAATTCAGAGTTCTTTGCACATCTGGTTTCGGTGATGGTGGTCGGGGCTTGGAATGGCCCTTTCCACTTAGCTTGTAAAGTTACTATCTTTCCATTTGACATAGACTCAATCTCCAGGCTGGAGCAGATAGGCAGGCGTGTCTGGATATCATGACAAATCTCTGGAGCTTTTGCAAAGTGGAACTTAAAAGCTGTTAAATACCTCAGCAAGTCAATTTTCCCCTCATATGGATTTCTTCTGTAATATACACAATTTGATATGGCCTGCCATGCAATATTTCATAAGGATTCATGTTGTCTCTGCCTTGATTACATACAGATTCTCAGCAAGGCTATAGGCAAGGCTTGAACCCATGTCATGGATGTTTCTGACAAATTTTACTAATCTGTGTTCTGAGAGTGCCATTCACACACTCAGCTTTACTACTCATCTGGGATATATAGGGAATTTACAGATCGCAAACAATTCCCAACATTTTACTAATTCCCCCAATCACTGGGGGACCAATCCCAAAGGAGCCCCAAACCTTTGGAATTATATGATTGACAAAAACTTTCACCACCTCCCTCAGTATCAGTGCAAAAGGGGTAGTAAGCTTTACACCATCCACTAAAGGTGTCAACTAACACCAATACATTCCTCTCTCTTTCTTTGCTTGGTAACTCAGCAGAATCTATTTTTCAATAATCTCCAGGAAAATCTCCCGCCTCTGCTATTTTCAGCACAACTCTTTTGCCCATGTTTGGGTTGTTTCTGGTGTAATAGTCATTTCACTTTCCTTGATTTCAGCCTTTGTGCCAGAAAACTGATGGTCCTTTAGATCACACTTTGGGGCAAATCTTGACAAATCAATTTTGACAAATCACTGTTAAGATATGTTTTTCTGCAGCCCCTTTTACTATTTTATCAGCAAAATGATTCTTTAACTTGGGAGTTGTTTTCCCATTTTGCTGAGCTTTGCAATGCATAAAAACTGCTTCTCTACATTCCCAAATATTCTGTAGCAGTGCATGGGTCTGTTCAGAGTGTTCAATTCTGTTACCTTGAATAGCTGCCAGTCTTCTTTCCTTCCAGATGACTTTACTCAGTTTTAGATCTTTTATTGATATAGTCAGTTCAGCCTTTTGTGATGATACGTTTGATGCCAAGGCCTTTTCCCTGGTTACCTGGTTCGTGGTTGTCACTGCATAACTTGTCACTTGTTTGCCATGTCGCATGGAGCTGGCTCTCATCTGCATACAGCTCCCAGTCTGGCACAGCCTTCAGGTCTGGTCTGCTGCAATAGGCTTCCTCTAAGGTCTGCAAACAGTCAGATACATCAGTTAGTGTTGGGAACAGAGACATACCAGGATTAACAGCAAACATTTTCAGAAAAACATCAACCCATTTCAGTAACATGGTATAGGGTACATGTCTCTGATGTTCACAGAACAAAACAGTGGGTTGCATGCAACTGTTAAATGTAGCAATTCGTGGCTGCTTTTTTGGATGCAGCAATTCTCAGTTGCTGACTTCTCCAGTTCTGCAGTTCCTTTACCAACTGATATCTGAATACAGTTGGGCTGTGCTTAAACCATCAGGCAGGACTGTCTTGGTGACCTGGCTCTTTTGCCCTCTTTCAGGATTCTTCCGTGTAATGGCAAAGAGTCCTTGGCCTTTCTTATTCACAGGGGTGCAGGAGAAGGTACTTCTAAAATTCAATTCAGTAAACCATCCTAAACTATGTAGTATTCTCCTTTTGCAAAATTCCAGTGGATCCTTCTTAGGAGAGTTTGGCAAATAGAGAAACTGATAAATCACCCAGCGTTTTTCTAATTCATATTTTTAAGGATGAAAGAAAGGTCTTATTTCTCTTACCCCTCTGGCACAAACAGCCCTTACAGTATTCTTGGCTCAGTTTCCATTCTAAAGTATTTGTTAACACAGGACTCTGCTTACTTATAGCCTGGTTTAAGGGAACCTGAAAGAAACCTTTTTCTTTGACTCAGTGTTTTCCTTTTGAATGCTTAACAGCACGAAGAGCGCTCGCTGCCCGCACATCCCACGATGTGGGCACATCCGCCCGGGGACACGCCTGCGCTCGGGCTGTGCCACTGCTCACAGCGGCTCTCGGGTCTCTCTAAAACAAAAGTTATTGTGGAAACTGCGATAGAGTCATTCCTGCCTACAAAGGTGACGCTTCCTCGAGGGACTCAACTCTCCCTTTCCCCCCGTTTCCCGCAGCAGCAAAATCGGTGCTGCCCAGGGAGGGTGAGGCTCCCGCCCGCAGGTTTCACACTCCCGGCCCCCTCCGGGCCGTGGCTGCGCAGCGCCGGCTCCGGTCCCGGGCCGCTTGCTGGGACCGCTCCCCCGCCCTATCTCCGTCCCGGCTGTTACTCGGACAATGTCCGGAGTCACCTCGGCTCGTGTCAGAGTGGCTATGCCCTCTCTTCTGTCACGGGGAGCGTGGCAGCCCCATTCGCGGAGCCGTCTCGAGAGTCCGGGAGCCGGCCCTGCCCTAAAATCCCAGAAAAGGTCTTTCCTCATATGGAACATAGGAAGTGGGGGCGCTTCCCCCCTCCCCTGCAATGGCGCAAACCCAGCTTTTTTCGCCACTCCCTAAAACCTGTAGGAACCAGGAACTTCTCCCCCTCCTACTGCCGACCTGTAGGAAGTGGGGGCCCTTCCCCTTCCTCCCACCAAGGAGCGGGCCAGGCCTCCTCCGGCTGCTCTGTCCCCAGGCCAGTTCTCAATTCAAAACCCCGCATGTTTAGCACGAAATAAACTCTTGCATTGTAATTTGCCTTTCTCCAACAATGAACAATCTCAGCCAGTGGCAAACACGCTCACACCCCGCCTCCATTCCCCGGCCGATTTGAGGCAGATTGGAAAAGCAACGAAAGAAAAGAAAACTTTGAGAATCCACTCCAAAAGCAAATTCCCCCACCACCACGTCGGGTTGTCGCGGGATTACTAGAAATTACTGACCTTAAACAGATAGACAATACGCAGGCAGACACGAACTACATACTACACAACAAAAACAGCTACTTTTGTACTACCTCCCGCGGGATCTTGGAGCCATGTTGTCTCGTCCTCAGGCCGCTGCACAGAATTCTCAAAATCGCCGGCAGGAAAGAATTCCTTGCAGGATGTTCTCGGTCCGGAGGAAGGGTACCAGGTTCTTCCGTCCCATCTGGATTTGCCAGAATAACTGTTGTCTTTTGCCCAACCTGGAAATGAAGCTCGAGATAATTTTTGTAAGGAGGTGATATAAAAGATGATCTTTATTTGAAGGCTTTCAGAGGCAGTTATGGAAAGATGTCCACAAAAGCCCACCCCCATACGGATGAGTACATTTTAATAGGTGGTAAAAAAATGGGCTTCTACTCGTTTTGATATAATAAGAGGTTTAATTTTTTTTTTAAAGAGACAATTAAGAGACAAAGATAAAGCAAAAGGTTAAGACAGCCAGATGCCTTGACATTCAGCCAAGAGCACACTTTACTAACAAAGAATCATTCCTTAAAAGCACCAGCCTGTTGCATATTCATAGTCTTTATGTATTCTTTTTAGTTGGGATGTTTTTTTGCTTAGCTTTAACCTCCTCTCCCCAGGAGATCAGTCTTCTCTCTGGCTCCATGGTGTCTTGTACCCCTGATAAAAGAGGTTCCGTAAATTCTTTCTTTGAGGTTATGGTCACTGTTATCTTCATCTGGTAAGACAATTTAGGAATGCCAGGGAGGTTTTCTGATTATCTTCTCATGCTCTGGGTTGTATGTACAAAAATAGTCCTTATTTCAATACTTTATTATAGTCTAACATATATGTATATATGTATTGCATTATCACTTCCTAGTTTTGTTATAGAAATAAAAGAAATTATGTTAGTACAGCAAGGTTTGTCACCATTGTACATATAGCATTCAATTTAACATTTGTGAAAAGCCAATAATATACTATGTATTTATAACCGTAGGTTTTAGGAAATCAGCATAATTGATAAAAAGCACCAGTTAGGAGGACAAGTGGTGATGCAGTTCTCCCCCAGGTCAAGCCCCTTCTCTGGAGCCCCTCCTTCAGCACTAACTGTGCTTTGTCCATGAGAATGTATCTTTGAGAGCTGTCCTCGGCCTTGGGTCCCAGGAAGACCCAAGATAGAGCTGGAACCTTGTACTTCCTGGGGCTTGGAGCTCTGGAATTTCTTTCTGCTTAAGGAAAGGCCATGGAAAAGTACTGGGAAAGCTAATCACTTATACAATAGACTACAGAGCTACAAATATATGTGTGAAGAATACAGAGAACATAGAAAAAAAGGCAAAACCTAAACAGCACCAATAATGTCATGCAGCACAACTCTCTCAATTTTTTAATCAGTTCTGAAATACCTAAATGTTAATTTTAGAATATTTGTCTGCTTTTCTTCAGTTGTGACTCTGTCCCAGCAAATGTGTACCACCTAACTGTATAATTAGAATGAGAAAAAGTTACCGTTTTTATTTGTGACTCATATTTGAGCACTTTCTTAGTAGATAAAATAGTTTCCTACCTCAGAAAATATTCAAAGCAGCAGGCAGCAATGTGTAATATCTTTGCTGCTTCTGAGATAAGAATACAAGGTAGCTGTGTTTTCAGCATCATGAAAACACTGATGTTGTGCTGTGTTACCTTCTTCATAAGCACCGAAGAAATGTGATTTTCAGAATAAAGGGCTAATCCAAAATCCAGGGCCTTTTATGCATCTTGAGCTGCTCCTGGTCTGTGTCCTCTGACAACTACTGCCTAACAAGTACTGTTCTGTCACATTCCTGAGGACAATGGGGGAGGCCTGTGCAATGCATTTTGGTGCTGGTTGGTGTGTTCGGGCTTTATGTATGTACACTGCAGGCTTGAATCACAATGCCCTTAAAATGGCAATTAATCATGTGTTGGGGAACTTCTTAAAGCTCAGAAAAATGTACTTGGAAGTTCTTTAGAGTTCTTTAGAGTAACCACGGGTCTGTGCTGTAGCACTACAATGCTGAAGGTCCTGTTGATTGTAATGTCTCTGAACACTATGTAAAATAATTTTTTAAAAGTCTTCTCTTTCTCTTTGTCTCTACTTATTTATATCATTTCCATGGGTTTGGACTCTTTAGACATAGTTGATGTGTGTGTAACGAGGAAGTTGTCAGCTTTCTGTTAGCAGGCTGTCTACACTCTAATCGTGAGGCATAGCAATCTATGTGCCTGATCAATTGTTTGGTTGTGAAGGCAATAGGTTGGATTTTGTTTGTAGAACAAGAAATCTGGGACCATGGTAAGTTCACCCAATTGCTGTTGAGGTCTGTGTTGCTCTTCCTGTCAGAACTGGTGACATGACAATTGGTTTGGGTAGATGTCTTTATTTACTTCAGTCAGCATCTGATTGTGTAGAAACAGCCACAGTAATCAAAGGCTTGGCTGCTGTTTAGAACAGTCTCCTTCCAGAAAGATACCTCTTCCACATACAGGTGCATGCTAATGATATAAGTTAGTGAAATGAGTACAGAGACAAAAGGACATTAAAATTCATGCTGAAGCCATGGAGGGAATAACTTAATTTTCTTGATAACAACCACACTTTTTTTTTTGTTGTTGATTGTCAAGATGTTTATTTGGTTTCGTTTGGTTTATTGAGACAGTTTAAGAAATACTAAAGGAGAAATCTGCAGTATTTATTCCCTGCTGTGCTTGTGGAACTCCCCTAGATGTTACCATTCCACATGTCATTTTTCAGTTAGGTTTTTTTTGGGGGATGGGGAAATTTTTTGAAAAATCCTCTACTGATTAGCTACATGTATCTCAAAAGTACACAAGGGAAAACTAACAAACCTATCCCTCCTTAAAATAAATAGTATAGAATAATTATGAAGTATTTCTTATCCAGATGAGAAAGATATTTGAGAAAATACATGAGTTGGGGTTCTTTGTTTTGTTTTAATTTTGCATTTTAGTGTCTGTAATGACAGAAAAAAGCAAAAATGCTTAAAAGTTGGTGAAAGGAGTTGATAAAATGTTTCATTTAAACATTGTTCTTCAAAGCAGGTGTGTTTGTCATGTAATTGCACCTTTGAAGGGCATGGTCAGAGCACATTGAGATGATGGAAAGGCAGTGCCATAAGGGACCAAAAGAAGCTGTTCAACAAATTCTTTTAACTGAGTTTCTGTTGGTCCTGCTGAAATGAACAGGCTTTGAATAGAATATTTCTAGCACAAGCTCTTTAATAGTCATTGTCATTTGAATAGTGATTGTTGAATAATTTGCAAGATTTTCACTTATATTACAGTACTTTATTACACCCCTCAGCTTCCATTTTAATGCCATCAAAGTTGAAGAGATGCTTTCAGTTTGGCCCCTTATGAACAAAATATACATGATTTTGTCTGACTTTTCTTTCTGAATCACATTATCAGTTCTACGAGTTGCTCGTGACTGTGCTGAAAGAGGTGTTTAGGAAGAAAACTTGGTTGGTTGCTTAGCAGCAAGCATCATGAGAATTAAAATTTTAAAGTTGCAGCATCTGTATTTCTGATTTTTAGTAGCTTTAAATTAGAAATTCATAATAGCTTTGTTTTCTTCCCTTTAAGTGCTTTTTTTTCTTTCCTTTAAGTGTGTGTTCATATTTGACTGTCTTTGGGGGAAATGTAATTGTCTCGGTTTGGAAGACAGGTATCTATTAAGGAAGGCAGGAACCTCCCTTGAAATGAAAATATAACCCACTCCCCCC
>VWYI01015735.1:16477-41613 GCA_013399455.1 Anthoscopus minutus
AAAATAGAACCCCCCCCCCCCCCCCCCCCCGTTTTCTCCCCGAATTATTATATTTTGAAAACAAGGGGCTCTGAGGCAGAGATATGGAAATAGGAATAACCGTTATTTACTAATATGTATAATAAGGTAAACAAAAACAATAACTACAGGATTAATAACAAAACAGAACCAGGGACCCCGTGGCAGTTTTCTGGGCCGAGACAAAGGTGGAGGAGAGGCAGTGCCTCACAAACCCCTCAGCTGGCACTCAGTCCTGGAGCTCCTGCAGGGCTCTGAGGAACACCCAGCTGGAACGGCAGGGATGAGCAGAGAGTCCCGGGCCGGTGGAGGAGATGGATCAGCAGCTCCGCGGTGGCAGCTGGGGCTGCAGCACATCCGGCAGGACAGGGGGTGCGAGGGCCACAAACGGAGAAGAAGAAGAAGCTGCTCGGATGATGGTGAAAAATCCTCTTCCCCCCAGCAGAAACAGCTCCGAGAGTCTGTGTCCCACTCTCCAGCCGAAGGAAAAAACCCCAGCTCCCTTCCAGCTGCCCCCATCCTCCCTTTTTCCTACCTTCCCCTTCCCTGATGGGCCCAGCCGATTCTTTGTCTGTCTTAAGCATTCAAGAAGTACCAGCCATCAGGTTTCCCCTCAGGTAATGGGGAAAAATTCCCATAGCTGAGAAAGAACGAAAGAAGGGACACCAAACCCCCAATATAATTTATAATAAACAAATTCTGAAATTTCAGTGAGAAAATGTTGCTGTTCGTTATCTGCAGGATGAGGTTTGATTCTATCTTTGAAAGTATTTTCTGATTCGTTTCTCAGTTTTGTAGTTATCAGCAAAATCAAGCATTACTCAAATTATTTATGTTTTAAAATTCTTGTTCTGAGTTTGGTTGCAAGAGGATTTAAAAAAAAAATTAATTTAACCCACTATGATAACTGCTTAGTGCATCTATATTAACTTTAAAATATTACGTGTAAGCAGTAAGAGAAGAAAAAAGTGGAAAATTATTCACAAGGGTAGTTCTATTAACTGATAATTAGTGTGATTTTTTCCCCCATAAACTCCCTTAGTGTGCCAACATTCTGAAGATCTACAATGTACAGTGTAAGAGTACCAAACTCTTGCATGTGGTTTTTCTGATATTCCAGCCTGTCTTCATAATTCTAGATTGTATATTCATTGTGCAAGGGACTATATGGTCAGAATAGGTTTGGAACTGATAGAGATCCCTAGGTATAACCGTACCACCACTAGTAAGTAATATAGATCAGAAAAGAAAGAAACTCTCTGTTATTGCCAGTACTCTGCAAGATGTTTGAATTTCTGAGAAGTACAGTGTGGAAAAACAAATAAACAAACAAACTATACTGTTGTTGCTCCTGGGTTTTTTTTTAGTCCAAATGCCAGTGAGTTAATTGCATAAATATGTTCCTGCTAACTGGAAGTACCCTTGGAGATGTGCCTATATTTGTTGTGGTTGTTTTCACGTGTATCAAAGGACTTATGGAATTTGTCACTTAAAGTGGGAAACAGAAGGAGTATTAATAACTAGGACTTGTTTTAATTTGGGTGGGGAAAATACAAACTACCAAATAGTCTTTTATTTAAAAAAAAGGTTTATATTTCTGCACATATTTTCTTTCAGACTGTATGTATACAAATTTTGTATATTACATGTAAACTATCACTTTTCTTTTTTTTGTAGAAAAATTTAATGTTGATTTGGCCAATTAAAAAAATTAAACCATAAAGTCATTGTTAGAAAAGAAATTGATTACATATAGCTTTAGCTGAAGTTCAAAGATTTAAGGGCACTGCATGAAATGTGTGCTCTGTACCGTTACTAGAAACAAAGATAGGCTTTAAACTCAGTAACAAGGGTACATTATTTCAGATGTTGAGTTCTTTGCATTGTAGTTTTGCATTTTGCACTTTATTAAATCTTTTTTTCAAATAAAGCTAAAATTGAAATATTTGGGCACAACATGATAATTGAGAAATGTGTGTAATATTAATGTATATTTAATTTTATATGTAAAAGTGCAATATAATTTTTGTGTTTATCAAGCTTTTGCTGTTTGAACCTTTTCTCATCTCTTATTTATTATGATGCTAGAATATAATTTGATTGTCTTCTCAGTCACAATTAATTCACCTGTATGGAAAACAATGTAAAGAAAGACTTGTAACAAATTAGTTTAAGAAGTTCAAGTAGCAGAAATGCAGATATTTATCTACACATACTAATAAAAATGCATCTTGCCTGAAATGTTTGTAATAAACTGATACAGTGTGTGATAAAAACTCATTTTCAGAACCCAAAGGACCTTGGGATTACAATGGCCAGCACAAGAACTCCAGTAACACAGAGGAATGGTGACCCAGCCCAGGCTTCTCTAGGGGCTGTCATAGGGAGCCACCAGCCCTGTGCTGTGGGGTTGACACCCATCACCATGAGCTCTCTCATGAGATCTCTCATCTCACCATTGCACCATCACACAAAGGGAGTGTGGGATGTAACTGGGGGATGCAAGGAAAAGGTGTTGTGATTGCATATGACTTGGACAGTCTGGGGAGGCATCAAAGGCACTGTAGGGGTCAGGGGAGAGAATGGAGGTTTCAACATGATAAGTTTAACAAAAGCCAAATTCTTGTGACGTTGTGCTTAGAGAGATAACAGCTGAGAAAGAAGAATGGAGTTCTTTAAACTTGGATGAACAGAATCATGCTGTTCTTTGTCCAGTGCCAAAGCAGCACAGTCTCAATAATTGAAAAAAATTAGTCTTGCCACATGTATTGTAGAGCGTTTCTTCATTGCAATATTTTGTAAGCTGTGGGTGCAGTGTGCTGATAACCCTGGTTTTTTACCTTCTTTTTAGATATCCTTTTTTTTTTTTTTTTTAGTGTTGGCAAGGTACAGGGTTATGTATGAGACCTAATTAAAATCTATTCCAGGTTAAGCTAATATTACATCTATGTCGGCAAGTATCTAAGTATTTAGGATGATACTATTTGAATAAATAACATGGAAGAACCGCAGTTTATAAAATCTAACTTAAACCAAATTTATCAACACTAGAATTGCCATTCAAATGCAAGGAAACTGTGTTTTTATTTCATATGGCATGAAGGACTTAGACTATCCCAGAATCCTTTAGGCTGGAAAAATCCTCCAGGATCACTGAGTCCCCACCTTGTCAAATACACCAGAGCACTGAGTGCTATATCCAATTGTTTTTTGAACACTTCCATGCATGGTGACTTCACTGCCTCCCTGGACAGTCAAATCCAGTACTTGACAACCCTTTCTGTGAAGAAATTCTTCCTGATGTCCAACCTAAACCTCACCAGGCACAGCTTGAGGTCATTTCCCCTTGTCCTATTGCTGGTTGCCTGGGAGAAAAGACTGAACCTCCACCTGGCTACAGCCTCCCTTCAGACAGTTGTAGAGAATGATACTTCTCTCAAGGCTGACAAAATATAAATATAATCTGAATATATAAAAATAAGAAAAATATTATTTTTCTTTATTAAAAAATAGTGTTGATAGACTTAAAACTTGACCTTTTAGAGTTGTTTTTTTTAAGTATGAGTGATTAGCATTTTCCTAAGGAAATTTGGCTTCTGAGCAGCTGTCTCTGCATGTGTGTACATTTTTGTTTGCATAATTGGAGTGCAATCTGGTAGAATGTTAGTATTTTGCCTTTTTATGGTAATTATATATTACAGTATAAAGGTTTTGCAGGTTAATAATCTTAATTTCTCTTTGAGACAGTTTTAGGGGGTTTGGTTATTGCTAGGCCAATATGGACTTGTTTCAGAGATCCTTTGACAATTTTTTGGTTTTCCTTATCAAATTTTAACACTTTTCTAGACCTGTTGTTCTCTGAAATATTCCCATAGGCAACAGAAACCCACCATTTAATGTAGGGAAATAGTCAAGAAAGAAATCTTTCTAAGACTTACTAGCAGAGCTTTGAACTAGATTCATCAGGGGAAGGGATGTGCTGCTTGAGTGTCAGAGAGGATCCAGGAACCACCAGCACTCTAGTAAGCAGCAGGGAAAACACCTGTAAATTGTCCTGAAGAAATTAGGGATGACCTCTCACAAGCGGTAGAAGAGGCCATTCTGTGATTCTGTGAGTGGTATAATAGGTGCTTTTCTGCATCTTATTCCCTAAAACCAAAAAAATATGTAAACTTAAAATGAATTAGCTTTGACTTACATGCACACTGGTGATCCTTTAAATTTTCTTTCATGGCTTATGTTATTTTGTTAAATATCTGTTTTGTCTTCCAGAAGACACTTTTGCTAAGTAAACTTGTTGGTTCTGATAATAAGTCGTTACTGAAAGAGGCTGAAATGGTTTGTGTTAAATTTTAGGCATACTGGAACACTGCACAATTGTTCCTAGTGTAGACAGGCTGTTTTGCAGCAGAAGACAGGTTTCTAGTGGAAATGGTGGCTCACCATTTTGTGTCTTATTATCTTTAAATATTACTAAGATAATCCATTTGTTCCAGTGCTGTGTTTATTGTGTGGGAATTGCCCTGTTTTTTTTGTAGGTAGAGTAACTGAGAGAGGAAAAGCAAGTTTTATTTGTCATTACAGAGACAGTATAATTATATGCTTTATTATAATCAATTTACATAGAAATGTGAATGACTGGGGACATCTACTGACTTGTAAACAAAATCATTGTAATTGAATATTTTGCAGAATTGATCAAAACCTAATTTTTATTTATTTTTTCTTTTTTTAAAGGAACTTCATGTTAATGTTGCTTATGCCAGAATATAGTAAGCAAGGCAAATTAGCTCCAGCCTTGTGTAAAAGTTTAATTGGCCAACATGATGCAAATGAGTATGAATTCCTGGTGGCTTTGGAAATGAAAGAGAACTGAGCGCTCTGGCTGGAAGCTGAACGTGATGACGGTCTGGTCTATGGTAGGGAAGCTGAAAATGGAGAAGAGGCGCTCCAGAGAAGACAGAAATGTTGAACAAGACGCAGGGGAATGCAGTGCTGAATCTGAGGAATGGACGAGCTCAGAAAGTGAGCCTGAGCAACCATACTTCAGAAGCAGTACTCAGTGGAGAGAAAAGGAGGTTTCCACCAAACTGCATCGGCCACTCTGCCGGTCCCCATGTCTGGATCGCCCAAGTTTTTCACAGAGCAGTATCACACAAGACTTGAAGCTAGATGAATGCAAAACAAATTTGGACAAGGAATACCAAGCTAAAATGGATTTTGCTTTAAAGCTTGGGTATGCAGGAGATCAGATCCAGGCTGTACTGAATAAGCTGGGAGCAGATGCACTCATCAATGATGTTCTAGCAGAGCTTGTGAGACTTGGCAACAAAAGTGAATCAGAGGGACAAAGCACTGCCAGCAGTACCACTGGTACTCTGGTGCCAAGAGGCCCTTGCCCAAAGGAAATAGCAAGCCCTGAATTGTCACTGGAAGATGAAGTGGTGGATAACAGTGATAACTTGAGGCCAATTGTCATTGATGGAAGCAATGTCGCTATGAGGTGGGTCTTCCTGTCACAATATTTGAAAATAATTAACCACTAAAATATTTAAGAAAACACTCAATATTGATGGTAAAGTAATTTTAAGTCATGTGGACTATTACACTGATAATATTTTATGGACTTTTTAGCCTAGGCTTTTAGTTATCCTGTTACACATTTATATTTAATCCATATTCCTGTTCCCCTGCCCTCATTTTAAATCCAAGTTCTCACCTCAATTCTTTTGTTCAAGCAATCTATTTGTAGTGTGCTTTTGTGTGGATGAGTTTAGTATTTTGATGTCCTTGAATGATACTGAAAATTTTTTCTGGACATTAAAGGAAAGTAACCAAGTACAGTAGGAAAACTTGGTTCTTTCTAAAGTGGCATGCAGTGTATGGTAATGAAATGTGGTGAATTCATGGTATTTGAGCTCTTGATGATTGAGCCTGCTCAGTTTCCAAAGCAGTTTAGGTGTGTCAGATAATACATGAGCTAAAGCTGCTGACCTGCATGGCTATGCCGCACCTCAAGTGCTGAGTGCAGTTTTGGGCATTCAAAGGAGAGCCACGAGGATGGGGGAAGGGTCTGAAGGGGAAGCCTTTGGAGAGTGGCTGAGGTCACTTGGTTTGTTCAGCCTGGAGAAGGGGAGACCAAGGTCAGACCTCATCGTGGTCTGGATGCAGAGGGACGATCCCTTCACCCTCTTGACCAGTGACAGGACTTGAGAAAATGGCACGAAGCTGAGTCAGGAGAGGTTTAGGTTGGATATTAGAAAAAGATTCTTCACCCAGGAGGTGGTTGTGCGTTGGACCAGGATCCAGCTTGTCCAAGTTCAAGAAATGTTTGCACAGTACCCTCAGGCACATTATGGGATTCTTGGGGCATCCTGCATGGAGCCAGGAGTTGGATTTTGATGGTCCTTGTGGATCCCTTCTGACTCAGGATATTCTATGTACACTTGGCTGCTTAGGTCAACACCTACCCAAGAGATACCTCTCCTGTACCACTTTTGAACATGTCTGTAGAGTACAGAGTTCAGCTAGCCAATTATTTGTTTATCATTGAGTAAGTATGATTTTTTTATGAGGGAGTTATTTAAAGTCTGTTTAGTGATCAGTGATACTAAGGTTTCTTCTCGTAGTGTTCATGCAATAGTTTTAGTATCAGTCTTCTGCTCTAGAAGAACTTATGATATGAATTATTGTTTTTTCAGTGTATTAAGAAAATTCAGGTTTTTATAAGTGTATTGAGTATGCTGACTTTTCAAATACATAAACCCTTCAAATCCTGTAAAAGTATTTTATATACAGAAATTTCCAGTGTCATGTTGTGGTTACATCAGTCCATAAGATGTTTCTGTAAAGGATTATTGCCAAAAGTAGATTTAACTCTTTTTTCTTTTCTTTTCTTTTCTTTTCTTTTCTTTTCTTTTCTTTTCTTTTCTTTTCTTTTCTTTTCTTTTCTTTTCTTTTCTTTTCTTTTCTTGCCTGCTGAATTTTAAATCTCTGCTGCTTGTGTTAGTTCTGAGAATAATGTGGCAGGCAGCAACTGGAGGGAAAAGGGTGTGTGCTCTGACTATTCCATAGCTCAGATATGATACTTTATTTACAGGACCATAAGACTATCTCAAGTTATAAGGGACCCATAAGGATCATCAAGTTCTACTCATAACAAAATGCATATGCATCTGAAACCTTTAAATGACATTAAATTCTGTAAAATCTGAAGTGTATACAATTTTAAATCAAATGCTTTTAGGAACATTGTGGCTTCTGTAGTAATTACTTGAGTTGTGAAGATTTAGACTATGCTGGCGGTCCGTTATCAAACAGAAGATATTGGACCTGTCTGCCTTTGGTTTGCTTCAGTGTTGCTTTCTATAATGTTTTGAGCCAAGGAAAACATAATCCAGTAATCTCTCATGTCATTCTACAATAGTAACAAAAACAACAACAACTTTGAGGTGAAATTTTGAATGATTATCCATAGAATTTTATGTATTTTAAAGACAATTTTAATATTATGGAAGTCTCCTCATTATGTAAAATCTGTTTTGTAGACTGAGAATATCTGAAAACTGTAAGGCTTATGCAGTTCTCCTGCTTAAAAATATAACAATTATAGATGATGCAGATAGATATTGAATAAGATTAATAATTAAGATTCTCCTTGGTTTCTATCATATCTCTTAAAAAATTCTCCTTTCCCTTGCAGAAGCTTCTTAGGCCTTTTTAAAAATTAAACTCTTTTATTTGAATTGTGTGCTGTTTTAGAGACGCCTTTGTGTTTCAGAAAACAAATTTTTGATAGGGATGGGACTTAAACAACTTAGACACAATTATTTATTTCCTATAAAAAATTCTGATAAACATGCAGGGCATTTAGTATCAGAGGAAAAGATTTTATTAATATCGATGTCTAAAAGCACTTATCACCCATGGCAGTCAGCATTGTTCATTCCTCTTCATGTGAAGGTTTTTTATGGTGCTACTTAAGGTGAGCTTAGTTAGTCAGGGAAAGTGGTATTTTTCATTAGATCAGCTAATAAAATGAAAAAAAACTGAAAAGCTTCATGTTTACTTGCCTTTGCTCTGGAGATAGTTAAATTTCACCATTCATAGTTTTTTTAAGTAGCAGGGTTGCTGTAATCTGATAGCTGAATTGCTCTGTATATGGTTGGTTTTTTCCAATTATGTAAGGAGGCCTAATAAAACTTCACAGACTTTGTTTTCCTTATATCCTTTGACCATGGCAGCTTTAGAAGAAAAAAACAACCAAACAACCACAACAAAAACCAAAATCAAATGTAACTTCTGTCCTTGCTGTTTCTAAAACTTGCATGTTCTTCAGCCATGGGAACAAAGAAGGATTTTCCTGCCGAGGAATTCAATTAGCTGTTGATTGGTTTCTGGAAAAAGGACATAAAGATATCACTGTGTTTGTACCTGCTTGGAGAAAAGAACAGTCTAGACCTGATGCACCAATTACAGGTAACATCAATATTTTCTTTGACTTCTTGGTTAAAAATGAAAAGAAGTTATTGTCGTGTTTCTGATGGGTCCCAGTACTGGGCTGTGGATGTGGTCATGATGATGTTGCACTCAACTGTTTGTCTGAGAACACAACAGTTTCACTGGTGAAGAAACAGTTATTTAAATATGTGCATATGTAAACAATGATTTTTTTGTAACATTATTGGGTGGTTTCAACACTTTCAAGAAGCAGTAGTTGAAATTTTCCCATTCTCAAATGTTGAGAATACAGGAACTGAGTCTTATTTGCTGAGTGTTCATGAAATAAGTGGTAACAGGCCAGGGACTCAGTTAGTAGTGTTATCTTGAACACTGAAAAGGCAGCATGTGTTTTGACCCATAGAAAGTCCTTGCATTTTACTCTAGGCTAAGAAGGCTATTGTAATACAGTAACACCTGAGTTCCTGATGTATTCAGGATGACTGAGTAAAGGTACACGGCTACAGAGTGGTTATGAAATTCATGTACTGAATATTTACTCAGTGCTTTGAAACCTCAGAAGTAAAATCCACATCTAGATGGTTTTTGATCATAATGAGGACTGTGTATGAATATAATTGCAAGATACTTTGTTAGACAAAAAAGGCAAGAATTTTCATAATACAAAGGTTGCATTTTTTCTTCTAAAACTTTTTTAAAAGCTACTTCACTAAAATTATTTTACAGATCAAGAAATCTTACGTAAATTGGAGAAAGAAAAAATTCTTGTTTTCACCCCATCTCGAAGAGTTCAGGGAAGAAGAGTAGTTTGCTATGATGATCGATTCATAGTAAAACTTGCTTTCGACTCAGATGGCATCATTGTATCAAATGATAACTATCGGGATCTTCAAAATGAAAAACCAGAATGGAAGAAGTTCATAGAGGAGCGGCTGCTTATGTATTCTTTTGTGAATGACAAGTATGGGCTTTTTCTTCAAAAGTAAATGAATTTGCTAATTCAGCATTCTTAGGAAAAACTGATCATATTTCATTTCTTTTCCCTTAGATTTATGCCTCCAGATGATCCTTTAGGACGCCATGGTCCAAGCCTTGAAAATTTCTTAAGGAAAAGGCCAGTTATTCCTGAACATAAGAAACAACCGTGTCCTTATGGTAAGTTCCCAAATCAGATTGGTTTGTTGCATTTAAAGGTGGGTGAAGCAAGCAATTAATTAATATCTTGTTAAAAAATGTACCACTTTTCATATTGCCATCCAAGCACAATGTCCACTTTTATACCCTTCATACACATATTTATAAAATCAGTGTAGCAGAAAATTAAGGATTACCAGATACAGCTTGTGGATAATATTTGCTATTTTTTTCTGTTTCATATTTGAGAGAGGAGATTAGTAATTAATAAAACTGTATTGAAGCTGATTTGTTTTATATAGCACTGCGTATGTTGTCATTATTGAAATAATGAGCCAGTAGGAAGAAAAATGGTATTTCTTGCCTTTGATGCATATAGATATGGGTACAGGCAGCAGTCTGTGACTGCTTATATATATATTAAATACATCATTGTTCCTTAGGGGTTTAATACAGAAATAATACTATTGAAAAATGGTGAAAGATGTAAAGAAAAAACACACCAACTGATGGTATTAAGAAGTTTTTGATGTATTTAACTTGAAAACCCTTTTCTTCCAGGTAAAAAGTGCACCTATGGGCACAAATGTAAATATTACCACCCAGAACGTGCAAACCAGCCTCAAAGGTCAGTAGCGGATGAGCTTCGAATAAGTGCCAAATTATCTGCTGTGAAAACTATGAGTGAGGGAGCCTTGGCCAAATGTGGCACAGGGCCATCCAGCTCCAAAGGAGAAATCAGTTCTGAAGTGAAACGCATTGCCCCAAAACGTCAGTCAGATCCAAGCATTAGGGCAGTAGCTGTGGAGCCTGAGGAAAAGTTATCAGCAGCCCGGAAGTCCGAGGCCAGCTCTGTCCCGTCTCTGGTTTCTGCATTAAGTGTACCAACGCTCCCTCCACCAAAAAGCCATGCAGCTGGTGCATTAAATACTCGTTCTGCAAGCAGTCCGGTGCCAGGTTCCTCACAGTTCGTACATCAGAAATCCTCACTGGAACATATGTCCAGTGTGCAGTATCCTCCTATACTAGTCACCAATAGCCATGGCACCTCAGTTAGCTATATTGACCAGTATCCCAAATATGAGTCACTGGGGGACCATGGCTATTACTCCTTACTCAGTGATTTCTCCAACTTAAGCATAAGTAGTATCCGTAACTCAGATTATTACGGGGCTGATATGGACCAGGGGATGTATTCTAGAAACTCAAGCCCCTGTCCTGACAATTGCTTAAGCCATACAAGTAATGATTCTTATTCCTCTTACAATGACTTGTATCTGGGTGTAGCAGATGCCAGTCCAGAAGACAATGTGAAGAGCCACAGACTGCCATCGAAAAATCGTCTTCAGCCTTTCCCTCATGGTTACCATGAAGCCTTAAATAGAGGTCAGAGTTACGGAACTGAAGAGCCTAAGCAATCCCTTCGGAAACAGTCAGTTTCCCACTTAGGCCTACATGCCCAGCATCCCATTGTTGGAGCACGGTCCAGTTGTCCAGGAGAATACCCTGTGCCTCAAAATGTTCATCCAGCAACTGCACAACCAAGCCGTGCCTTGGTGATGACAAGAATGGACAGTATTTCTGACTCACGGCTTTATGAAAGTAACCCTACAAGACAGAGGCGACCACCTCTGTGTCGAGAGCAGCACGCCAGCTGGGATCCATTACCCTGTGCATCAGACTCTTACACTTACCACTCGTACCCACTGAGTAACAACCTCATGCAGCCATGTTATGAACCTGTCATGGTAAGAAGCATGCCTGAGAAGATGGAGCAACTCTGGAGAAATCCCTGGATTGGGATATGTGGTGAACCACGGGAGCCTCATATCATCCCAGAACATCAGTATCAAACATACAAAAACCTCTGCAATATTTTCCCTCCAAGTGTTGTCCTTTCTGTGATGGAAAAGAATCCCCACATGACAGATGCACAGCAGCTGGCAGCTATGATTGTTGCCAAATTAAGAACAGGGCGTTAGAGCAGTACAGCCTCTTTTGGATAAATAAACCTGTACAGCACATAGGACCCAGAGGAAAACTTATATGAAGGAAGAGGCCAATCTGTTGTAAATATTTTCTACCAAGCTAGTATAAAATTCTGTACACAGTAGCAGTCATATATATGCTGAGGCACTATATAAAAGTTGATTGTATTGCAAATTTTAAGATTTTAAATATAGGGATTTTTAATAGTATTTTATAGGAAATGCATACCTTGCTGCATGGATAGCTCACTAAGAACTATAATGTCACAATCAGTGTCTCAAAGCTGTTACTACAGAATTAGTGTTAGCAATTATACTGCATGTATTATTGTACACATACAATTTGCTTATAAATACCTAATTGGTTTCTAAAAGTATGCTCAACACACACCCAGATGACTTCTAAGGTTTCAGCTTTGTCATTTGACACTGCCTACTGGCATCTTAAGTACTGAAGAAAAAGTAAATTTAATACAAATTTAAATTGTTGATAAAAGGAAAAACTGATTTCAGTTTTTCAATGTCAACATGCTTGTCGGTACTTAAATTTCAGAACTGTCCCTCAAGAGTTTGAATAACTATTACATTGTTCAATATGTTGGCTCAATCCAACAAAAGCCAATAACTTCATTAAATTAAGACCAAAACATTAAGGAATGTAAAGGCATGAGTGCAATTCAGTAAACTGAAACTTTAACTGTAGCTTCTCTCCAGAGTCTCCTCTCAAAAGTACAGTAAGTAGCTGCTGGCCCAAATGACTAGACAAGCTGAAAAGAAATTGTCAGTATTATGTAAACTGGATTGCTCAACTTGAAGCAGCAAAAACTGGATGTTAACATGGAAGTTCACCACTAACTGCAGCCCTTCCTCTGGGAGCAAGGATGGTGTTTGGGTGAGCCTGACACTCAAGTACGCTGTACAAGATCAAAAAGGGTGGACAGGGAAGGCTGCTTCTTGAAAAGAGATGCTCCAGTTTGGGTTTGTGGCAAAGCTGTCCTGGTTTTTGCTCTTCATATCCATGCAAAGGTGTGCATTTGCCTCGTGAAGGCTTTTAGAGTTCCTGTTTCAACAGGTGAGATAATTTTGTGTGGCATTTTTGTTTGCGCAACTGGCATCTTGCTCAGGGTGGGAACCTTTGTAGCTAAATGTCTCCAAAAGAGGCGTTTATTGGTTTTTTTAAGCTGCACTGACTGTACGCCCTTTTTTGAATCCACTGTATATTTCAACATTTTGAACCATGACTAACTCGACATGTCTCGAGCTAGGACTTGTTGACTTCTACTGTAGTTTTTTTCATGAAAGTTGAGAAGGCCTGGTTTATGGCCTTTTGTTTCTTCATGAGAAGGTGTGACACTGCCTAAATGTTTCTTACTGTGAAACACACAGAACGTGAGGCTGCAGTCAGGGTTGTTTCTGGTGTTTTGATAATGGCTTGCATGCTGCTTTCTAGTTATCTGTTTGTCTGAGAAACAAAGTTTATCATTTCCTCCACTTGTGTTACTGTAGTGGTTGGTTTGATTCAAAATATCTAGTGGGCTCTTTATCATGTGCAAAATAAGTTCCTATCATATTAAAAAAACCCACCAAATGAACCAACAAGAAACCACAATTATGGGTGCAAATACATTTAATTTACTGACATTTGGTAACTGTATCATTTCACACAGGATAAGTATCCTTGTGTTGGTACAGGTGAAGTATATAATGACTATGTCATTATGTATTTGAAAAGAAGTAACTTGAAGGTGATTGTGCTTACACTTGGTGTTTAAAAATAAATTGAGTTTTAATTAGTTGGTTATTCTCTATTAGTGTGAAAAATAATTCAGACACTTATAATAGCTAGGGGAAACAGATTTCACTTTTGACCAGTTTTCAAAAACATTTCATATTTTTAATTTGCAATTAATTCTTATTCTCTTCTCTTGCATGGTATAAGCAGCTGAGAGCAATGCCTCAAATAACCAGAAATGACCTTTTGTTTGTTGATACAAATTGTATCTCTTTTTCTTGATTGTATAAAAACTGTGTATAAAAAAAATAATCTCTAGATTAACTTCAGTATTACATTTTCACCACAATGTTTGTGACACCATGTGTCACAGGGAAGTAGCCCATGAGTAATTATGGATTTTTTTTATTTAAAATGGGCACTTGTAGTTTACAAACAGGGAGAACTTTTCAGAACCAGGTTATTATGTGCACAAATACTGTGTGTACACCTCAAAGCATTACATAGGTATCTTCAGTCTATTTATTAAGCAGATACATTCTTGCACTAAACTTTATGTAAAAATGTTGCTGTTTACTCATCTGCATGTGTTTAAAATGTAACAGTAATTGCTATAGACCCTATTTTATTCTAACCAATTAATTTATAAATTATTTAGGTATGAGATGAAGTTTCTTGTGCACTCATGTTTTCCATCTTGCATGGAATTAAATATTTGTATGCAGAAAAATGTTTGTTCTGTTTTTCTCCATTTATAAAGAGAAGCTATTTTAAGAGAGGGTTAGTAGGTGATTTTGATGTTTCTTAATGGGGAAAACTGAACTGAGATTACTGTATGAAGTTCTGGGTGGCTTATGGAGATATCCATTTTTGTTGGATTTGTCCAGTCATTTTAATTTTCACTAACCTTTGTTTTACTGATAGAAGAATTACTTTTTGAACAATGGGAATGCTGTGAGGATGCAAACACAGCATACTATTTCCCTAAGGCACTTCAAAGGCAAATTATCTTATTCTGAGAAGCTATTGGCATCTCTCATGCATAGTTACAGAATTGGCAGAGTAGCCTTGTGGAAATAACCTACAAATTTTATGCTTGTTTAGTCCTCCTTAGAGGTAATGAATCTTTTCTATGTGATGTAGTCTTTCCTGATCAACTACTTTAAGTGATAATTTGGTCATCTACACCTGTTTCAGATATGTTTACAAGACAGTTCAAAACACTGACACATCCATTAATCTTTAGCGCATAACCTTGGATTTCTTCTTACCTGGAAGAGTTGATCTTATTAACACCTGATCATAACTGTCTATATTGTAAATATAAGACTTTGTATAAATGCTCTTTTTTAGAGCATGGTATTTAAATGTTTTTAAAACTGTAAAAGAACAGTTCTAGAAACTATATTTTAATAAAATCCATGAAAAAGCAATTCTAGATGAGGGGGGGAAAAAGTGTGAAGGTAAAATCACGGACTACTGCAGTTGATAAATTGAGCAGTAGATTTTAGTGCTTTACTGGGGCCAGAGCATTCTCTGGGAGTTATGATTTACTTATCTTTCATCTTCAACTATATTACTTTCACATAATTTGTCAGTTAAAAGTGTGTGACTTTAAATTCATAAATCAAAAACCAAATGCTTTATGGGATGTCAGTCTAAATTATTTCATGTTTTTGTAAGAATTACATGTCAATAATATAGTAAATTTTACATTATTTCACTGCTGTTAGTCCTGTCGTTGTCATATTGAGCTGCAGTAGTTGGCTTTATTCATTTGTAGAATTAAACATTACTGTTTAATTGTTGTAAAATTTTATAAATCTCTTTGGGTTTTTTTGGTTGACCCAAATATAATGTAAGTCTTAATGACAAAATGAGTGAAAATGGATGTTAAACCAGTATGTGGTATTCTTAAATCTCTGTAGTGGTAAGTGGGCACTGCTCTAGTTGCTGCAGCATGTAATTTATTTACTAGCATGACTCTGGTTAGCTTTTGTAAAAATTCTTTAACTGTTAAGTTAAAAAATAGGTATGGAGTATGGTTGCTTAGAACAAGTAAGAAGGAACTTAATTGAAAACAAACAAAACCAAAAACATCAAAGTATGTGACTTTCCCCCTACATACTTCTAATGCCAGTTTATCTCTAATTATGCATTTTGGCATTTTGTTCAGATAAAAAAGTTTAAAATACTTGGTAACATGTATGCATACCTGATCTCTATCAATAGAAACATTTGATTATTGCAATTTTTAAAACTGCACACTAAGGAGAAGGAACATGCATCATTACTGAAAACTTTGTTTCAAAGTTGAAATATTACTTGACCTTGACTTGCCAAAAGTTTACCTGAAGCATTAGTACTCCAGGACTCATAACAGTCAGACCTTTAGATCTGTCACAGTTACCTCTATGGTGAGCATTCAGCTTTCACACTCTGATGTACCTATTGCTTGTTTGTGTGACAGAGCCCTCATTAAGTGTATTTCCTGCAATATTTCAACTGGAAAAATACAATTGCACCATCACGTAAATTATTCTTATGCCAGTGTTTGGTTAGCCTTTGAAGAGTCATTATACAATATTGCTGATTTTGGTCTGTATCTAAGGTTTGTAAATGTATTAAAAGATTTGCAAGAATCTAAAAGAAGTGTAGGCTATCACCTGTTCACCTCCTGCTCTGTGTAAATGTTTTGCACAATTATTTAATAATATGAAATATGTTATAGTTTATATATATAAACAATTTTGCTTATTGAATAAAACTGAGAGCCATTGGATTATTTGTTTCTAGCTTTTTATTTTTCAACTCTCTTTAGACAAGACCCTCAAAAACTTTATTTCCCCAAAACAACTGTTGCAGTCTGTCCAAGTTATTTCTTGGTGGCTTTTTTAGCCACCTGATTTACTGAAAAAATCACAGATTCTCTGAAGGGGTAATGGCAGATATACAGGACAGTAACTACAGCTGATCAAAGTATTGTAGTAGTTGTAGTAGCAGCACATGCTTTTACCAACTGCACTTCCTCCAAGGAAGAAAAAAGTTACAGATGGTACAGTATGTGCCTGTACCACACATCCCTATTGCAACTGTTACGCTTGTTTGCAATACAAAATACAGTAACTTTTCATACTCAGCTAAAGGCAGTAATAAAAGAACAAATCCCTTTCACTCAATTTCCTAAATAAGCCTAATTAACTACTGGGTAAAAGAAGTATTTCTAAAAATACTTGAAAGGGGAAGGTCTTCCATGAAAAATTCCTCATAAAAGAAAGTTTATTTCCTTTTGCATTGGCACTGCTTGCTTTTCCAGAAGGAAATATGGAAGTATGTTCCATTTTTGGATGTGTGCTAACAAGCAACTGCAGTAGAGCAGGATAACAAAAACCTGGAGAAGGAATAAAGAAATAACACTTCCATTCTGGACATCTAGCTAAGCCTTTACTTCAAATCCAGTCCAAAGCATCCATAAGCTGCTCTTCTGAACACACATTTCAACCCTCTGCAATGTACTGCTGCAGTTGTATGTCACTTCTTCCTACTGACATATTATTCCTTCTGTTTACTTTGTGAAACCTGAAAGTTAGTAGATGGACTCCGAGAAAGCCTCTGTTTTACCCTCTAGCAGATGCACTTTAACAAATTCTTACTGAGGAATCTTGCACTAAATATACATTTAAACTCCTGGGGTTTTTGACAGATAACTGCAGAAGCCTCATAAGTTCCAAGAACTTGTAATACAGGTAAAATGAATTTAGGAAAAACTACCTGGAAGGCATTTTTCTCAACAACTTTCCAGCAAGGTAGTTGTTCAGTCCATTTCTGCAGTAATCATGCCAGCTCTCAGCAAACACCACAGTCCTGGTTATGACTATCAGCAAAATCATGAACAGAAGTACCATGAAGCAAAACACTTCAATTGAAAAAATACAGTAGTAGCTTCAAGACTATCACTTGAAAAAACATTGTGACAAAAACATTTCAAAGGTATTTGTGTATCACAATGCATTCAGCCATGCTCTAGCTAGGATTGAACCCTGAAGCTTCATGTGAAATTGTAGCCAGGTGAAAACTGTAGGACAATCTTATCCTGGCACAACCACTCCTCAAGGACAGTATCAACATCACTGAAATAAGAAAGGCTCAATAGTCTCGCTAATGAGGGCCAGAGGACACTTTCCAGAGTGAAAACTGAGGAACAGCATCCAGGAGCAAGGTTTGCCTTCAGTCAGTTTTATTTATTTATGAAAAAGGAACATGGATTCCAAAGAACTCTTAACTGTATTCGGCAAACGTCAACTGGTTAAGCAAGACAATGGTTACTGTACATGCAACTTAAAACACAACACCTTTATAAAACATTGATTTTACATGATAAAAATCAATAAATCACAGGAACAACAACTTCTCTGGGAGTGACTATTTTCCCACCACCATTACTAGATCTTCCATGCCACTTGACTTGTGCAATACTAAAAGTCACAGAGCACTCTGCTGCTGTCTCAGAAAAGTTGAAGGCCACTTTTTATTTTATGGAAGTCATTCTGGGTCCATAACAATCCTCCTGTCATGGGAATATTTAATTCTGCAGAGCTGCGAGGAAGAGAATAAAGCACATTAGGAGTGGGCTGTTTTGGAAGCTCACATCACCAACACTTGATAACACTTTATTTCCAGAACATTTCTCATTTCTAATTCTGAACCATTTATCTGCTGGTATGTCCTTAGTTTTTAATCAGGTTGTTGAAGAGTGGCAATAGTCCTGAAACATGAAAGGTACAAGGCACAAACCAAAAGAAGGGTGACCAGGTAGTAACAGCTGTGAGGGAGAAATGACTGCAAAAATAACCAGGGCAGAATTCTCATCTGAGTCTTCATCTGTCCTTTGCAGCTAGGAATAGATGCTCAGATGAAATGCTAACACAGCAAGCAATTGACATGAGAACAGTCTCTCACAAGTTACAAATATTACAATATGACCCATTTCTATGGCCTTAGAAAGAATCATGGGGCTTACAGAGATATTCAAGGCTGCAACCGCTAAAACAACAGCACATCAGCAACTCTAGCCTCAGAAAACTCCCCAAGTGGTCATTACTTGCCAAATTTGCTCCTGCTGTCAGGTAAAACTGACACTGGAGCCAATAAAAAGCATGTATGCTTATCACAAAACCCAAAACTGAGGATGACAGCAGCTATTCAAAGCTTCAGAGATTGCCTCAGAAACACTAAACATGAATTTTGACAATACATATGCGCAGTGTACACCAGAAAACCCACTAAAAAATGAACACAATATTTTGGGAGGAAGGAATTGCAGAAAAACAAAGGAGGGCATTGCTTTTAGAAAGGGTGTGTCCCATTGCCTAGGATGCAGGTGCTTTTTCTAAGCACCTTAGAAATATTTTCAAAGTAAACATCAAGTTTTCACGATCTCTCATACCATCCTTTAGTACCTCCTTTCATGAGCTTGGTAGAACAGCTCTCTGCAGAGAACTTAGAGGGCAATACCAAAAAAGTGAATAGTAAACACCCCTTATGGAACAGGCCATACAAACACCTTTGATGGAGGAAGCAAAAAACTCATGTAGCTATAAGACAAAGGGCAAGGTTTCTACACAGAAGAAAACATAAGCAGTCAAGAAAATCTTTCTGCCTTGGGGAAGTCAGATCACCTTTCTAACACTACATGCCCTTTGGCAAATGGAAAAGCTGCTATGCAAGGAAAATAAGAATAATGAACAAGCTGCCACTGTAGCACTCCTGTACAATCCTGTACCTGGATTGTTTCCAGCGACAGGAATAAATTGGTTTCTACTCCTTTCTATTTGTGGTAGCAACAGTTTTCCTCATGTTTTTTCCTAAGATTTTTTTCCTTGGCATTCTGTGAAGCTGTAATCTGAGTGGAACAAACTGTCTGCCCCTTTCCCCACACAAAGAGATGCAGAAACACATGTTACTTTTGGCCTGGTATGTGCTTTCTCATTTTTTATATAAGTACTTTCTAGTAATATGAGCTGCCTGACATGAGCTGCTTTGACATTGTTCAAAAAAAAGCCTGAAATTTACAAATTTGGCTTGCAGCTTTTTAGCCTGCAATTAATATACTAACAGTCCTCACCATGACTGAATTGTATTTCAAAAGGCAGTTTAGGGCATCTTCCTCCAAAAGAACAGAATGTTACTGAAAAGGGAAGGTTAATCATTTGATGCCAGGGAGGATGACCAAGAAGATGGAGAAAAATGGAAGCCCTTCTCAGATCTGAAACTGGAAGTTTGGAATCTGAACACAACTCTGAATATGTGAAAATATGAACATATGCCAGATTTCTTCTCAATTAAATACCCCAGGCTGCATGATTCTCAGTTCTTCACATTGCTTCTAGACTGGGCCGACCAACCACAGAAAAGTATCAGAATCAGAAAGTTGTCCAATTGAGTGTTAAAGAAAATAACTACAATTCATTTATATTCTGAAGCATTCCTTGGATTAAAATAATAGGAGACACGTTTATATGTATGTGACAAAACTAATTTGACAGCTTACAACATTCAAGTTCCTATGACTTCAAAGTGTGAAATAATGACCCTATTAAAACATATCCAATGGGATGTTTTAACTGGATAAGCTTCATTTAGTAACAAAGGTGATCTGACTAAACCTTTCCAGAATTATTTCCAGGACAATCCATGTTTCTTTACTGAGGTCAGATCTGCAGCTCTAAATTACTAGCTACAGCTCTGAAAGGTCACTGGGCACCACCAATATATTGAAGATCAAACCCCCAGCTTCAATTTTCAAACCTGCTGAGGCTGTGCTGATAGCTGCTAAACAGCAGTATTTGAAGATGGCATCCTCAAAAGATACCATTAGGGATAAGTTAGAGACAACAGTAGATACTTGGGTCAGACTATTAAAATAGAAATACAAAGGAAAACTCAGCCCTAATTCCTCACATGGTATAATAAAAGGCAGAGAGAAAAATGCATTTCATGGGTCAGGGGCAAAGTCCCACCCACACCTTTACTCACTTTGTATTGAGAGACTTCCACTCATCCCTCACTGGCTGATCAAGCAGGGACATCCAAGAATAATTATCCAACATGAGACCATCAGGATCATCTGTCTGACCTGGGAGTCTCCCAAGAGGAAACTCTTTCCATCGTACTTCATCTAGATAAAAACAGTACAAAAACAAGAAGCCTGAGTTTCCCAACTTGATCTTCAAAACTCAAGATGAGCCTCCCCAATTCCACAAATACTGCCTTCTGCAACTCAGCCATTCAGCAAATCATCTGAACCGATGTAACAGAAGCAGAGGACAATTTTGCTTCTGTTCTCAAAACATCCAGTTCTAACAAGCTGTTCACATCAGTATACTTAAGAGGTCTCTTTTTTTCTCTTTTTTTAACTTGAGAAAATTTCTCAGTGAATGGAATACAAGAGCTCAGTCTTCTAGTGGCTGCTTTTTTTCCTTTAAATGTCATTTTGACTCCAACTCCTCTCCACCAACTTCCTCCCCCTGCGTCTGAGTCCCTCCATGACTCATCCAAAATTCTTAGCTACACAGACCTCCAATCCCAATGAGAAAATACAGCTACTGTAACAAAGCTAACAAAACACTGGATATACTGTTTATTCCTTGTAAAAACCTGTCTTCCTCAGTTTTCTTTTGTTTGCCACTATGTGCTAACAACCATTTTCCCAGAGCATGGAACTTAGGTTCACAAACAAACTGTGCTTTCAAATACTCTAAAGTCTGACAAACAGAAGTCCAAGAAACATTCATATTTTCTTCACCATTCTCAGCTGGCATATATGCTGCCCCATCAACCGGATACACTGATATTGTAAACAGTTTGGAAAAGCCTAATAAAGAAATAAGACTGTAATAGCATGCTCCTGGAAAACACACTCAGTTTTTTATGAGCTTAAGTGAAATGACTCCTGAACATAAACAAAACACCAGAAAACACATATTTTTCAGTAATTTGGCATTTAGATTACTTTGAAGCACAATTTAATTGTAGACAGGCCAAAGGGCTGAGATGTCTTTGCATTTCAATTAACATTTGTCAGTGATGAAGACTGAGTCTTAGAGTCACTTTTTACCTTCAGTGATCTGCCAGGGGGACCCCTGCAGTGCTGCCCTTTTCTCAGCAATGGCCACCATGGTACCAGAATGAGCAAGTCCTTCCAAAGGATTTGTTTCAGTCACCATCTCTTCTTCCTCCTCTTCCACTTCCTCTACAGCATGGTCTCTCTCTGGCACATCTTCTTGTTTCTCTACAGTCTGCCCTTGATTTTTAACCTGATTTTCTTGCCTGGCTCTCCACTGTAAGTTTTCTAAAGTATAAATTGGCTGTTCACTGCCATCTGAAGAAAGGCCTGTACTGGACAAAGGGGCTCCTCCTTCTGTGTAAATGGAAACAAGATAGAGAAGGTTCTTCTGAGAAGCACGTGACAAGCGAGGTCTCATGATTGTGAAGAGCCTAGGAATGAGAAAGGGCAATGGAAAAGTCTTAAAAGGGTTGATAAATCTTCATCTGGAGTCTTTCTGATTTTAAGTGTCTGCTTTCTCCAGGACAGCTGGCTCTCACAGTTCATCTAACAGGCAAAATCTGATTATTCCCTGGTCAGTGGATGCTGGAATACTCTTTGTGATTAAAATTAAGGACTCAAGATATTTCTAACTGAATTACTGCTTTGCTGTTTTTGTGTATAGAAGTTAAGAGCTATGGGAAATTCCTATCACCTGAAAAAGGTCACATCTCTACCAAGTCACTTCGCTTGTGATGGCAACTGAACAGGTTGCTTCTTTAAACACCTCCCCAGATAACCTCTGCCTTCATATTGAAGGAGCAATCCTTTAAGATCCTTTTCCTTCTCTTTGTGTGTAATCAATAGGGAGAGAAATAGCAGCAAGCATGGATTTATATGCACCTGTTACAATTTCTATGAGATGCAGAGAACAGCAAGGAATGCAGCTGTATCTCAGCATATCACTAGGGAACCAAAGATGTTACAGAGTACTGTTTGTGTTCCTTTTCTAGGTCACAGCATCAAACTTACATCTGAAGAAGATGTGGGGTTGCCCAGCAAGCAGCTTGCAAGCAACAGTCAGTCAGTTTTATCCACTGCAAAGGAACTCTGCGGAGGAACAGGTCCTTCACAGATGCTTGTTTGCTACACGGTTGTCTTTTCTTCCCTTCAAAGAAAATAATGAAAAGAACAGGATGCTCAAAACTCATCAAAAATATACCCTTCATCCCTCTACATTTTTACTGGAACTCATCCTCAAATAAGCTGTCATTTTAACCCAACTGCATGACCAGATGTACCAAACCAAACACATGAAGGTTGTTACAAAGACTTGACAACACAGCCCAGGTAGCTCCACCAGACCTGAGCACAAAGCAGTGCAGACATTCCCAAGGTGGCCCTGTGCACATCACCCCAGGCAGGAAAGCCACAAGATGTGTTTCAACAGCAATATGGCAAATAAATACAGAGTACTGTATCTGGGACCCAGTACCATTCCAGATGCTCTGCAAACAGTAGATATAACAACTAGGAACTAGCAGCACTCGGGGATCCTAGTACATCATAGATATGCTCAGCACTGACTGAAAGCACCAAATTTTAACCTATGACTGCCTGAGATAATGACAAAACCTTTGTGCAGCCTGAGCCAGACCAGGAGAAGACAGAAGAGGCACCAAAATTAAGGGGTGCAAACCTCTGCAAGGATGCACTATGTCACAGTATAAAAATCCTGTTAGCAAAAACCTGTGACACTCTGAATAATTAAGGTACTTCAGTGCCCATCTCTGGCATGAAACATGCAGTCTGCCAGTTTTAAGTTCTAAAGAGTCAGGAACTGAAAATAAAATATTACTTATTACTTGTGTATAAGTTTAGAAGGCATAAAAATCCTGTGATAAGATCAATAAAGGACAGCAGCACTACTTAGCACATCTTAAAAAGCAGCACATCTTAAAAAGGCAGGCTTCTGTTACGGGAGACAAGAACTAGAACTCGTAACACACCACATATAAGAGTAGCAGACAACATATAAGGATTTTATTTCCTACAAGTATTGATATCTGGAGAAATTAGCACTTAATGGCCTGATCTTTCCTGTGAGAGATTTGCTTTTCCTATCTCGAGGAGGCTGCAGCAAACTTACCAATAACAATTTAAATTTTTTGCTAAGAAATACATGACATGCACAAGCTACAGGTTGAAAAGTCTAAGAAATGCAACGATGAAAGCTTTATGTTCATATGACAAAATGTACTGCAATTTATGTATAAAGGTCTCAATACTTTACTAGTAGTTTTATACTAGTACAGAAGAAACTGTTGCACTTTTTTAAAGACAGAAATTCCAGACAAACTCACCAATGTTTACTTTGGCAAGGCCAGTCAGCAATTCAGAAATCCAGTTGATCAAGAACTGAGGCCGGAGTTCTGAAGAGTCAGAACATTCCTTCAACTCTGCAAACATTTTCTCTATTAAGATCTGTGTAAAATTTCGTGAAAGGAGGCTTGACAGCAAAGGCTGCCAAAAGCAGTAAAATGCCGAGGGAATTCTGAATTGCCATACCTCTTTATTTGCTGCAATAAGAAGAAAAAAATGAAACAGAGAAGTCAGAAATTGGTGCTTTGTAATTTTTTTATAAAATACAGGTATAACACTTGCTCCAAACTACAGAAGTTTTTTATCAGATCACTGATTCCAGGATATTTTCTGAGGTCCTCACTGAACCTGAAACTATACTTTTGCTTATGCTGGGCAAGTAAAATAAGTAGCAATTTGATAATCAGCACAAGGAAATTATTAACACAGGAAGATATATCTGTTTTGCTAATCCATTTCCAGTTTCAGCTTATTTCACACATAATTAAGACCTTTCTAAAAATATACTGCAAAGGGAAGGTTCATTGAGCAAAGCAACATAAAATCAAAAAGCTTTTAAATTTTTCTACTGTTATAAAGTCATGAAAATTTTAGAATCTTTCTTGGAAAGTTTTTTGGCTGTGAAATATTTATTTCACAGCCAAAGGGGGAATTTATTAATTTTCATTCCCTCTAGATACCTAGTTCTCTTGCAAACAATAAATGCAATTCCACATATGGGCAGCAGCTTGGAACTAAGATGCAGCTGGTGACTGAGGCTCAAAAAACCCCATCCATTTTGATTTGCGTCAAATTTTCAGTGTAGAAGGGAGACTCCCAGTGTAGTGAGAGTTCCTGAAATCAACAACTATTGCAGAAAAAGGTACAGATGCAAGCTTTGAAAGATGTTTTGGCTAGATATTCAGTGTTGAAGTGCTGTCTGTCCATCTCAAGAGATTTATGCAAAAGCAATAGCTAAGCATGGCTATAAGGAGTTCTGGAGAACAGGGCAAAATATGTTTAAGGATCCAGATATACAAAAAAATATGCGCCAATTACAGATTTTAATATAATGAGAAAATAACAGACTTGGTCATAACACTAGCTATGCATTTTCTACTTGGGTGATGCATAAAACACTCACCTTCATATTTGATATTTAGCATCTTCAGACAATCCATCTTTGGGATAAGAAAACCATCACTGAGAAGAGCTTCAGCCACTGCCTCCCTAGAGAAGAGAGATTTATTACCGCCACTTATTCCTTTATCTATCAAAACACCACTTGAACTAGTTCTGAAACAAGTCTGACAGCCAAAAACCTGGAACTGTAAGGAGGGAATGGAGAATTTTTTGTTCCAACAACAGACCTGGTGTGCTGGTTTGACCTTGGTTGGTA